>CP139509.1:65446913-66046913 GCA_021014915.2 Artemisia tridentata subsp. tridentata | reverse complement strand
GGGTACCAAAGACCCAACTTAGGTTGTCCTTTTAGGTATTTGAAGATCTTCTTGACTGCATTCAAGTGTGAAGTTAATGGTGAAACTTGATGTCTGGAACAAGCACTGACTGCAAACATGATGTCAGGTCTAGAAGCTGTCAAATACATCAATGAACCTATCATGGATCTTTATAAGTGAACATTAACAGCAGCATCAGGTTCAGTATTGGACTTAGGCTTTGGAGCTTCATATGGTGTAGTTGCAGTCTTCACACTTTCCAAGTCAAACTTCTTAAGTATGTCTTGCACATACTTCTCCTGGCTGATAAAAATTCCATCAGGCTTTTGCTTAACCTGTAAGCCCAAGAAAAATGTCATTTCTCCCATAGCACTCATCTCAAATTCACTTTTCATCAATTCCTCAAATTCCCGACACCAAGCTTCATTAGTGGAACCAAAAATGATATCATCTACATAAACTTGAACAAGGATGATATCTTTGTAATTCTTCCTGATGAAGAGTGTCTTGTCTATTGCCCCTCTTCTGTAACCATGTTTTAGCAAAAAGGCAGACAACCTAGCATACCATGCCCTTGGTGCCTGATGAAGGCCATAGAGTGCTTTTACTACTTTGTAAACCAAATCAGGATTCTGTGGGTCCACAAATCCCTTTGGTTGAGTAACATAGACCTCTTCTTCAATTTTACCATAAAGAAAGGCACTCTTCATGTCCATCTGATAAACCACAAACCCCATGAATGATGCAAAAGCTAAAAATAATAGAATAGCTTCAACTCTTGCTACTGGTGCAAACACCTCATCATAGTCAATACCCTCCTCTTTTCGATGTCCTCGAGCAACCAACCGAGCTTTATTTCGAACCACAATTCCCCTAGCATCCCTTTTATTCTTGAAAATCCATTTTGTTCCAATTGCATGCTTTCCTTCAGGCAAAGGTACTAACTGCCAGACTTTCTAATTTTGAAACTGCTGCATTTCCTCTTGCATAGCCTCAACCCAATCAGAATTATCAAGAGCTTGAGCTACACTGCTTGGTTCTATATGAGACAGAAAACAAGCATAGAGGCAATGAAGATAGTCTGTATGATTACTCCTTAGCTGATCCTGAATATAACTCACAAATGCAGATTCTCCAAAACCAGGTTGTTTCAACTTGTTTCTTATCTGAACAGGTGAATTGGGATCTCCAAGTATCAAAGATTGAGGATGAACAGTGTTAATCCTCTTGGTAGCAGTGGGATTGACATCAAAGGTTGATGCTTGATTAGAGATAGAGGGATTAATTTCACCATCATATGAAGAGTGAGTGAAGATGCCTATGCTTGATTGATGATGAGGATCCTCCAACTTAGATCCTGAAGAGAGTGAATTCCCAAGGTCCGAAGGACTTGGGTACCTTGTAGGTGGTTCATTGAAATCCATTGTATCAGCAGAAGAAGTGGACAAAGAACCAGCAGGAATTGGGACAGCAGCAGGAACAGAAGAGCTATCAGCAGAATTGGTAGCAGCAGCAGGAACCGGAGCACCACCAGCAGAATCCAGGTTCCTACGGGCTTCATCATAAGCTTTTTGTAAGATCTCCTCTGTTTCTTATGAGAATCCAAAACCAAACTTTTCAGCAGCTTCCTTGGCATCATATTCTTGCCTTTGAAGCCTAGCAAGATCTTCAGCAAAACTTGAATTGTCTTCAGCCTTATCAGAAGAATCTTTGAGCTCAGTACCTGAAAAGTGGTTAGAGGGAAAAGAAGGAACAACAATGGGTCGTTCATCACCCTCTGAGTCTGAATCATCATCTGAGGTACCTGCATTGTTAGTATCATAATCATGTGTACCAACAGATTGATTAGCTTTGAATCTTGCATAACCTAAATTATCATTCAGATAATCAAGGTCAAAGTACCATTCATGACCTGTACCCTATACATTAGGTTTATCCTCAAGATATCTTAAATTGAGTGTCTCTTCTATTCTCTTAGCTGAAAAATTATAAACCCTATAGGCCTTACTATGAGCAGAATAACCAACAATAAACCCCTCATCTGCCTTTCCTTCAAATTTTCCTAGGTGATCACTAGTATTTAAAATAGTGACATGACATCCAAAAGGTTTAAGATAACTGATGTTAGGAACCTTCCCAGACAAAAGCTCATAAGGTGTTTTGTTGTGGGGACTAGTAATAGATACCCTATTCAGAACAAAACAAGCAGTACAAACAGCTTCAGTCCAAAACATGGTAGGCAACTTAGAGTCAGCCAACATTGATCTAGCTGCTTCTATAAGGGTTCTATTTTTCCTCTCAGCAACCCCATTTTGTTGTGGGGTTCTAGCATTACTATAATCTCTTTTAATCCCCTTAAACCCACAGAGTTCAATTAGGTTAGAATTTTTAAACTCTGTTCCATTGTCACACCTTATACTCTTAACCTTTTTATTTAGCTGGTTTTCTATTAAGGCAATAAAGTCCCTAATCACAGGATAGGTTTCATCTTTAGTACCTAAAAAGAAAGTCCAAGAAAACCTGCTAAAGTCATCTGTAATCACCAGGCAGTAGTATTTATGGTCAATACTTCTGATGGAAGTAGGACCAAAGAGATCCATATGTAGTAGCTGAAGAGGCTCTGTGATGGTGCTCACAGCAGTAATGGCCTTGTATGAAGCTTTGTGTTGCTTTCCTTTGTTGCAGGCAACACAATTGTGGTCATTGGTGAAGGTCTTGAGAGGGAGCCTATGTACCAATCCATTCTTGGCCAGTTTGTTGATGGTTTTGAAGTTCACATGTGCCATCCTCCTGTGCCATTTGGTAGATTCATCCACAGAAGCTTTTGCCACCAAGCAAGCCAAATCACCCTCAGGATGGACATCATTCAAATTAAAGCTGTAAAGGTTGAATGTTCTTGAAACTTTAAGTACAACCTGACTCTCATCAGGTAACTTGAAATCTTTGGATAACACAAGACAGTCTGTTTCAGTGAAGAGAACATTGTTCTTCTTGTCACAAATTTGTGAGACAGAGAACAAATTAAAGTTCTGGAGTTCCTTCACATAAAAGACATTCTCAAAATCCAGCTTTGATGTCCTAATAGTTCCCTTCCCTGTTATCTTCCCATCTCCTCCACCAAATGTCACAGTCCCTCCATTAAAGGGTACAAAATCATGCAGTCTCTCAATGTTTCCTGTCATACTCCTGGAACATCCACTGTCAACAATGCCTACATCTTTACTTCTAAGAGGATTATCCTACAATAAAAGAATACAAACAACAATATGAGATACATGGGAGACCCAAGCCATTACTGACTTGAGCCTGCCTTGTGGATCAATAATAATTAAACCATGGAGATTGATGAGATCCACCATTGTTCTTGGACCCCATTCTCATGTATTGGTCATTGTTTCTCCAAGAACAACCTGTTGAGGACTTAACAGCAGTTTCCCATCTTGCCCCCTCCCTATGCATTGGGTCATAATAATACACAGGCCTATAATCATTCTGAAAATAAGTGCTTGTAGGTCTGTAGAAAGGTCTAGCAGCATTTCTTTTCCAACCAGCAGGATTGGTATTACCAGATGGAACTGGCTTACCAGCAGCAACATGCTTACCAGCAGCAACAGGTTTACCAGCTGCAACTGGCTTACCAGCAGCAACAGGCTTACCAGCAGCAACAGGTTTACCAGCTGCAACAGGTTTGCCAGCAGGAAAGGAAGTTCTACAAGTGTTCATTCTTGCTGCTTGAGGAACATATGGGGGTATATCATTAACATTGTTTCACATAGGCCAAGTTTGTTGTTGTCCACCACACATACTCATCTGTTTCTCATAAAAGTCACAGTCTTTGATAAGATGAGCATAACTACCACACACAAAACATGACTTCTTTCTAAAAGATTTATTCTTAACATGACATTTCTTATTGCAACCAGAATTATCAAAACCACAAGATGAATCAAAATTATTCTTAACAAAAGTAAACTCAGAAACATCATTGTTTGAAAAAGAACCAAAACTAGAAACATCATTTTTTTGAACAAAAACAGAAGAATTGTCTTCAAAAGCAGTTGTCTTTGAATGAGATTCATCATTAGCTACTTCTGAGGAGAAATCTTCAGACTTGGTGGTGGTAGACTTGACACTTGAATCACAAGATGCAAAATCATTTGTCTTGATTTCTGAAGATTTGTCACTGTTAGAACAAGAGACAAAATCATTAGAGTCACAATCAAGATTAGGCAAGTCACTGGACTTTTTGCCATAGGACATATATGATTCATTTAAGTCTGTGTCAAGGTCTGAGTGGATAGGGGTAGGTTTAAACACTCCTCTTATAGGTGGAGGAACAACATTCATTCCTTCTTCTTTGACATACTTTACAGGAATTTGGTAATTTGGCTCCTTAGGGGTAGGGTCAAATATACTTGGGTCACTAGGGTCATAAATATCATCTGGCCTAACATCATACCCCAATCCCCTCTTACACCTTACAGACTGAGTACTGTTATTTAATTTGACTAGGTTTTTAGCTGATTCTTGCCATGCATTATGTCTAGCCAATTCAGTATCTAACTTAGCCTGTAATTCCTGATTTTCTAATTTGACCTTATCATATTCTCTCTCAACATATTTTAACTCATTAGTGGTGTACTTTAAGTCTCTCTCCAAAACCCTTATCTTTTCCTCATAAGCTAACTGATTCTGTTCGTACCAAACCTTTTGTTTTTCTAACGTATTAAGCGAGTTTCTATAGGCTTGATCTTTATTAAACAATTCTTTATATTGAGGCTCTACATAATCAAATTCTTTTTTCAGTTCAACATATTTAACATCACAACCAAATGGACAATTTTGTACCTGAGATGGGTATCCCATCAAAGCAAAATCCTCATCCACTTGTGCCTTCTTTCCAGCTCCAGCTAACATCCCATAGTTCTTTGCAGCACCTCTTACTGCATTAGCTACCTCATGTTGTTCCCAATCCAGCATAGAATCCACAGACAACAAGGCTTTGGGATCTTCTGACTCCAATTCTTGAATCTTGAAAGCAGATGATGAGTGTGTAAATACTCATTTTTGTCTTATCTGAACTGCCAAAACATCCAAAAACACTCAGAAATGCATCAAAATACTGAAAATATCCCAGGGATTGTGTTTTATATGTTTTAAATGCAAAATGTTTAAAAACAATTGAAAAACGAACAAAGTTTACAAAATTGGCAGTTTCAGTACCTCAACTTTCAAAGCTTGTCAAAATTAGTCCCTAAGCATTTGTTTTGCAAGAAAAGTCACCAAAGGTCCTTTTTAAATCATAAGTTGTCATATTTAGTCCTTTGGTGAAAAGTTTCAACAATTTACAAGTTTGGTCCCTACACTTTCAGAATTTGCAAAAATGGTCCCTGGGAAATATTATTGTTGGAAATATTATGTATGGTCCCTGGATTATTGAAACATGGCAGGAATTACCCTTGGTTTATTTTTGGGAGATGTACAACTTCAGCCCTTCAATTTTCAGAAATTACTAGAATGGTCCTTGTGTTTATTATACAAACCAACCGGACCCTTTTATATTATAAACCCAAAAACCAAATAAAACAACCCAACCCCAAACCCTATCTATATTAAACCCAACCCAACCCAATTAAAACATAACCCGGCCCAATCCTAATACCAGGGTCAAACCCCGGTCAAACTCATCCCTTTCCCTTCAAACCGCCAAAACACAAACAATACCACCATAGCCCATAGTTTCTCTGCTCTATCACCTCAACCCCCCACCTCATCACCAGCTGTCTAACCACTCTCTTCCACCTCTACAATCCTCCAAATTTCTTTAATTAGTAAAAACCTGCTCAAATCCACTAGTGAGACTTTTGGCGCCAAAATTGGTTTAAACGGCTTGGATCACTTTGACTCATCCAATGGTCAAGATTGTTGATGGGAAATGTTCAGAAGCATGTGGGAACTCTCAGAAGGCTATAAAGAAGGAAGGGGAGGCAAGAAAAAGATATATCTAGTTTTAATTTAGTTTATGTATGTCGAATTAGATAACTTTTCAATTTTCAGTGCAATATTTAGCTTTCAAGTGTTGAATTAAGTAATTTCAGTGTATTTTAAACCTTGTTCAATAATCAATTTCAATTTCTATGTTTGAATTCAGATTATGCAATTTTTCTCCTAAAATTTCATGTTTATCTTAATATTGTTGAAAGTTGTTGTTAGGGACCCATAAGCTCATATAAGCTCATTATATAGCTTTTGTAAGCTATTAGAACTATAAAAACCAGTTGTACTCATAAAATTCAAAAATACTAAAAATTTAGAGAAATAGTTGTAAAATAAAAAATCAGAAGAATGAAAGAAGATGGCTGGAGCAGGGTGAGTAATGGAATGCCCTTGGGTTAGAAGCTTAGTGGTAAGCTATTAGGATTGATCTTGGTCCTTGTTCTTGGTTCTTTAGCTGAATTGCAAAAACTTGTAAGCTTTTCACTAATTTTTGCATTTCATTGAGGTTCTGTGTTTCATGTTGTTATTGCTGTTGTTTTATGCTCAAATGATCTTATGTTATCATCTTGTAACTTTTGAAATCAGTAACATGGTCTAAATCTATGAGTTGCTTTGAAAATCACAAAATCAGTTAAGTTAAGGGATGTTTGGATTTGCTATAGTCAACTGTGTTTAAGGTTGTTTGTGTTATTGCTTGATGTTGTTATAAGTAACATTGGTATCTAATAACTCAGAAATACAAGAAAAACCTGTGCTTGTTTGATAAATAGTCAAAATCATCTTTGATCTCATTCCACTGGTTCACTGTTAGGATTTTGGATTGCAAAAGTCATCACAGTTGCTCAAAACTTGTTAAAATAGCTTAATCTCATCTTAGTTTATCTTATCATATCATAATCAGTAAGTAAATCAAGGTCTAAGTTCATAAGAGTCAAAATAGTTCATAAATCAAAAAGTCAAAAATGCCAAATTCTGTCAAAATGGTCAATTAGTCCAGATCTTGCACAAGGTTCAATTGAGATTGGAAATAAGTAATAATTGTTGATTTGTATTATTTGGTGGCTTGTTAACATATTTCAAAAAGAAAATCCAAGTTTGAAAGTCATTTTCTTATAAAAAAGCACTCTCAAAGTTGCCTGTGTTTGCCCTGTGCAAAGCAATCAGTATATACTGATTGCTGAACCACCTGATCTAGTGATCAATTGGACTTCAATTGGTGTGTTTGTGATGGGGCTTTTTAGTTTTCTGAATAGCTCATAGTATAAGCTAGCTTTTTCCCCCTTAATATTCAACTTATCAGCTTATTTAGACTGCTTAATTTGCCCTGCAAGTTTGCTAATTTCTGAGTTTTCTGCTTTGAATTTTGCAACTGCCATAAGTTGAATTTGCTTAATCTGTGGGATTATCTGTTTGAATTAAGTTGTTTTAAGCTTATATAAGTGTATTGAGCCTGTTCTGAGCTTTTGGTTATTTTTCTAGCTTATTAGCTTATTTTTAGCTTATTAGCTTAACTGCTTATTTGCCCAAATCTGCTTATTGGGCTTAGATAACTTTTGATTTTATTTTTCATAGCTTTTAAATATTAATTTAGACTTATCCTGAATTTTTCAGATTTTTCCTAAGTCATTTGATATTTTTAATCTTTTTTATTAGTTTCTATTAGTAATTAAATCATAATAAATAAAATAATAATCAGAAAAATATAAATCTAATTTTCATAATTTTCTTTTGTCATTTATAATCTAGGAAAAATATAATTACATTTTTAGACCTTAAGAAAACCAAAAATAGAAAAATAGTGATAGCTTCTATTTAATAGAATTTATCTTTTTAAATTTTAATTAAGTAATTTTCATTTTTATAATTTTATTAGCTTCTTTTCATCTTATAATATTTTTAGAAAAAGTTTTAGAATTTTCTTTGTACATTTAGTATTTTTTATAAATTTAAATAGTTTAATAAGTAATTAAATTTATAAATAATTAATAATAATTAAATAAAAAGTATAAAAAATATAATTTTAATTTTAAAATAAGTTTTAAGTAATCTTACATTTTTAGGTTTTAATTTCATAAATTTTGTTTTTGCCCCATTTTAGATTCCCCGTTTCGCATTTTTCTGTTTAGTATAATTCGCGTTTAATTTTCTTGTGCATATTTGTTTTAATTTGTTATTTAGAATTATTAAAAAGCAAAATCAATATATAATCATCAATCACTCTAATCCTAGCTTTTCACAATTTGCCCATTCACACCTCGTTGGAAAACGATTCGGGTAATTGCTTACCTGTCTTCACACTACACACGAGCGTGAGTTTTTGCAAGCATCCTTTTTTCACAAAGGGGTGATTTGTATTTATTCACGTGTATCCACTGTCTGCATTTATTTATAAGTGTGTTCAGCACGGATCAAATTTTGGCGCCGCTGCCGGAGAGGTGTGCTGCGTGTAATGAATTTGTGTTTTTTGAAATATCTATCCTTTGTATATATACTATATATAATATCATATTTCTTTTCCAAAAAACAATATAAAACACAAAAATATTTTCTTTTCCTTTGTATATATATAAAAGATAAAAATACAAAAACATTTTCCCTTTTCTGTTTATATTAAAAAATCAAAAACCAAAAATATTCTCCTTACCTGACTATTCATAATTCTGTGAGTGGACCCCACTCCAATTTCTCATCCAATCTTTTCCCCATGAACCATTTAATTCGGGGCCGAGTCAAGCTAGCGACTCGGTTATCAAAAACAGTAGCTTCCTCATGAACAATTTAATTCGAGGTCGAGTCAAGCTAGCGACTCGGTAATCAAAAACAGTAGTGCAACATGGGTTTTCACCCATGTTTCTGTCTTCTTACCCCTTTCTTCCACCTAAGTGTGGGGGAGATGCCCCACATGTTGTATATAGATCTAAAAAATGAATGAAAATTGTAAATATTAAAAAAGAGAATAATTGTTGTGTTACCACACTTTGCTAGTAATATTATCTTGTTACGTTCAAAGATTTGGCATAATAGCCGGGACTTTGAATATTGAGGACAATATTCAGTTCTAAGTGTGGGGGGGAAATTCTGGCGAATTTGATCGTATATGTACCCTTTTAGTCCCTTTTTCCCCAAAAATGGCCAAATTTGAAAAAAAAAATTTAGTGGAAGTGCTTTGCACTAAACACAACAAATGGTAATCAGTCCACCATGTCTAACCCACATAAGGATTGGCTAATCCAGGAGCAAACGGCTCTTGGTAAAGATAAATCAAATCCGTTTATGGCTTACAATTTGCCTAAAATTGTATGGTATTCGACTCACCATATCTTTATAAGTGAAGAGTTGGCTAGCCCGCAAGGTTATGGCTTGTGGAAAAGGCAGTGGAAAACCATAATTGGTAATCAGCTCACCAAAGATAATATTGATAATTTATCTAAGAGTTGGCTAGTCCAGAAGCAAACGGCTTCTGGTAAATACAAATCAAACCCGTTGATAGCTGATGGTTTGCTCAAAATCATTTGGTTATCATTGTACCAAAGTATCACATACTAAAACATTGGCTACTCCAGAAGTAATGGCTTTTGGTAAAGAGATGAAATCCATTAAATTTTCATAAAAGATTGCTTGGGACTAGCAATAGTTTAGTGTGGGGGATTGATGAGTGTGTAAATACTCATCATTTTTGTCTTATCTGAACTGCCAAAACATCCAAAAACACTCAGAAATGCATCAAAATACTGAAAATATCCCAAGGATTGTGTTTTATATGTTTTAAATGCAAAATGTTTAAAAACAATTGAAAAACGAACAAAGTTTACAAAATTGGCAGTTTCAGTACCTCAACTTTCAAAGCTTGTCAAAATTAGTCCCTAAGCATTTGTTTTGCAAGAAAAGTCACCAAAGGTCCTTTTTAAATCATAAGTTGTCATATTTAGTCCTTTGGTGAAAAGTTTCAACAATTTACAAGTTTGGTCCCTGCACTTTCAGAATTTGCAAAAATGGTCCCTGGGAAATATTATTGTTGGAAATATTATGTATGGTCCCTAGATTATTGAAACATGGCAGGAATTACCCTTGGTTTATTTTTGGGAGATGTACAACTTCAGCCCTTCAATTTTCAGAAATTACTAGAATGGTCCTTGTGTTTATTATACAAACCAACCGGACCCTTTTATATTATAAACCCAAAAACCAAATAAAACAACCCAACCCCAAACCCTATCTATATTAAACCCAACCCAACCCAATTAAAACATAACCCGGCCCAATCCTAATACCAGGGTCAAACCCCGGTCAAACTCATCCCTTTCCCTTCAAACCGCCAAAAACACAAATAATACCACCATAGCCCATAGTTTCTCTGCTCTATCACCTCAACCCCCCACCTCATCACCAGCTGTCTAACCACTCCCTTCCACCTCTACAATCCTCCAAATTTCTTTAATTAGTAAAAACCTGCTCAAATCCACTAGTGAGACTTTTGGCGCCAAAATTGGTTTAAACGGCTTGGATCACTTTGACTCATCCAATGGTCAAGATTGTTGATGGGAAATGTTCAGAAGCATGTGGGAACTCTCAGAAGGCTATAAAGAAGGAAGGGGAGGCAAGAAAAAGATATATCTAGTTTTAATTTAGTTTATGTATGTCGAATTAGATAACTTTTCATATTTCAGTGCAATATTTAGCTTTCAAGTGTTGAATTAAGTAATTTCAGTGTATTTTAAACCTTGTTCAATAATCAATTTCAATTTCTATGTTTGAATTCAGATTATGCAATTTTTCTCCTAAAATTTCATGTTTATCTTAATATTGTTGAAAGTTGTTGTTAGGGACCCATAAGCTCATATAAGCTCATTATATAGCTTTTGTAAGCTATTAGAACTATAAAAACCAGTTGTACTCATAAAATTCAAAAATACTAAAAATTTAGAGAAATAGTTGTAAAATAAAAAATCAGAAGAATGAAAGAAGATGGCTGGAGCAGGGTGAGTAATGGAATGCCCTTGGGTTAGAAGCTTAGTGGTAAGCTATTAGGATTGATCTTGGTCCTTGTTCTTGGTTCTTTAGCTGAATTGCAAAAACTTGTAAGCTTTTCACTAATTTTTGCATTTCATTGAGGTTCTGTGTTTCATGTTGTTATTGCTGTTGTTTTATGCTCAAATGATTTTATGTTATCATCTTGTAACTTTTGAAATCAGTAACATGGTCTAAATCTAGGAGTTGCTTTGAAAATCACAAAATCAGTTAAGTTAAGGGATGTTTGGATTTGCTATAGTCAACTGTGTTTAAGGTTGTTTGTGTTATTGCTTGATGTTGTTATAAGTCACATTGGTATCTAATAACTCAGAAATACAAGAAAAACCTGTGCTTGTTTGATAAATAGTCAAAATCATCTTTGATCTCATTCCACTGGTTCACTGTTAGGATTTTGGATTGCAAAAGTCATCACAGTTGCTCAAAACTTGTTAAAATAGCTTAATCTCATCTTAGTTTATCTTATCATATCATAGTCAGTAAGTAAATCAAGGTCTAAGTTCATAAAAGTCAAAATTGTTCATAAATCAAAAAGTCAAAAATGCCAAATTCTGTCAAAATGGTCAATTAGTCCAGATCTTGCACAAGGTTCAATTGAGATTGGAAATAAGTAATATTTGTTGATTTGTATTATTTGGTGGCTTGTTAACATATTTCAAAAATAAAATCCAAGTTTGAAAGTCATTTGCTTATAAAAAAGCACTCTCAAAGTTGCCTGTGTTTGCCCTGTGCAAAGCAATCACTATATACTGATTGCTGAACCACCTGATCTACTGATCAATTGGACTTCAATTGGTGTGTTTGTGATGGGGCTTTTTAGTTTTTAGAATAGCTCATAGTATAAGCTGGCTTTTGCCCCCTTAATATTCAACTTATCAGCTTATTTAGACTGCTTAATTTGCCCTGCAAGTTTGCTAATTTCTGAGTTTTCTGCTTTGAATTTTGCAACTGCCATAAGTTGAATTTGCTTAATCTGTGGGATTATCTATTTGAATTAAGTTGTTTTAAGCTTATATAAGTGTATTGAGCCTGTTCTGAGCTTTTGGTTATTTTTCTAGCTTATTAGCTTATTTTTAGCTTATTAGCTCAACTGCTTATCTGCCCAAATCTGCTTATTGGGCTTAGATAACTTTTGATTTTATTTTTCATAGCTTTTAAATATTAATTTTGACTTATCCTGAATTTTTCAGATTTTTCCTAAGTCATTTGATATTTTTAATCTTTTTTATTAGTTTCCAATAGTAATTAAATCATAATAAATAAAATAATAATCAAAAAAATATAAATCTAATTTTCATAATTTTATTTTGTCATTTATAATCTAGGAAAAATATAATTACATTTTTAGACCTTAAGAAAACCAAAAATAGAAAAATAGTGATAGCTTCTATTTAATAGAATTTATCTTTTTAAATTTTAATTAAGTAATTTTCATTTTTATAATTTTCTTAGCTTCTTTTCATCTTATAATATTTTTAGAAAAAGTTTTAGAATTTTCTTTGTTCATTTAGTATTTTTTATAAATTTAAATAGTTTAATAAGTAATTAAATTAATAAATAATTAATAATAATTAAATAAAAAGTATAAAAAATATAATTTTAATTTTAAAATAAGTTTTAAGTAATCTTAAATTTTTAGGTTTTAATTTCATAAATTTTGTTTTTGTCCCATTTTAGATTCTCCGTTTCGCATTTTTCTGTTTAGTATAATTCGCGTTTAATTTTCTTGTGCATATTTGTTTTAATTTGTTATTTAGAATTATTAAAAAGCAAAATCAATATCTAATCATCAATCACTCTAATCCTAGCTTTTCACAATTTGCCCATTTACACCTCGTTGGGAAACGATTCGGGTAATTGCTTACCTGTCTTCACACTACACACGAGCGTGAGTTTTTGCAAGCATCCTTTTTCACAAAGGGGTGATTTGTATTTATTCACGTGTATCCGCTGTCTGCATTTATTTATAAGTGTGTTCAGCACGGATCAGCAGAATACCTTGTTTTGTCATCCACCTTCTTATCCGGGCATTCTCTTGCAAAGTGACCTGGTTGTGAGCATTTGTAGCATGTCACCTTCCTTTTGTCAAACCTTGCACCTTCCTGTCCATCGAATTTGATCCTCCTCCCTGCCTTCTTCTCAAATCTGTTGGCCCTCACTGACATCATAGCAAACTGCCACTTGATGTCCATCTCTTCCAGATCCAGTTGATCAATCTGCTCAAAATCTTCATAAGTAACCTGCTGTTTTGGTGTACTATCAGCAACAAATGAATGAAGGACTTCCTCAACCACATTGCCAGATCTTGGCTGTGTTCTAGGTGTAGCAGGGGAATAGGAAACAGATGAAGAAGAGGGAGTTGGGCTACCACCTTATGAGTCCTTGTTAGTACTGGTAGCACTAACAAATGCAGTATTAGATGGAGTGTGAGATGAATAGGTTGAATACCCTTTGATTTCAATTTCAAGGGTCTTGAGCTTGTTGTAAAGATCATCAAAACTCATGAAATCGAGCCCACCTCTTGCCTTAAGGGTGATGGAAACCTGAGACCAGGAGGGAGGCAGAGCCCTCAAAAACTTGGTGTTGCAGTCTTCATTGTCTGGCTTGGCCTGCAACTGGTTGAGTTGGCTTAGGATCTTTTGAAACCTGTCATAACCTTTGTGAATCCCTTCAGCCTCAGAGATCCTAAACTCCTGGAACTCCTGCTTAAGCATGGACTTCCTCATCTTTTTGGACTCATCATTCCCTCCAAATCTATCTTTTATAGCACGCCAGATTTCCCTAGCATCATCCAGGTGATGAAAGTCACCTATATGATCTTCTGGGAGAGCCTGAAGCAAAAGAGTTCTTGCTTTGGTCTCCTTTTGAAGAGCAATATGCACTTCTGCAGACATAGGTGGAAGAATAGTGATGTTGCCTTTCTCATCCCTTCCTGTTCTCTTCATGCCGTTCCCTTTCAGGATCACATTCCATAGGTTATGATCACTGTTTGAGATCCAGTACTCCATCTTCATAGCCCAAATCTCGTACTCATCTTTCTTGAGGTATGGGAATTTAGCATTACTGTTAGACACAGTGGTTGTGACTATTTGTTGTTGGACTTGTGAAGTTTCAGGTTTTTCATTATTGATGACAAAATTTTCAGGATTTTCGCCTTCCATTGAAAAAGGGTTTAAGAGATTGTTTAGAGAACTTTTTCTTCTTTGTCAGAGATCCTCACCAGGCTCTGATACCACTTGTAGGATCGTGCACCTTGATAGATCTTTTGAGCTTGGTGGAACTTGTAGAAAACTTATGTAAACACAAGCAAACTACTTTGAGAATCTCTGAACAATAAACTTGTATTCAGGCGGAAACTAAACACAAGAGTTAAAGAAGAATAACTATAATACTTTGATCCTCTGTTAGGAATATGAATATTCAGTTGAAGACTCGGTCACCCCGACCACTCATTTATGTTAAATAGCTCGTAGCATAACTAGTAATATTAGTAGTAGATTAGTTATAATTATTATTGTGGAGTGGGTCGGGTCTTTACCCATTGTCAGCTTGCTCCATAGCCCGGTAGGGGCAAACTAGCTAGTAATATCAAGTACTATAAATAGCCCTCTCCTCATGTGGAGAGGGTTGGACCTTCACAAAGTTTTATACATTTTTCTTTCTTTGGTTTATCTCTCTAAGGTTCTAACACTTCCTCTCTCTAATTCTTTCTTCCATTCGATCCAAAGTTTGATCCCAAACCTGTGTTTCTTTGCGTGTGAATAACCTACAATTGGTATCAAGAGCCATGGTTAGGTTCACATAAGGGTTTATTCACAAATTCGTGGTGTTTTGGGACTAGTTTGGTTCGAATAGCTTCTTTCTTAAAAATTCCATTTTGCGCTTTGTTTTGTTGGTAGAAGGTGTTAGATCTTGTACTTTCGAGCTTAGGGTTAACATAGGAGTTGTTCTTGGTGCTTGGAATCACATTTTGTGGCTTGGTGTGGCTGTTTTTGGAAGATTCGAAGGGTAGTACTTTGTGTTCTTAGTTGCGTTTTGTCCTACTGAAGTTTGTGTTCTTAGTAGCGTTTTGTGTCTATTGGGGTAAAGAAAAGTAGCGTTTTGTGTTTCGTCAAAGTTGCGACTTGTCTCATTACCGGATTTGGCAAAAACGACAAAACGCTATGATAGCGACTTGTCTGGCGTGTAGTGAAGTTGCGTTTTGTCCTTGATAGTGACAGCTCTGTCTTTTTGTGACTTGCGGTTTGTGTTTCAGAAGGTTGCGACTTGTCTGTTGCGACTTGTGTTCTCAGAAGTTGCGACTTGTGTGTTGCGTTTTGTATATTCAGGAAGTTGCGACTTGTCTGTAGCGTTTTGTATACTCAGAAGTTGTGACTTGTCTGTGGCGATTAGTATCTTCAGAGGTTGTGATTTGTCTGTTGCGTTTTGTGTCAGAGTGTTGTGACTTGTGTACCTGCAAATTGAACATTGCGTTTTGTCTCATAGCTCTCAAATTACAACTTGATTGTATGTGATTTGTCTAGCTGCTATTTGACTTATTGCGACTTGATAATCCTGCGATTTGTCATGTTGCGATTTGACTAGTGGTGTCTTGACTTCTTGCGTTTTGATCTATTGAGATTTGAGTTCTCTTGAGTTAAGATTTATTGTTCTAATTTGCAAGTAACTTCTAGTTTACGGTTCGTTTCTTGGTGATTTTAGAATGTCCCGCGAAAGATTCAATTTCTCGGTTAAATCACAAGAACTGTAAAATCCCGTATACTTTGTTATCAACATGACTAGCACTGCATCAGATGACATTCAAGCAGCGGGGTCCGATACCCATCCGCCTATGCTTGATAGGACAGACTATGAGTCGTGGGCACAGAGAATACGGCTTTATTGCTTGGGGAAAGAAAATGGGGCAAACATCCTTAAGTCCATTGATGAAGGACCATTTCAGATGGGTACTACCAGAGATGTTGTGACTACTGGTGAAGATGGCACAGTCACATTTGGTATTGACAGACCTCACACTTACAATGATCTTACTGAGGAGGAAAAGAAGAGGTATGATACTGACATTAGAGCCTCAAATATCATCATTCAAGGTCTACCAAAGGATGTCTACAAACTCATCAACTTCAACACAGAAGCCAAGGCAGTATGGGACAATGTGAAGATGCTGTTAGCTGGATCAGAACTCACAAAGGAAGACAGGGAATCTCAATTGTATGATGAATTTGAACATTTCAAAATGAACTCAGGAGAGAATATCACAGACTATTATGTGAGATTCCATAAGTTGGTAAATGACATGAGGATAATCAGAATGACGATGCCCAACATCCAACTTAACTCCAAGTTTGTGAACAACATGACTCCAGAATGGGACAGATTTGTCACTGCTTTCAAACTAAACAAAGGTATGTGGGACACCAACTATGAACAGCTATATGCCTATCTCCAACAACATGAGAAGCATGCTCTCTTTGATCGGGTGCTAAGAGAAAAGTTGAATCCTTCAACTTCCAATGATCCACTGGCCTTTATGGCAACTGTTGTACCAAACACCCAACCATCATCCAACCAAGGATACCCTCAACTTCAATCACCATCATCTGCTATGAGTCCTCAACTTGACTCAGGCTATACTCAGACTGACAAAATGCTGGATAACCTCACCAATCAAGTATCATTACTTGTTCAACAGTTCAAAGCTTCTCTCCCTCAGACCAACAATCAGTTAAGAAATTCATCTAACCCGTGCAATCTTGCAATGGTGGAGGATGGAAAAATTATGGTTCAAAATGTGCAAGGGAGAGCTGGAAGAAACATGGGTCGAGGTATTATGCAGAACAGAGCAGGGAATGCCAACCAGGGGCAAGGGAAACAGCTCAAGTGCTATAATTGTGGAGGTCTGGGACACATTGCCAGAAACTGCAATCAACCAAAACGTCCTCAGAACTCAGATTACTTCAAGGACAAGATGCTGTTGATGCAGGCTCAAGAGAATGGAGCGGTATTGGATGAGGAAGAATTGTTGTTTCTAGCTGGTGATGGGGGTAGTACTTTTGATCCGGATGTGGATGAGCAACCTGTCCAAGATCTGGCACTCAATGATCCTAATATCTTCCAAGCTGATGATTGTGATGCATTTGACTCTAATGTGGATGAAGAACCAACTGCTCAAACTGTCTTCATGGCCAATTTATCATCCTTGGCCTCTCCATCTCGACAACCTGGTTCTTCAAATGCTTCTGTGATTTCTGAGGTAATAAGACTATATGACACATATGAATTAGTTGATAAACAAAAGTTTCCCAACGAAGTACAACAGGCAATTGTCTCTGACTCAAATAATGTTGACATGGAAAATAGCAATATGATTCCATATGAACAATATTTGATTCACAAAAATGTACCTGATGTACAAGATGGCGAATCTTCTGTTGATAATAATGCTTGTGTTGTTGATAACTTGTGTGCCTTAGAAAATACATGTGAAGTAGATAATGCATGTAAGAAACATGAAAGCACTGTACTTGCACCACATGATGACTTGATCACTAGGCTAAACATATATGAGGAACAAGTAGCTATGTATGAACAGCACGCTAAGTTTGAGCTGAATGCACGTGAGCAGAAAATGGAAGATCAAATGTGTACTCTTATGAAAGAATCTAGGGTAAGAGAGGAAACATTAAAACAAGAGTTAAAATCTTTGAAAAATCAGCTGGATTTATCTGTTAAGCAACAACAGGATGCTCAAAATTGCATAAGTATACTAAAGCTAGAATTCAAAGAAAAAGAAAAGGAACTCTTAAATGATTTTTCTAGACTCAAAACATTAAAGAATAAGCTTGAAGATAAGTTGTACACACAAGATCAAACCAGCCAGACTGCCCAAATGATACATAGGCATAAGAAGCTGTGTGACAAACATAGTAACAAAGGGATAGGTGAACCTAAGATAAATTGGCTTAGGATTGCTCAAACAGCTCAACCTGCCTTGTACGATGCTAATGTGATGCTCACGCCCAATAATGCACCCCCTGAGCATTTTTCCCTGAAAGAAAGTAAGGAGATAGATGACAGAACTTGGGAAAGAATGAATGAGAAAATGAAGGATCCTGAATGCATAGCCAACCGAGTAATAATCAAACCCCATGATTATTATGAGGAAAATCGTTTGACTGTGTTTGCACCTCAAAAGAATTTAACAACTGAACAGATATTTTGGACACAAGACATGAAAAAAATGAAGGAAGAAAAACTTAAAGCCAATACCCCACTCATTAGGAAAGTTGCGTCCATTACGGTGTATCCTCCCAATACACCTAGACATTTGGTTCCTCTATCTCTTCCCACAGAAAGTAAAACTCAAATTAGCTTATACGTGCTTTGGCAACTATTTGCTGATTTTGATAATACATGTAAGAAGAGAATCACACCAACTGGAATTACTGAGGGGGAAAGGTGTTTTGAACATGCTAAAAGGTGTTACTTGACTGAGGTCATGCCATTCTTTAAACAACTGAAAGAGCATTTTGAAGCAATGCAAACAACCCTTAACACAGAAATAAAGGAAATGGAAAAAGTGTTTAAAGATATGGAAAATGAGGTAACTGAATATGAAATAGAACTTAAGAGCCGTGAGATTGAAAGGAAAAACATACTCATCACTAATGAAAATTTGATTGCAAGATGTATTGCACAAGATGTATTTTTTACTGCTACTGATTCTGCATTATCTGCGTGTCAATATCATGAGTATGCTGTGGCTTTGAATGTTACCCAGAATCGTGTTGTGGAGCTTGAGGGGGAGAATTTGAAACTGCTTGAAAAAATTCAAAATGATGATCATGATAACATGGTTAAACATTTTTCTAAACTAGAGGTTGATTATCTTAACTTACAATTAAAATATCAACACTTAGAAGAAAGATGTAAACTATCAAATGCCAAGACATCTTCGGATGCTCCTGAGTTTGATACGTATTTTGAATTAAGCAAATGGGATGAGAAAATTCAAGCTCACACGAACACGATTCGACTGTTAAGGACTCAAATTGCCTAATTAAAGTCCAACAAGTGTGATGTGTATGGCACCAATAAACCTTCGTCTTCAGATTCTCAGAATTTTCAATATCAAGACACCATAAACAAGTTACATTATGAAAATGTGTGTTTTCGAGAAGAAAATTCTAAGATTAAACAGCACTACAAAGAGTTATATGACTCAATTAAAGTTACAAGAAATAGTCATAATGAAAAGATAACTTCTTTGTTAAATGAGATTGAGAATCTTAAGACTCAGGTGAAAGGAAAAATGCCAAGTACATCTTGTAATTGTGTTTCATCAAAGGTTTCTGCTTGTAAAATATATGATGTTGATGTGGGGCCTATTCCATTTCCCATGAGAAATAACAGACCTGTCCATCAAATGTATCTCAATCACCTTAGGGATAGACTTGACACTCTTCGTGAGGTTGTGGAAGAAGACAGAATAGGAAAACCACTTGATAAGGCTGTAGGTTATGCCTGTGTCCTCACAAAAAGGATCCAGGAACAGTTAGAATATGCCATTAGCACGGGTCCTAGGTCTAGCAATCAAAGAGACAGATTAGGTGCCTCATCAGCCACTATTAAAAACAAGCAGGTATCCTTTGATTTACCATCCAGAACATCAGAACCCAGCACTTCAATATCAGGAAAGCATGAGTTAGTAAAGCAAACTAATGTTCCCATCATTACTTCTACAGGAGTGAAAAGTGACACCCAAGCTAGCGGGTCAAAGCCTAAAGGCAATGCAAGGAATGATAGGACTGCGCCAGCTGAGATTGATCACAAGAAAAGAGTAGAAGCCCAACCTAGGAACAATAAGTTTGTAAAGACTAGATTGAATCGTGTTGATTCTAGTATCAAAAGTACTGTAATTAATTTGAATTCTAATACGGTCTGTAAAACATGTGACAAATGCTTAATTTCTGTTAATCTTGATGAATGTGTTGTGTCGTCTCTGATATCTCATGCACCACCCCATGTTAAGCATGTTAGGAAAACTGAAAGAAATATGAAAATTTGGAAAGCAACAGGAAAAATCTTCACTAATGTTGGGTATCAATGGAGACCCACTGGAAGGAAATTCAGTTTAGGAAATAAGAATCCATTACCTAAGTTGAGTGAACATAAGATTGTGAAGGTTAAAGAATGGAGACCAACTGGTCGAATCCTTCCATTAGGAACACACTGCCTTTCTAATAAGTCTTCTGATAACTCTAGGGTAGTTTCCCCTGTAGAGGCATCAGTATTAGAAATGATTGTTGCTCCTAAACTTGTGTGTGCTAACCAAACGGACCCCAATTGCAAGTGGGGATCCACATATTTCAGTTATCCATTGTTGTCTGGTTTCAAATGTAGGTCGTACAAATCGTCCTTTGGTATTTGGACTCAGGCTGCTCAAAACATATGACTGGGGATCGCTCACGGCTCAAGAACTTTGTGAAAAAGTTTATCGGGACAGTTAGATTCGGGAACGACCACTTTGGTGCGATTATGGGTTATGGAGATTATGTGTTCGGTGACAGTGTAATCTCACGGGTTTACTATGTGGAAGGATTAGGGCACAATTTGTTTTCTGTGGGTCAATTTTGTGACTCAGATCTGGAAGTGGCTTTCAGAAAACACACATGTTTCGTCAGGGAATTGGATGGTGTAGATCTTCTCAAGGGTAGTCGGGGTACAAATCTATACACCATATCTATTGAAGAAATGTTGAAGTCCTCTCCCATATGCTTGCTTTCAAAAGCCTCTAAAACAAAATCATGGCTGTGGCATCGTTGTTTGAACCACCTGAACTTCGGTACCATCAATAATCTTTCCCGCAAAGATCTTGTTAGAGGAATGCCCAGATTAAAATATGAGAAAGATCATCTCTGCTCTGCATGTCAACTGGGCAAAAGCAAGAAACAAACCCACAAACCTAAAATCGTCAACACCAACTTGGAAGTTCTTCATACCCTCCACATGGATCTGTGCGGTCCAATGAGAGTACAAAGCATAAATGGAAAGAAATATGTTCTAGTGATAGTAGATGATTACTCTCGGTTCACATGGGTAAAGTTTTTGAGAACCAAGGATGAGACTCCAGAGGTGATCATTAAACTGATAAAACAGCTGCAAGTAAGGCTAAACAAGACTGTCAGAATCATCCGCACTGATAATGGAACTGAGTTTGTCAATCAACAACTCAGAAACTTTTATGAAAATATTGGCATCACACATCAGAAAAGTATACCTCGCACTCCTCAGCAGAACGGAGTAGTTGAACGACGGAACCGTACTCTGGTAGAAGCTGCAAGAACCATGCTTATATTTTCAAAGGCACCGATGTTTCTCTGGGCAGAGGCTATTGCAACTGCATGCTACACCCAAAACCGATCTCTGATTCATCCCATTCATGAAAAGACTCCCTATGAGTTAATTCATAACAAGAAACTAGATCTTTCATTTCTTCGTGTGTTTGGTGCACTTTGCTATCCAACTAATGACAGTTAAGACTTGGGAAAGTTAAAAGCTAAAGCAGACGTAGGTATTTTTGTTGGATACGCACCAGACCGTAGAGGGTACAGAATCTACAATAAGAGAACCCGACAAATCATGGAAACCATTCATGTCACGTTCGACGAGCTAAGTGAGCAATTTGCTTCAGGACAAACCAGTTCTGGACCCGATCCTACACTTTTGACACCTGGACCAATTAGTTCAGGGCTTGTACAGAATCCCACGCCTGCAGAGTCTTACGTTCCACCAACGAGTGAGGAGTTGAAGAAGTTATTTGATTCAATGTTTGACGAATATTTTGAGCCAACAGATGTAACAACTTCAAATGGTGCAGGCGTTCTTCCTATTACTGAGGCTAATGTTCCGCAAGGTTCTGAAGACCCATCAGCATCAGTCTCAATCAATATCAATGCCCCAGCTGCAAGCCAGTCACCCTCATCATCAAACACTCAATCCTCTCCGGTGCAACAAGAATCTGCAGATGATCATTCTTTAGAAGTTAATCCGTTTGCTCCTACAAATGATGTTCCTTTTGAGAACATATTTGCTCCTAAACCCTCAACAGACACGTCCTCTGTCGAAGAACACAGTACGGCAACATCAGTTCAAAACCCTCAACCTCATGACCATCTCAGAAAATGGACCAACGATCACCCAATTGACAACATCATAGGCAATCCCTCTCGTCCTGTATCCACTCGTAAACAACTAGCTACAGATGCACTGTGGTGTTTCTTCAATTCCGTTCTGTCTAAAGTCGAACCAAAAGATGCCAAAGAGGCAATGACCAAAGACTGCTGGTTCGAGGCCATGCAAGATGAAATTCACGAATTTGATCGACTTGAAGTATGGGAGTTGGTGCCTCCTCCAGAGTGTGCTATGATTATTGCTCTCAATGGATTTTCAAGGTGAAACTTGATGAGCATGGTGATGTTTTAAAGAACAAGGCACGGTTAGTTGCAAAAGGATACAGACAAGAAGAGGGCATTGATTTTGAAGAATCATTTGCTCCAGTTGCTAGAATTGAAGCTATTAGAATCTTCCTGGCCAATGCTGCAAGTCGGAATATGATAGTCTACCAAATTGATGCGTGGTTTTGCAACCTTACAACAGGTTTTACCTCTCGAGGGATCTCAAGAGGCTTACAACCCCACCAGGCAGTGTACCTGACCGATGTAGTATAGTGTAGTGGTAAGTACGGGGGATTGATCGTTCTCCATAGGGAATAGTGTTCGTTAGGTATGAAAAACTACTCTAATAGGTCTAAGGGTGAGAGAAGATTCTTTTTATGTTTTTATAATTTTATGAAAGCAAGTAAAATTTCGGGTTTGAAAGAGTGGGCGGAATTAGTTGCTAGTCAACTAACCCAAATTACTACGAATGCAAATAAAATAAAATAACAAAAAATGAAAAGGTGGTAAAACTTATGTGGAGAGAAATGTGTTTACTTAGATTTCCTTACTCCCTAACTATCTTTTACCGGTTGATTAGTGTGTATTAATTGCGTGGATGACGGGTGTATTCCTTAATACCAATCGTGGGGTGGCGTACGTACTTCCCCAACTCTATGAACTCCTACTTCACTCCTATGTCGAGCCGGCTAGGAAGCTCCTAACATGGGATCACTATAATTCGCTCATGCATTAAATACAACCATAAAAACCTTAGTACGCATTGGTTCATGATTCTTAAGACGTTCAAGCAAGTTACCGAATAGGAAGTTAGCCAGTTTTCTTAAGCCTAACATAGATGAACAATCATCCAATACAACTAATAACACACTAATAACCAATAATCAATAGCTAGGTTTCATTAGATCTAAGCAAACACAAAGAAAACCTAGCCTAACATGTTAAACAAAAGACAAGAACAAGATAGAATCAAACAACACATAGACATATTGAATGATTAATTGATAACTTATCTTCAATGTAACATGGAAGATCTCAAGGCAAAAAGCCTTGAAAAAGCTGCTAAAATCATCTTAGGGTTCTTACACACAAAGTTCCACAATAAGTTCCACACCAATGACAAAAAATTGCAAAACTATATATAGACTTTCAGATCTGACGGCGTCACGTTATGGAGAGTGACGACGTCACCTCGCCGCTTTTAGGGTTCCCGGATGGCCTTCTTGACGCCGTCCCTCTTTAGCTCTCCAAAATCCGTTCTGGCTTATCAAGGCTTGACGCCGTCAGAATTAGGCGTGACGCCGTCCCGCTTTAACTTATACCGTGACGACCTTGATCACTCCAAAGGGTGACGCCGTCCGAATTCCCATGCAAATTTCTCTGGCTTATCATGAGTAATTTTCATATCTACCACTTTTGCCAAGACATGACGCCGTCAAGAACAAATCCTGACGCCGTCAAAGGTACTTTCCAGCAAAATTTTGAGACTTTGCCGTTTTCTTCACTTTTATGCTCCAAAAACGTCCAAAATGCTTCCTTTTCCAGATTTCTTCTCCAAAGTACCTAAAATGACAACAGGAACGATTTAGGGCAATATTTGATCAAATAAATACGATTTAGGGCTTAAATGACCCCCTAAAAGCGTACACTTTTCGCTTCATCAAATACCCTTACACTTGAGATTTGCTTGTCCTCAAGCAAATGCGCTTTTATTCTAATCAAAATACAAGTTAGGGGTCATTTAATGCTAACATAAAAGTAATTACAACAAATATTCGTTCCACTTTAATCATAATAAGCACGGAGATTACAAACTAGCACCTCACAAGTAGTGTTTAGATACTCACATCTCTCAAGTGTCATCAAAATAAATCTCATAAATGAAAACGGATAATATCTCTCACTACCTGTCATAGCAAATAGATTACCATAGACTTGGGAAAGGATCAAAAACCTCCTCCACTAGGCGTAAGCACCTAAGATAAACTATCAAAGAGGGCTTTTAAACGGGTTATAACGTTAGGTGTAGGGAAAAGGAAAACACGGGTTTTGTTGGATAAGGGATATTTTACTGGTGGCGAGTTAAAGATCTTGATTAATTACATGTACTATACAATGTTGCTAAGCCAAGAATCGACTCAATCTTAAGCTAAAAACAAAATAACAAAAACATAAAATAAACATAAAATGAACCGGGATGGTAGTCCGTATGTTTTTTCTACTTTTCTTTTTCTCATTTTTTTTTATTTTTCTTGATTTTTCGATTTTTTTTTTTTTCAGACACTCTTGCCCTACCATCCAAAATAATACATCATAGGGGTGTTGCATTCCCCTTACACTTGAACTTTTACATAACTTTACAAATAACTATTCTAATGACTCGAATTAAGATAATTGAAACACTTGGAGTACTTTTAAAAATATTTAGCATATATGGGGGTAATAAATGATGTTCTTCCCCATTACTCCATTACACTAGTACTTTACCCATGAGTCCCAATCGTCCCAAAACAATATGTACAAGGATATGACTCGACTTAGCAACCATGTAATCAATTAGATAATTAACTTGGGTTTAAACAAATGTTGTAACAATAATGCACTAAAAATGAGTGCATACAAGGTAGGCTAAGGCGATTTGGGTGTACATTTTAGTGGGGTGTAAACAAATTCTTCCTTTAAGTAAAATGCTTAAAGGTCAAAACGAAAAGATAGGCTTTGAGGGGTGTACTAGGGGTATCGTGTACTAAAAATGAGTACAACGCAAAGGGTGTGGGAAAATTACTTGACCAATGTAGCCAAAGTAATTATAACAAAAACACAGGTGTAAAACAATGGGTTAATCCTAATGCCTCTTATCATGTAGTAAATCTAACTACACGAATGTAGTCTCACTTGTGGCCTTGGAATGGTCCTAACGCAAGTTCTAGAATCTAAGTGCTACCGGTACACACATCATAGCAAAATGCTTTTCCTACCAATTCTAGGGGCGAACCTCACATATTTGGGGGTGGAAAATTTTTTTAGTGGTACGGTTTTTGTGCTAGTCATATAACTCCTATCCGTGAGACGCTCATTAAGATCAAAGTTTCACTCCTAAATGTTGTAAAAAAATTTAAATTTGGCACTAAAATTACCCTAACAGGTATTTATCTCAGTTTTATTACACATCTACTATTAAACAAACAAAAATCAAGCGTAAGAGCATTCTCTAATCGTACTTTTACCCCCCTTACACTTAAGATGAACATTGTCCCCAATGTTCAAATAACAAGATGTAAAAGCATAAAGTAAAAGAATGAAATTAAATACTCCCCTGATTCGCTCGGTGGATAATGAAGTAACATGGTTAGATCTTCTTCCAAAGTAATGTTGAAGCTCCATGACTAATGCATCGCCATAAGCTTGATCCAAAACATTTCCTTGTCCAAAATAACCTGTTAAACCTGAGAAAACAAACACGAAAACCTGCATAACATCGGCGGGATAAAATCTATATATAAGGATATAATGCTTGTGGAATGATAATTTTGCAGATTCCTGGAGATTATAAGTTAGAGATTTAATAAAAACTTTTTATGAAAACAAAACTTTCAAAAATTTTCAGAAAATTAAACCTGACGCCGTCAGAAATGATCTGACAGAATTCTCATGTTAAGTTTCCGGAAAATTTTTGGAAAAACCTATACCTTACTTCCTGGAAATCCTGCAAAACATCATTATGACTCGATACAAGCATTTGACTCAAACAAATACTAATATGTATGTTAATTTATTATTATTACGATTCATGTTCATTTGTTCTAATAAACCGATTTAGATTTCCCTTACACTTAACTTTTGCAAAATACCTTTATATGTAGTTAAGACGAAGTTAAAAACAAAATAAAGCATTTTCACAAATTAGTTTTGAACATGAATCAATAATAATAAAATTTAAACACACATACGGAAGCAAATAAAAACAAACAAACAAACAAATAAACACACAAAGCAAATAAAGCTTGGGTTGCCTCCCAAGAAGCGCTTTTCTTTATTAACGAGTCTTGTAGCTAGACTCAAAGTCACGCTACCCTATGTAAGTAAGCTCGTCATCGAGGACGTCTTTAGGGTTAAGCTTGGATTGAAGTTTCCTATTGGTCCGCTTAGTACGATATATCCTTTCAAACTTCTCTCCATCCGGGTCATACAATGTCATCTTAATATGCCATGACCCATCTCCATCTTTGGGTGGTTTGTCCCAATCCCACTTATGATCCTCTTCCTCACGAGTCCACTTATTCATTCCTAGGTTAATTGGCAAAACTCCTAGGAAATCAATCATCTTCCTAAAAACTAGAGGGTCTTCAAATGGATCCAATTCGGTATCCCTAGCTAAGAGTTGCTCTACCGTATGTGTTCGGTTCACAAAGTCCTCTTCTAGGTAAAATGGGCGTTGGGGTCCTATGAAGTCTCTATCGATCCAAGGTCCATATCTAGATGGTCTCCTATTTGATTCTAACCAATGTGGTGTTGGTTCCTCACTAGTATCATAGGCATGTTTCTTAACATCATAGACTGACCAAGTATCTCCTTCTCCTACCGCTATCTTGGATTCCTTACAATCAATCATAGCACTAGCGGTCGCCAAAAATCCTCTACCTATCAACAAGGGGCATGTAGGGTCGCTAACCATATCAAGGACGTGGAAATCGGCTAAAATGGTTAGTTTTCCTATGTGTACTAACACGTCCTTAACTACTCCAACCGGGTACGCAACACTTCCATCCGCTAAGCCTATTATCACCTCGGTTTCTTCAAGTTTTCCAAGTTTTAGAGAGGTGTAGAGAGGTAACGGAAGTAGGTTAAGGCTTGATCCAAGATCGGCTAATGTGTCATAAGCCTCCGAATTACCGATCTTGCAAGGTAGAACAAATAAGCCCGGATCATCTAACTTCTTAGGTAGCTTGTTTTGAACAAAGGCGGTCCCTTTTTCGCCTAACTTGAGCTTCTTCTCATCCAACACTTCAATAACCGGACTTTCAAGGTGGAGCTCCTTGAATTCTTCGTCAAGGTTTTGAGTGGGAGGTGTTTCAACTATGACTTGGGTTTGTTTGAAACACGTGCTCATGGAATTGACCGAATAATATTGTGGACAAGAACTAGGAGACGAAACCGATGAAATGGCGTTGACATTTAGTTTCGGGTTCTTGACCGTGTTGCTAGGGAGTGCTCCCATTTCTCGGTCATTGAGGGCTTTCAACAAGGTGTCAATCTTATTGGTCATCTCGCTTTGTTTTTGTTTGAAATCGGCTTCAAACTTGGCTAAACGAGCTTCTTGAGATGCCATAAATTGAGACATCAATCCTTCAAAGTTATCGGTACTACCATTGCCGGAAGGATTGTTGTTGAAAGTTCGGTTCGAGTTGGAACCGCTTAATTGGAAACGATTAGGTGGGTTGGAAGAATTGGTTTGTTGTGCGTTTTGGTTTTGTTTCCACCTAAGGTTCGGGTGATTTTTCCATGAGGGGTTGTATGAATCACCGTAGTGGTTTGGCTCGGGTTTGAAAGTGTACCACTTGTCTCCCGCTCCGTCGGTACGCGAAGATGCGTAGTCCACAAAAGCTTGTTCGGGGAGTTCCATGCAATCACGAGCGTCGTGGGGATCACTACATAATTCACATGAAGAAGTGATTTTGTTCACTTGGTTTGAAGGTTTAGGAGCCTCGTAGGATTTCATGAGAAACTTGACTTGGTCTTCAAGTTCTATGATCATACGGTCGGAAGTGCTTGAATTGTTCGAAGGCAAAGATATTGCCTTGACCGTTTTATTCAAATCACGGGGATCACTCCAACTTTCATTGTCATAAAGAGCAAGATCCTCTAGGAGAGCCCATGATTGTTCCGCACTTAGATCACGTAGCTTGCCACCGGTCGATTGGTCAATGGTTTGCCTCGTGTAGAGATTGATATGGTCATAGAAGATTTGGACTTGGAGCCAAAGTTCTATGCCATGGTGAGGGACTTTTTGGAGTAAGTCCTTGAATCGAGTCCATGCCTCGTAGAGGGTTTCGCCTTGACGTTGTTGGAACATCAAGATATCATTCCTTAGCTTGGTAGTTCTTCCTGGTGGGAAAAACTGAGCAAGGAAACGAGTGGTGAGATCATCCCAAGAGGTGATGGATCCTGCGGGTTGACGCTCTAGCCACTGACTAGCTTGGTCCCGCAAAGAGAATTGAAAGAGACGCAGTCGGGTCGTCTCTCGAGTGGCAACATCAAGGTCTATGGAATCAACGATTTTGAGAAAGTCCTTGAGATGTTGATTAGGATCTTCAGAACAAAGTCCATGGAATGCGCATCCGCTTTGCACCAACCGGATGGTGTCGGATCGCAAGGGAGTGACATTGGCTCCTTGAGTGAGCTCAATGGTGTTTCGATAGCCATGGTGGCTAGGACGGGAGTACTCTCCTAAAGTACGGGCTCTAGGAGGTGGTGGTTGTTGTGGTGGGTTGTTGGGATCGAGGATATTACCACCTTCCATGATGTCGGATGGTAATGGTTACGACAAAGAAACGAAGAAAAAAAAGATAGACTAAAGAAAACCTAGAAAAATAAAATAAAAATCTCACTAGAAAGGAATCTAGTGAGTAGACCTATAAAATAAAAATTCAACCTAAACAATAACTATTCCCCGGCAGCGGCGCCAAAAACTTGATGCGTGGTTTTGCAACCTTACAACAGGTTTTACCTCTCGAGGGATCTCAAGAGGCTTACAACCCCACCAGGCAGTGTACCTGACCGATGTAGTATAGTGTAGTGGTAAGTACGGGGGATTGATCGTTCTCCACAGGGAATAGTGTTCGTTAGGTATGAAAAACTACTCTAATAGGTCTAAGGGTGAGAGAAGATTCTTTTTATGTTTTTATAATTTTATGAAAGCAAGTAAAATTTCGGGTTTGAAAGAGTGGGCGGAATTAGTTGCTAGTCAACTAACCCAAATTACTACGAATGCAAATAAAATAAAATAACAGAAAATGAAAAGGTGGTAAAACTTATGTGGAGAGAAATGTGTTTACTTAGATTTCCTTACTCCCTAACTATCTTTTACCGGTTTATTAGTGTGTATTAATTGCGTGGAAGACGGGTGTATTCCTTAATACCAATCGTGGGGTGGCGTACGTACTTCCCCAACTCTATGAACTCCTACTTCACTCCTATGTCGAGCCGGCTAGGAAGCTCCTAACATGGGATCACTAGAATTCGCTCATGCATTAAATACAACCATAAAAACCTTAGTACGCATTGGTTCATGTTTCTTAAGACGTTCAAGCAAGTTACCGAATAGGAAGTTAGCCAGTTTTCTTAAGCCTAACATAGATGAACAATCATCCAATACAACTAATAACACACTAATAACCAATAATCAATAGCTAGGTTTCATTAGATCTAAGCAAACACAAAGAAAACCTAGCCTAACATGTTAAACAAAAGACAAGAACAAGATAGAATCAAACAACACATAGACATATTGAATGATTAATTGATAACTTATCTTCAATGTAACATGGAAGATCTCAAGGCAAAAAGCCTTGAAAAAGCTGCTAAAATCGTCTTAGGGTTCTTACACAATAAGTTCCACACTAATGACAAAAAATTGCAAAACTATATATAGACTTTCAGATCTGACGGCGTCACGTTATGGAGTGTGACGCCGTCACCTCGCCGCTTTTAGGGTTCCCGGATGGCCTTCTTGACGCCGTCCCTCTTTAGCTCTCCAAAATCCGTTCTGGCTTATCAAGGCTTGACGCCGTCAGAATTAGGCGTGACGCCGTCCCGCTTTAACTTATACCGTGACGACCTTGATCACTCCAAAGGGTGACGCCGTCAGAATTCCCATGCAAATTTCTCTGGCTTATCATGAGTAATTTTCATATCTACCACTTTTGCCAAGACATGACGCCGTCAAGAACAAATCCTGACGCCGTCAAAGGTACTTTCCAGCACAATTTTGAGACTTTGCCGTTTTCTTCACTTTTATGCTCCAAAAACGTCCAAAATGCTTCCTTTTCCAGATTTCTTCTCCAAAGTACCTAAAATGACAAAAGGAACGATTTAGGGCAATATTTGATCAAATAAATACGATTTAGGGCTTAAATGACCCCCTAAAAGCGGTACACTTTTCGCTTCATCAATAGTCTACCAAATGGATGTCAAAACAGCCTTCCTGAATGGTGACTTAAAGAAAGAAGTATACGTGAGTCAACCTGAAGGATTTGTGAACGCTGAACATCCTACACATGTTTACCACTTGAAGAAGGCCCTTTACGGGTTGAAGCAGGCACCTAGGGCATGGTATGACACATTGTCCAAGTTTCTTCTAGCAAATGGATTCTCAAAGGGTGCTGTTGATCCAACATTATTCACCAGGAAGTCAAGAAAACATCTACTACATGTTCAGATTTATGTAGATGGTATCATATTTGCTTCATCTGATCCTAGTGAATGTGATAGATTTTCAAAGGAGATGAGTTCCAAGTTTCAAATGTCAATGATGGGACAAATGTCGTTCTTCCTAGGATTACAAGTATCTCAATGTCCCGGAGGCATATTCATCAGTCAGTCCAAATACGCACACGAGATCTTGAAAAAGTTTGGATTTGATTCAAGTGAGCCAGTTGACACTCCCATGGTAGACAGAACAAAGCTAGATGAAGACCCTTCAGGGATTCCAGTTGATCAAACAAAATACAGAAGCATGATTGGATACTTAATGTACATTACTGCAAGTAGACCAGATCTTCTATTTGCTTTTTGCATGTGTGCGAGATATCAATCCAAGCCTACCAAAAAGCATCTAGAAGCAGTAAAAAGGGTTTTCAGGTATCTTCAAGGAACAGTCCATATGGGTCTCTGGTACCCTAAGGACACGGCCATGGAGTTAACGGCTTATGCTGATGCTGATCATGCGGGGTGTCAGGACACCCGTCGAAGTACTTCAGGAGGAGCTCAATTTTTGGGGGAAAAGTTGGTTAGTTGGTCTTCTAAGAAGCAAATGAGCACGTCCATATCTTCTACTGAGGCTGAATACATTGCTATGTCGGCCTGTTGTGCACAAATTCTATGGATGCGGTCACAACTCTCAGACTATGGATTCTCATACAACAAAATTCCTCTATATTGTGACAACAAAAGCGCCATTGCTCTTTGTTGCAACAATGTCCAACACTCCAGGTCAAAGCACATCGACATCAGGCATCACTTCATTAGGGAACAGGTTGAAAAGGGAATTGTGGAGCTGTATTTTGTGAGGACAGAGTTTCAGCTAGCAGACATCTTCACCAAGGCTCTCCCGAGAGAAAGGTTTCAGTTTATTCTCCCGCGTCTTGGAATGAAGAGCTTGACACCTGAAACCCTCAAGTGTTTTCAGGATGAAAAGGAGGAGTAAAGGGTTATCTTCTCATATCCTTGTGTATATTGGTATATATCTTTAAAACAAAAAAAGAAAATAGAAAAATATAAAACCTATAAAAACCATAAAAATTGAAAAAATCAGAAAATACCAAAAATAGTCTCATCTAGGCATGTCTTCTGTTTATCGATAACATTTACGGACCTAGAAATGTCATTCAATAATGACACGGGTCTTTAAATGAAGCTCGAGCAGAAGTTATACTAATTGGTTAAAACATGTCTTAATGGCTTGCAGTTACTTCATACTGCAACCCGCGCTATCCATTGAGGAAAACTTGTCGCCAAAAAGACGGTTGTTCCTCCAAACTGGGTGATGTTCACCTGGGCATGGATTATGTTATATCCATGTTTTTTCCGATCTGATGTACGCTTCAGTGCATCATTTCGTGTAAAAGAAGAGAAATCTTCTTTATATCATAAACTTTCCAGTTCTATGATTCTTTAGGAGAGTTTTTGATGTTTCACAAGGTGGTAAATTGGACTTAAATTTTCATAAATACTTCTCGTTCAATTGAATGACTACAGCTCTTTAAATAGAAAACGGGTCATTAATTGAGGGGGGGAGTCTTTGTTCAAATTTTTTGACACCTTTTTCTAAACATTGTGCAACATCAGCAGTGACACTCTCTCTTGGTTTGAGGGGGAGTATTGTATACTCCATTATCAGAAAACATTAAATCAGACATATTTTCTCCCACATTTTTCTAACTTATTTAAATCAATTGGGATCACAAATCTCAAATGGTTTGAAATTTTTGATCGGGGGAGAGAATGTGATTTAAATATGAAATCTGATAAAATGTGATGGTTTGTACTCAAATGTTAGACTCTCCCATATGTGCTAAATTCTTTCGTATATCGATGCACATATTGAGGGGGAGCGAATGGACAAAAAGAATTTGGCATAGCATGAGATCGTGACTCAGACTTAACCAATGAATTGACGAAACCTATACTGTCATTGATCGAAAGGACATATCCTGGCCGGGTAATAATTTCAAGCTGGTCTAACCAGTGATGTAAGCGTGTCTCGAAAAGGATGTGTCTAAGTAGAGTGTACCGTTTTGAGAAACTTTCTGTGGACTTGACCAGGCCAGGTAATAATTTCAAGCTAGTCTAACTAGTGATGTAAGCGTGTCTCGAATCGGTTATGTTCACTGAAAGTGGATCAATTCAAAAAGTGCAAGCTCTACCCATCATGTGCAAATTTATAAAACAATCATCCAAGCACATGTTGAGGGGGAGCATTTGAAAAATATAAAACTCTCAAAGTGTTTGCAAAAATGTGTTTCAGAATCATGATCACTTTGAGAGATTTTTCAAAGATTTGGTTTGGCAATCGTGGATGAATACCAAAGACCGGCCATTTTAAGTAATGCATGGAGACATAAGGATGGTTAGGTTAGGCTCAAGTTCCCACGATCCCGCCAGAGCCGGAGGGATCTACCCAGGGACAATCTACTAGTTAGTGTAGAAGTCCTTAGGTATGACTAAAAAAGGAGAAAAGTGGATAAGGGAAAAGTGCCGACTGAGATGGAGCTAGTACTGGAACAAACCCAACAAGGTTCTAGTAATGAAGTCTCGGTAAGCACTGAAGGGGTTGAAGAATGAAAAAGAAATGTAAAGATAAAGGGTGAAAAGAAAGAAGCCCTCCTTACAACTTAGGCAGAAACCGGGTCAATACATATGCTGTCAGAATCACTTAGTTGATTGCTGATATTGAAGACAAAGTATCATGGACCCAGTGATACGCTGCACAACCCTCCCTAGCCACTCAAGGTCCCTCAAAGGATTCTTGTTTCAATTATCATGGAGTTCAATACATTCCTATCGTCTCTCTCACTCCGAGTTAGATGATATGGAAAAGGTGGCAGTCCTCTCCAGCCTCCGCTCACTAAATCAAAACGCACTATAGAGTCTAGAGCCACGAGATTCATCATAAGATCTCTTAGGGACACGAATTACTCCAACTCTGGTTGTTCAACATTAAGGACACCAGGTGTAACTTTATGAGTCCTACGCAGATCTTAGCAATCTGCCAGAACATTTATGAGAGAAGTTACAAATGTAACTCTCAATGATTGAATGGAAATTCCTGCCAGGGTCAACATCAAACAGCCCTGAAAGCAGGTCACTTCGGTAATTCCTCGTGGATTACGCTTAGTGGTCACGGCGGTTTCAAACGATCTACAGTTGTGGAGTGAACTCCAGCGACTCACCTAATCGTTGATGTACTACGGTACGATCTTAAAAAGCCCTCTGTGGGTTTTCGATTAGGAACGGTCTTGGTATGGATTAGAGAAAGTCTTCACACTATGTTGTTGACGATTTTGAAGTTCAAACCTGTAAGTACCGGTCGATTTGTTGCTAACTGTCGTATGCAGGAACTTCTGGCGATTGTAGCTGTGGAATGCTGTAGCTGGTTGCTGGTGTAGCTGGTTGCAGACAAGTTGCCAATTCTCTACCACATGTTCACACTACATCAACAATGCAAATCAACAAAGTCATGATCAACCTAGAAGACCTTCAACATTGCTTCTGCTAACTCTGATGCTGAAGATCATGACCCAGAATAGTGTGAGCATGTCGGCTCAAAGTATATCTCATCACATGGAGACTTACAACTGAAAGATGACTTAGAGACTCAAGTGGGATGATATTTTCAAAGAATACTCAAAATCATCCAAGACAAAGAATAGTCATCATAAGATCACTGCTGAAGGCACAATGACTAATGAAACTGAAGAATCAATGTCTACGAGCTACGGAGTCAAGATTCATGAAAAGAGTGCTTGAAGTCTGAACATTGTTTTCGGGGTGACCTCCCTTAGGGGGAGATTGTTAGGAATATGAATATTCAGTTGAAGACTCGGTCACCCCGACCACTCATTTATGTTAAATAGCTCGTAGCATAACTAGTAATATTAGTAGTAGATTAGTTATAATTATTATTGTGGAGTGGGCTGGGTCTTTACCCATTGTCAGCTTGCTCTACAGCCCGGTAGGGGCAAACTAGCTAGTAATATCAAGTAGTATAAATAGCCCTCTCCTCATGTGGAGAGGGTTGGACCTTCACAAAGTTTTATACATTTTTCTTTCTTTGGTTTATCTCTCTAAGGTTCCAACACTTCCTCTCTCTAATTCTTTCTTCCATTCGATCCAAAGTTTGATCCCAAACTTGTGTTTCTTTGCGTGTGAATAACCTACATCCTCTATGGATCGTTTATTTCACTAATGATAATGTTTTGATAAGAAAAGTCATACATAAACCCTAGTTGTAGGTTTCTTTTATAGACTAAGAAACCCTAATACAGCTTCTATGAAAACGTGTGAAGAGATATACACAAATCTCTTCCTAGAATAAATCTAACAAACATACTAAAAATACGCTATGACTAGCAGCAATGAACACTGCCAGCAGAAACAAATCAAACCTACCAGCAGGAACCATGACCAGCAGCAACTAATACTACCAGCAGGAACCGCTTTATACTAACAGCAGCAATGAACTATTACATAAATTATAAAATTCCTAACATTGTCAAATCCAGTGGGAGCATTGTGTTGTAATTACTGAATAGTGAATTATTGTAATGATCTGTAATTCAGTGGGAGCTACAAGCTTTGTCATCTTGGTAGTAACCCAAATTATCTCTAGAATGTCATGAGATAATTACTTTCCAATTGTAGACACTTGTGGTTTTAAGGATAGTCATGTACGTTTCCTTACGAGACAAGGTTGTTCTATATCTACTAATATTTATGACACATTCATATTGATCACATAAACAAACGAGTGACATGTTGTTTATCTGATACATGATGTTGTTACATGCACAAGTGGGAGAAATCTTATATTGTGTGCAAGGTACAACATATAGGAATATGATTTAAAGAACTGTCTTGACCGCAAGGTAAGAAACTAAAGTTCTAAATATGACTAATACACCTCTAAGTCTAGAAACACTTGTTGTTAAAATTTAGCTTAAGTGAGACCTTGACTAGATTACAACAACAAGGTGAAATTCCATGATTACGTGAGACCGTACATGGATAATTACTGTTTCTAAATTAGATACCTATTAGAACAAGTTTCAATAAGGATAATGAGACTACTACTAAATATTTATGTATTATTGAAATGACATAAATAAAATGAAGTAATGTAACTAATACTGCTTCAAATTTGAATATTTATGTATTCTTGGAATGTCATAAGTATATGAAGTAATAAATTAACTTGAAATTACTATTGAAACCAAATTGTGGTGTTCATGATTACTTTAGTTATACATGTTTATACTTTATTGTAAAGCTATAAATATGAAGTCTTTTAAATTGTTACAAGACTTATTATAATATAAAGTAAGACGTTAACTTGTTATGTCTTCTTTATTAAGACATATACAAGAAGTCATTGAGTTGATCAATGATTTATAACGTATAGTGGGATTATAACAGTCTATGTCTTCTTGATTGAGAGATGGACGATAAGTGACTTAGTTAAAAAGTACTTGTGTTATAAAGCATGCAATTGGCTTGAAAATCTATTTCACCATTAAGTTGACTTAGTTGGTAAATAGGTAAGCCAAAAGGAGTTCTAATGAAATACCTCAAGTTTGTGGTGTGTTCAGTTAGGAGAATCAAACTCTATTGGTATTGTTTGATTAAAGATAACTATAACTTCCTTTCTTCCAAAAGTTATCAAGGTTAGAAAATTGAGTATGGGTTGTATATACTCAATAAGACTCCAACCTAGAAGATTAATAAGACACCATTTATTATGGAATGTGATGAATCACATTAAGTCTTAAAATTGAAGTTCTGAATTTGTTAAACTACTTATGAGTAGGTTATTAACAAACTTAATGTAAGGAACTGTCAATATGTATTTGTAATGTCCCAAAAGAGAACAATTTTGTGTTGCTCTACTTGCTAAGTATTTATTGATAGTCTATAAAATGCAAAAGGCAAGTGGGAGTTTTATCTTGAAAAGATAAAGTTACAAGATACATAATCTTCTAAAAATACACTAGTAAATGTCATGATGAGGATTAAACATGTTAATGTTAAATCTCAAGATGATGGAATTCTCATTCATAGATCCACAAGGATATCTCAAATATTTGTATAATATGTTGAGGATTATGAGTTACAGGATTATGGTAAACATGTTGGTCATTAAGATGAATTGTAAATATTGAATTTGGCAAGTTACTCATACTATGAATGTTTAGATGCAGTCCATAAAGATAATTAGTTTTGGAAACTTAATTAATCTTGAACTCTATAGTTAGACTATAGAATGAAGATGAATTTCTACAAAGGGAATGAAAATCCTAGAGATTTAAATTTTGAGCAGAAATCATATGGACAATTGATGCGTGGTTTTGCAACCTTACAACAGGTTTTACCTCTCAGGGATCTCAAGAGGCTTAAAACCCCACCAGGCAGTGTACCTGACCGATGTAGTATAGTGTAGTGGTAAGTACGGGGGATTGATCGTTCTCCACAGGGAATAGTGTTCGTTAGGTATGAAAGACTACTCTAATAGGTCTAAGGGTTGAGGAAGATTCTTTTTTATGTTTTTATATTTTTTTATGAAAGCAAGTAAAATCTCGGGTTTGAAAGAGTGGGCGGAATTAGTTGCTAGTCAACTAACCCAAATTACTACGAATGCAAATAAAATAAATAACTGAAAATAAAAAGTTGGTGAAAACTTATGTGTAGAGAAATGTGTTCACTTAGATTTCCTTACTCCCTAACTATCTTTTACCGGTTGATTAGTGTGTATTAGTCGCGTGGATGACGGGTGTATTCCTTAATACCAATCGTGGGGTGGCGTACGTACTTCCCCAACTCTACAAGCTCCTACTTCACTCTTATGTCGAGCCGGCTAGGAAGCTCCTAACATGGGATCACTAGAATTCGCTTGTGCATTAAATACAACCATAAAAACCTTTAGTACGCATTTGGTTCATGTTTCTTAAGACGTTCAAGCAAGTTACCGAATAGGAAGTTAGCCAGTTTTCTTAAGCCTAACATAGATAAACAATCATCCAATACAACTAATAACACACTAATAACCAATAATCAATAGCTAGGTTTCATTAGATCTAAGCAAACACAAGATAAATCTAGCCTAACATATTAACCAAAAGACAAGAACAAGATAGAATCAAACAACACATAGACATATTGAATGATTAATTGATAACTTATCTTTAATGTAACATGGAAGATCTCAAGGCAAAAAGCCTTGAAAAAGATGCTAAAATCGTCTTAGGGTTTTCTCCCAAAAATTCCACACTAAGTTCCACACTAATGACAAAAAATTAGAAAACTATATATAGACTTTTGGATCTGACGGCGTCACGTTATGGAGTGTGACACCGTCACCTCGCCGCTTCTAGGGTTCCCGGATGACCTTCTTGACGCCGTCCCTCTTTAGCTCTCCAAAATCCGTTCTGGCTTATCAAGGCTTGACGCCGTCAGACCTTGAACGTGACGCCGTCCCTCTTTGAATTAAGCCGTGACGCCCTTGATCAGGTTAAAGCGTGACGCCGTCAGAATTCACATGCAATTTTCACTGGCTTATCATGAGTAAATTTCACATCCACCTTTTCTTGCCAAGACATGACGCCGTCTGGAGTAAATCCTGACGCCGTCAAAGGTAACTTCCAGCACAATTTTGAGACTTTGTCGTTTTCTTCACTTTTATGCTCCAAAAACGTCCAAAATGCCTCCTTTTCCAGATTTCTCCTCAAAAGTACCTAAAATGACAAAAGGAACGATTTAGGGCGATATTTGATCAAATAAATACGATTTAGGGCTTAAATGACCCCTTAAAAGCGGTACACTTTTCGCTTCATCAAATACCCTTACACTTGAGATTTGCTTGTCCTCAAGCAAATGCGCTTTTATTCTAATCAAAATACAAGTTAGGGGTCATTTAACGCTAATATAAAAGTAATTGCAACAAATAATCGTTCCACTTTAATCATAATAAGCACGGAGATTACAAACTAGCACCTCACAAGTAGTGTTTAGATACTCACATCTCTCAAGTGTCATCAAAATAAATCTCATAAATGGAAACGGATAATATCTCTCACTACCTGTCATAGCAAATAGATTACCATAGGCTTGGGAAAGGATCGAAAACCTCCTCCACTAGGTGTAAGCACCTAAGATAAACTATCAAAGAGGGCTTTTAAATGGGTTATAACGTTAGGTGTAGGGAAAAGGAAAACACGGTTTGTTGGATAAGGGATATTTTACTGGTGGCGAGTTAAAGATCTTGATCAATTACATGTACTATACAATGTTGCTAAGCCAAGACTCGACTCAATCTTAAGCTAATGAAAGAAAATAACAAAAACATAAAACAAACATAAAATTAAACGGGATGGTAGTCCGTATGTTTTTTCTACTTTTCTTTTTCTCATTTTTTTTGTATTTTTCTTCATTTTTCGATTTTTTTTTTTTTTTTCATACACTCTTGCCCTACCATCCAAAATAATACATCATAGGGGCGTTGCATTCCCCTTACACTTGAACTTTTACATAACTTTACAAATAACTATTCTAATGACTCGAATTAAGATAATCGAAAAACTTGGAGTACTTTTAAAATATTTAGCACATATGGGGGTAATAAATGATGTTCTTCCCCATTACTCCATTACACTAGTACTTTACCCATGAGTCCCAATCGTCCCAAAAACAATATGTACAAGGATATGACTCGACTTAGCAACCATATAATCAATTAGATAATTAACTTGGGTTTAAACAAATGTTGTAACAATAATGCACTAAAGATGAGTGCATACAAGGTAGGCTAAGGCGATTTGGGTGTACATTTAAGTGGGTTGTAAACAAATTCTTCCTTTAAGTAAAATGCTTAAAGGTCGAAACGAAAAGATAGGCTCTGAGGGGTGTACTAGGGGTATCATGTACTAAAAATGAGTACAACGCAAAGGGTGTGGGAGAATTACTTGACCAATGTAGCCAAAGTAATTATAACAAAAACACAGGTGTAAAACAATGGGTTAATCCTAATGCCTCTTATCATGTAGTAAATCTAACTACACGAATGTAGTCTCACTTGTGGCCTTGGAATGGTCCTAACGCAAGTTCTAGAATCTAAGTGCTACCGGTACACACATCATAGCATAAATGCTTTTCCTACCAATTCTAGGGGCGAACCTCACATATTTGGGGGTGGAAAGTTTTTTAGTGGTACGGTTTTTGTGCTAGTGATATAACTCCTATCCGTGAGACGCTCATTAAGATCAAAGTTTCACTCCTATATGTTGTAAAAAAATTTAAATTTGGCACTAAAATTACCCTAACAGGTATTTCTCTCAGTTTTATTACACATCTACTATCAAACAAACAAAAATCAAGCGTAATAGCATTCTCTAAAATCGTACTTTTACCCTCCCCTTACACTTAAGATGAACATTGTCCCCAATGTTCAAATAACAAGATGTAAAAGTAAAAAGTAAAAGAATGAAATCAAATACTCCCCTGATTCGTTCGGTAGATAATGAAGTAACACGGTTAGATCTTCTTCCAAAGTAATGTTGAAGCTCCATGACTAATGCATCGCCATAAGCTTGATTCAAAACATTTCCTTGTCCAAAATAACCTGTTAAACTTGAGAAAACAAACACGAAAACCTGCATAACATCGGCGGGATAAATCTATATATAAAGATATAATGCTTGTGGAATGATAATTTTGCAGATTCCTGGAGATTATAAGTTGGAGATTTAATAAAAACTTTTATGAAAACAAAACTTTCAAAAATTTCTGAAAATTAAATCTGACGCCGTCAGGTTATAAACCCTGACGCCGTCAGAAATGACCTGACAAAAATTCTCATGTTAAGTTTCCGGAAAATTTCTGGAAAAACCTTTACCTTACTTCCTGGAAATCCTGCAAAACATCACTATGACTCGATACAAGCATTTGACTCAAAAAAATACTAATATGTATGTTAATTTATTATTATTACGATTCATGTTCATTTGTGTTCTAATAAACCGATTTAGATTTCCCTTACACTTATCTTTTGCAAAATACCTTTATATGTAGTTAAGACGAAGTTAAAAACAAGATAAAGCATTTTCACAAATTAGTTTTTGAACATGAATCAATAAGAATAAAAATTAAACACACATACGGAAACAAATAAAATCAAACAAACAAATAAATAAACACAAAAAGCAAATAAAGATTGGGTTGCCTCCCAAGAAGCGCTTTTCTTTATTAACGAGTCTTGTAGCTAGACTCAAAGTCCATCTATCTAGTGTCGCTTATGATCACGTACCCGAGTGTGAGCCATCTAATTGTTGCCTCATCTTTCTTGTATTCATCATTTAGCTCCAAACATCCATGATAATATCTCTTATTTTTCTCATGTGGATATTTGAGCCCCTTCCCCTTATCATTCTCACTTAACAAGTCGATAGGCATAATTCTATTGCAAGATTCAATGGGGTAGTTCTTAAACCTAGGATGTGCTCGGGGCATTTGATAAACAAAATCTTCATCCCCATCCGAGAATGTAATTAACCCGTCCACAAGTTTTTCGTCAAGGTTGGTCAACCTTTTGAAGGGTTCTCCAAAAATGACTTGGGTTAATTTGTTATCAATGAATTCTCCTAAGTTCTCCATAACCATAAAATCCACCAAATACACAAAACTTCCAACGAATACGTGTAGTGGCTTAGTCCTAGCAACGATGTTATCACCTTGATATTCTAGCTCATCTACCATGATTTTATTATAATTAGCGCGAGAGATAATGTTCATAGGCAAAGATGAGTTAAGATAAGCATAAAAATCATGATAACCAATCTTACACGGAAATTGCATGTTAAAGAGGCTATCCTATTCGATCTTAGTCCTAGGGTCAACATACTTAAAGGGATCAATTTCCTCTTTTCCCCATTCCTCGTTAACTACTTCTCCATTACCGGCATCCTCATCGGAGTCTGAGTAGTAAAACGGACTAACATGGTCATTCTCATGGTCAGACTCCTCCATCTCAGAATTGTTACCAAAATGGTGGTCGGGTGAAAGGTTGTTGTTTTCTATGATGGGGGCGGGAACGGGTAGTTGAAAGTTTGCACGGCGGAAAATACGAATAACAGGGATCAAATGATCAATGTTACTCATGAGGTGGGTGGAAGGAATCACAAACAAAAGTACAAAGAAATAAGATAGACTAAAGAAAACCTAGAAAAAGAAAATAAAAATCTCACAAGAAAGGAATCTAGTGAGTAGACCTATAAAATAAAAATTCAACGTAAACAATAACTATTCCCCGGCAGCGGCGCCAAAAACTTGATGCGTGGTTTTGCAACCTTACAACAGGTTTTACCTCTCGAGGGATCTCAAGAGGCTTACAACCCCACCAGGCAGTGTACCTGACCGATGTAGTATAGTGTAGTGGTAAGTACGGGGGATTGATCGTTCTCCACAGGGAATAGTGTTCGTTAGGTATGAAAGACTACTCTAATAGGTCTAAGGGTTGAGGAAGATTCTTTTTTATGTTTTTATATTTTTTTATGAAAGCAAGTAAAATCTCGGGTTTGAAAGAGTGGGCGGAATTAGTTGCTAGTCAACTAACCCAAATTACTACGAATGCAAATAAAATAAATAACTGAAAATAAAAAGTTGGTGAAAACTTATGTGTAGAGAAATGTGTTCACTTAGATTTCCTTACTCCCTAACTATCTTTTACCGGTTGATTAGTGTGTATTAGTCGCGTGGATGACGGGTGTATTCCTTAATACCAATCGTGGGGTGGCGTACGTACTTCCCCAACTCTACAAGCTCCTACTTCACTCCTATGTCGAGCCGGCTAGGAAGCTCCTAACATGGGATCACTAGAATTCGCTTGTGCATTAAATACAACCATAAAAACCTTTAGTACGCATTTGGTTCATGTTTCTTAAGACGTTCAAGCAAGTTACCGAATAGGAAGTTAGCCAGTTTTCTTAAGCCTAACATAGATAAACAATCATCCAATACAACTAATAACACACTAATAACCAATAATAAATAGCTAGGTTTCATTAGATCTAATCAAACACAAGATAAATCTAGCCTAACATATTAACCAAAAGACAAGAACAAGATAGAATCAAACAACACATAGACATATTGAATGATTAATTGATAACTTATCTTTAATGTAACATGGAAGATCTCAAGGCAAAAAGCCTTGAAAAAGATGCTAAAATCGTCTTAGGGTTTTCTCCCAAAAATTCCACACTAAGTTCCACACTAATGACAAAAAATTAGAAAACTATATATAGACTTTTGGATCTGACGGCGTCACGTTATGGAGTGTGACGCCGTCACCTCGCCGCTTCTAGGGTTCCCGGATGACCTTCTTGACACCGTCCCTCTTTAGCTCTCCAAAATCCGTTCTGGCTTATCAAGGCTTGACGCCGTCAGACCTTGAACGTGACGCCGTCCCTCTTTAAATTAAGCCGTGACGCCCTTGATCAGGTTAAAGCGTGACGCCGTCAGAATTCACATGCAATTTTCACTGGCTTATCATGAGTAAATTTCACATCCACCTTTTCTTGCCAAGACATGACGCCGTCTGGAGTAAATCCTGACGCCGTCAAAGGTAACTTCCAGCACAATTTTGAGACTTTGTCGTTTTCTTCACTTTTATGCTCCAAAAACGTCCAAAATGCCTCCTTTTCCAGATTTCTCCTCAAAAGTACCTAAAATGACAAAAGGAACGATTTAGGGCGATATTTGATCAAATAAATACGATTTAGGGCTTAAATGACCCCTTAAAAGCGGTACACTTTTCGCTTCATCAACAATTTTGTATACATATTTAATGTATGTCTTATGACAAGATTATCAATCACACTTAAGCAATTAACTGTGATTGAATATTCTTTCTAAGCACATTAAATGTATAAAGATTATGATTGTCATTCTTAGTTTCATTAACATGAAATTGACAATAGAATATCAAAACTCTTTCTTGAAAAATTACTTGTGCGAGGATGATAAGTAATTAAAAGGAGTATTTGAATTCAAAATAATCTTTGGAAGTATACAAAGTGCAATAGTTCATGAATGGATTAATGCATGCATTTAGGAGATATATTTATGTTTAATTATTAAATTCAGTTTTGATTTATAATTAAAATAAGACAATTTGTTAGTATTCCTCAAAGCTAGTGGGAGTGTTATATTTATTTTCTTATTTCATATATGTTGTATAACATATAGGAAGTAACATTCCATATACGTTAAATGTTAAGTCTTAGTTTGGAATGAAACTTCACTTGAAGATTTAGAAAATAAACATACAACCTTGGAATATATGTTTATTGTTATAAACATAAGCGGTAAAATAATTGATTCTAATAGAACATGATATACTATTAGAAAGTCTAAATAGAAACATATCTTTGAAAAGATATAACATGAATAAAATCTAAGTTTGACACAAGGATTTTTCATGAACATCATGTTATTTGTTGTATCATGCTTGGATGAAAGATGATTTTAAAGAGCATATTGTTGTTTGCATACAATGATGCTAATAAAATTGAGATGACACTCAATACTAGTCATGGTAGGATTTCATCCTTGTTAATGGCCATGTGTACTAGTTATGCTTAACTATGAGCATAGTTGCATTATACATTAAAGAATTAGAATACTTTAAACTATAAAAGGTTTGTATTATCCCATAAATCTATCCTAGCATACTAACTAACAATCAATAAGAATCAAAGTGAGAAGAGTGGTTCTTGAATTCTAGGGAGAGAAACTAGAGAGATAAAGTTTATTACACACACTAATCACTTGATACAACCCTAAAGCACCCACCTTACAAGATGGGATGGAAGGTGCTATTTATACTTTTTCAATAAGATGGATGAGCTTGGGCTTTCTTTTACCTAAACATTAACATATTAGATTAAAAAGCCCAATGACTATTCTTCTTGATACACAACGACACATTTACTAAAAATATTATAACGACAAATGACCATCATTTTTTTATAAATGCTAACAATCTCCCCCTAAGGGATGGTCATTCAAATGATGCTCCGTGTGATTAGGTCTTTCGTCTTCATTGTCTTATGCTTTGTGTGTCGTTGTAGAATAGTCTTGCTTCTTCGTTCCTTCATGCTATGTGATCTTCAAAGTATCGTCTCTTTGTCGTTCTTGCCTTGATCAACATCTTCATGTGCATTTGCGTCGTATCCTCTAACATACTCATACATCTTGAACTTCATACTTATGTCTTCCTCACTTGATACATGAACTTGTTCTTGACATCTTGATTAGCTTCTTGACTTTGTCGTTACACTTTGTCTTTAACTTGATCCTTTTGTCTTGAACTTTTACACTTGAGCTTTGTTGAGGATGATCAACTTGAGTTTTGTTGAGGATGATCTTCATAAGTATGAGTATGCGGAGGTGAAGATGTTTGATATATCTGATGATGGTGTTCGGTCTTTCTCTAGAGGACTTTCTTCAGTAACTGCTACGTGTTGAACTCACCAATCGATCACGGTGGACTTTTCTTAGAGAATCGACCACTACGATTGTTTTACTGATGAATGTCTTGATTCCATTCACCTTGTTCGGGCAAATCAGCTGTCCTAATCCCGTTAGGGACAATTATCACTACTATGGATAAATCCAAGTAGAGACCCACGTCATAAGGACTCAATTCGTGAAAGGAATCTCCTTGGTGGGATTTCCAGCACTTACAGGCTCAGACTTCGAGAGAAATAACAGCATAGTGTGAAAACGCTCTCTAATCCTTACTAAGGTTGTTCCTGAATTGGACGCCCTCAAGAAGGCTTACAACAGATATATTGAAGTATTCCCACAATCCAGGTGAGCCACTGAAGTATACCGAAGTATCACTCCACGACTGTAGACCGTTTGAAACAAGTAACCATCATGATATGTATGGCAAGATCCTTAGATCTCGTAAGAGTCTTGTACACCTTGTGTCCTTTTTGGTGAACACAGGTGTATTATAATGGAAGTGTTCCTAAGAGATCTTTGATGAATCTCATGGCTCTAGACTCTATAATGTGCGTTTTGGTTTTAGTAGTCGGAGGCATGAAGCAGAGTGCCACCTTTTCAATATCAACACATCTCGGAATGAGAGGCCGATAGATTATGCAGTGTTCTCCGTGAGAAATGAAACAAATATCTTTTAAGAGATATCTGAGTGGCTAGAAGGGGTGGTGCAGCGCGTCACTGGGTCCATGACGTCTTGTCTTCAATATCAGTATCAACTTTGTGATAACCGATAGCATATGTATTGACCCGGTTTCTGCCCTAAGTTTTCATGGAGGGCTATTTCTTTTCACCCATTCATTAAACTTTTCTTTTTCATTCTTCAACCCCTTCTTTCTCCTTTCTCATTTTACTCATTTTTTCAATCTTACCTAAGGACTTCTAATTCTAATCTATTGGAATTGTCCTTGGGTAGATCCCTCCGACTCTGGCGGATAATAGGACATAACCTAACCATAGTCACCTTATAACTCCATGATTATCCTAGATTTGTTGATCACTTGCCATAAAACCTTTTGTGAAAATCTCTCAAAGTGTTTATGAATAAAACACATTTTGATAACACTTTGAGAGTTTTGTATTTTCTTAAATACTCCCCCTTCACATGTGCTCATGCATTTTGATATAAATTTGCACATGTTGGGTAGAGTTCGCACATTTTGAATTGATCGATTTTCAGTTAATATGACCTTCGCGAGACACGTTTACATCACTAGTTAGACTAGCTTGAAATTATTACCCGTCCCGGTCATATCAAAAGATCATCTCTCGAATTGGTACATTCTACTCGGACAAGTCCTTTGCGAGACACGCTTACATCACTGGATAAACCAGCTTGAAATTATTACCCATCCCGGACAAGTCTTTTCGATTACAGACATTTATTTTTTGTCAATTCGAGGGTTCATACTGAGTCTTTTTGGAGAGCTCTTATTGAGATTCAGATACGATCTTTAAATTTTATTGATCACATTTTCACGTCTTCTCCCCCTCAAAAATAGCATTTCGTGATATTTTTTATATCAACGGATTAAAATAAGGCTTTTTGGAGAGATAGACGGATCTTAGCAAGAATTTGGAACATTTTGTTTTTAATTTTTATACTCCCCCTTAAATAAAGCATATTTTTAAACATTTTAGTTTAAAATCATTTAAGGGTATAGAGGGAGTTCTATTGAGCACAGAATTTTGAAAAAGATTTTTGAAAAATCTTGATCATGTGCTCAAGGGTTTTTTATTTTGCCATTAACATTACGAGTCCTGATCTGAAATAATCAGAAGTCATCAATGTAGCTCGGGTTTCGTACTGAAATATACGAAAGCCGTAGAGATTAAATTTTGAGAAACGACATGTTTTGAAAACATTTAAATGAACTCTCGCTCAAGCATCTCTACACATCCGTATCATTGTTGAATGACATTTCTAGATACGTACAGAATATCGATTATACGAGAGACATGTCGTGAGAAGAATATTTTTGGTTTTTATGATTTTATATTGTTTTTGTATTTTTGAAATATTTCTATTTTTATATTTTGTTTTTGTTGGTTTTTCAAATTTTGTATTTTGTTTTTCAAAAATATTTACAGCGAAGCTTTTTGAGATAATTCAAGAAGATTCGAGAAGACTTTCTAACTCTTCAGGAGTTAGGCTTCGCATGCCAATTCGTCGAACTAAGTTATCAAACCTCTCTTTTGGAAGGGCTTTAGTAAATAGATCGGCGAGTTGGTATTCAGTCTTCACGAAAAATAATTCAACAGTACCATTTTCTACGTACTCTTTTATGAAGTGATAGCGGACTCTAATATGCTTGGTCTTGGAGTGTTGAATTGGATTGCATGAGATGGCTATGGCACATTTCGAATCACAATACATAGGTATGCGGTCGAAAGTAAAGCCATAATCTGTGAGTTGTGTCCTCATCCAAAGAACTTGGGCACAACACGCAGATAGAGACACATACTCAGCTTCTGCGATTGATAACGCCGTACAATCTTGTTTCCTTGATGACCAGCCTACTAGCTTTTCTCCCAAAAATTGTGCTCCACCTGATATACTTTTTGCTGTAACTTGGCAACCGGCATGGTCCACATCTGAAAAGGCTATTAGTTTAAACTCCGAATCCTTCGGATACCAAAGTCCCATGTTAATGGTTCTTCGTAGGTACCGAAAGATCCGTTTAACCTCTTGGAGGTGAAGTTCGGTAGGCCTTGCCTGAAACCGTGCTAATAAACAGACAGCAAAATGAATATCGGGTCGACTAGCAGTAAGATACATGAGAGAACCAATCATGCTCCGATATTTCTTCGGATCCATGGGTTTCCCATATAAATCAGCGCCTATTTTTGGTGAAGTGACCATTGGAGTACCAACAGAGTCATAATTTTCCATACTATGTTTTTTCAAAATCTCAATTGTATATTTAGCTTGATTTATAAAAATACCACGTGGGGATTGATGAATTTGTAAACCAAGAAAGAATTTTAATTCCCCCATCATGGACATTTCAAATTTGCTTTTCATGAGATTTTCAAAATGTTTTGAATGTTTTGGATTAGTGGACCCAAAGATTATGTCGTCCACGTAAATCTGAACAATCAAAATGTCATCTTTGAATTTCTTAGTAAACAAGGTCGGGTCTATTGTTCCTTTGGTGAAATTATTTTGCAGAAAGAAAGATGATAGTTCGTCATACCACGCCCTTGGAGCCTGTTTTAAACCATAGATGGCTTTCTTTAGCTTGTAGACGTAGTCTGGATGATCTTTGTCAACGAATCCGTCTGGCTGACTCACGTACACTTCTTCTTTCAGAGTTTCATTCAAGAAAGCCGTCTTGATGTCCATCTGATAGACCGTGATGTTTTTGTGAGCTGCATAGGCTAAGAATATCCTGACTGCCTCAAGTCTTGCTACTGGCACGAATGACTCTTCAAAATCCATCCCCTCCTCCTGTCGGAATCCCTTGGCCACGAGACGAGCTTTGTGCAAATTACAGTCATCTCTTCATCCTTTTTGTTCTTCCATAACCACTTAAGATCAATGACAAGTTTGTCAATTGGTCTTGGAACTAAATCCCATGTGTCATGTAATTGATATTGAAGAAGTTCTTCCTGCATCGCTTCAATCCAAGCATTGTTTGTCATTGCTTCCCGAATGTTCTTTGGCTCTTTTAGACTGACTGAGCGGGCGTAGATGCACAGCCGAGTTTCAACATGGGTCAACAAGGACAAGATCCACAGATCTATTTAAGACTCTTGTATACCTTGTGTCCTTTTTGGCGAACACATGTGTATAAAAATGGAAGTGTTCCTAAGAGATCTTTTGATGAATCTCATGGCGCTAGACTCTATAATGTGCGTTTTGGCTCTTTTATATAACACATTCTATTTTTTATAAATGCTAACAGTTTGATAGTTTAGTTGTCATAAATTGGTGGTTGAGGATGTCACGCATTTTATGAAATATAATGTGGCGATATCAAGATAGTTGAATGCACACATACACAAATTTTACTAATTGAATTCTTGAAATAAGTATTCTCAAAATTCCGATAGATCAAGATTAGTTGATTTATGTCTTGTCAACAAGTATGATTGACATGACTTGAGGCATAATTCATTAATGAGAATTATCATGCATTGATCTATTTAGTATTTGGATAATTGGATGTTATGAACAATTATTATTTTAATGAAATAAAATACTTGTTATGTTTGATTATCATTTTCTTAATAATATATCCTGTATTTGCATGTTTAATCCTTGAATATATTGATTATTCTAAATTGTCCGTTGTCGATTAATGATATGGGAATATCATTAAATTAAGACAAATCTGAGTATTGGTAGAATATACTTGAAAGTATATTGATGCGTTGACATGCCAATTTCACATGATATTCAATGAATTGAATATAGGACTTATCCCAACTTCATGAGTTTACTTTATGGATCTTGTCATCAAGTAAATCATGTATATATAGTTATCCTCAGACTTGAGATACCAGATAACTGTCATGGATGTAGTGCATTTCTGTGAGGCAATTTACCGCTATACTGTTTTCAGGAGTGTTGCAAAGTTCATGGGTTATGCTCGTAGTCAAGAGAGAATTTGTTCCTTCAAATTTGTTTGAAGTTTAATACTGCTGGGCCCCTCGTAGGGTTGACAAGATGTTTGTGTGGCCACACCCAAGATCTCCCCTGAATATGTTCAGAAGATTTGGTAATCTTGCTCAATCAGAAACAACGAGAAACAGAATGGTTAATAAAGAATGACTGAGATCCATATCTTTATTAATGTAGTATTAGAAACAAAAGGATAAGTATGATGATGAATCATCGAATGGTTTTTCCAGGAGACCACCACCCGAGTTGTACTAGGGGCATTGGCGTGTTGCTAGACGCTAACCAATGTCATTACACTATTAATAGATATCCAAGTGGAGTTGTTAGTTTTAATGGATAAATATTAATGTGTATGACTAGAATCGAACACAGGACCATGGGATTGCACACATTACGTATGAAGGATTAATGTATAATAATTAATATATATAAACCGTTATGTATTTAATTATTAGAACACAAAATAATGACTAACGGACGTTAAGTAATTAACGAGAATTGACTAACGGCCGTTAGTGAATAAAGGAAAGACTATAGGTGTAATTAGAGGGTCAAGAAGGTTCCTGAATCCCTTGGGATTATAGAACCGATCGGCATGGGCTTTCCCAAACCCATTCCTATGCAAACTTGTCCTCCAAGATTAGCACACTATAAATACAAGGCTTAGGGGTTATTGTTTCTTGATCTTTGCACTCTTGCTATAACCCTAAACCCTTTGTTCTTCTTCTTCTTGTCTAATCAATCGAACCATAAACCCTTTAGGTTTGGTCGATCAAAGTTTTCTTAAGCAAAAATTGTTTTGGTTTAATCTGTGTTCTATTACTAGCATAATAATTAACTCGGTTATAGTACGTGTGTACAAGACTATGGTATAAACTCACTATAGTTTATACATCTTGGATTGAGATACAAAAAGGTAAGGGGTATGTTGGGAATTAAACCAACAGTTAGTACTGTCAGGTATAACTTAGTACTGCTGAAGATTCGTTCAAGATTACACTAAAATTATTAAGTCAGTTAGTACTGCTAGTAGAAGAAGTTAGTACTGGTTATAAGATAAAGACAGAAGGTGAAAGACGCGTAATGATATATATAGAATAGATTGCATGTATATCTTATTAAGTTAGATTGATACGTATAATGGTTTTACTTGTATAGGACTCCTTGTTCTATAAAAGGAGATCCTAATTAGGGTTTCATATATCTCTCCAATATCCCTAAGTACGAATTAATTGTAAGAGCTTCAAGGTTGTCGAACCCTGGTGATATTGTAGATCATCCGTATTAATATATTGAAGCTAATTGTTTGGTTAAACATTGTGTTCTTATTCTTACTGTTACATTCATACTATCATACACATCACCAAACACAAAATCTTCTAAGTGCTTTGTAGTAAATTCCGCGTGCTACTTAGCATTATACTCAAAGTATCTTCAACACAAGTCGTGTGTTTAGATCCGGTCAAGTGGTATCAGAGCCAGGTTTCTGATACTTTGAATTAGAAGATCCAAAAGTATTTACTCACTTGCTACCAAGAAGATGGACATAGAGACACCACAAACCTCAATCCTTGCTAAACTCCCCATGCTAAAACAGAACGAATATGATCTATGGCGGCTCAGAATTGAGCAATATTTCATGGTGCAAGACTATGCATTATGGGATATCATAATCAATGGTGATTCCTTCAAACCTACTACTTCTGAAGAAACACATGCTGATGGTTCCAAGACCACAAAGCTTAACACTGAGCCTGTTACTAATGATGAAAGAATAAAGAAGAAGAATGATCAGAAGGCTAGGAATTTGTTACTCATGGCATTTCCTAATGACCAAGTGTTAAACTTTAGCTAGTATGAGACTGCTAAGACCCTTTTTGAAGCAGTTGTGGAGAGATTTGGTGGTAATGAAGCCACCAAGAAAGCACAAAGAACTCTGCTCAAGCAGAGTTATGAGAACTTCAGTGCCTCAAGTTCTGAAACACTTGATCATATCTTCAATAGACTTCAAAGGATTGTCAGCCAGCTTACTGTTCTGAAAATTGTGATTCCACAAGAAGATCTCAATATAAAGTTTCTCAATAGTCTACCTGCTGAGTGGAACATCTATGTAGTGGTCTGGAGCAACAAGCCTGAGTTGGAAAAGATGTCTCTCAATGAATTGTACAACAATCTCAAGATTGTTGAACAAAAGGTGAAGAAAGGAGGAAGCACTAGTTCTAGTTCTGGAAATACAGCATTCTTATCATCTTCCAACAATAGCAGTCCTGAAGATGTTGAAGCAGTTGGTACTGCTAGCCCTAAAGCTAGCACTGCTAGTGTAAAAACTAGTACTGCTGGCTTAACTGATGAGACCATATATGCATTTGTGTTAGAACAATCTGGTGGGTCTCAAATCTTCAATGAAGACCTTCTTCAGATTGCTGAAGATGATTTGGAAGCTATGGATTTAAAGTGGCAGTTGGCATTGATAAGTATCAGGGCTAAGAAGTATTATCAAAGGACTGGGAACAAGATTACCTTCAATGGAAGAGATGTTGTTGGGTATGATAAGTCCAAGGTGGAGTGCTATAATTGTCACAAGATGGGGCACTTTGCCAGGGAATGTAGGAGCCCAAGACAACAAAATAACAAGGGTCAAGGATTCAAGAGTCAGCAAGGAACAAGGAGAACAGTGAATGTAGAAGATACTTCTTCCAAAGCAATGGTAGCTGTTGATGGAGCTGATTTTGATTGGAGCTTCATGGAAGAGGAGGAGGATTCAGCCAACATTGCATTAATGGCTTTCTCAGACTCAGAGGTACATATTGTTCAAAAGTGTTCAAACTCTTGTCATGCTTTAAAAGATTATGAAATTCTTAAGAAACAGTATGATGATCTTAGAGTAGAATTTAATCAAGTAAATTTTAGTCTATCTAATCATAAAAGAGGACTAGCTATTTTGGAAGAACAACTTGATTTTTATAGAAAGAATGAATCAAATTTTAATGATGATATAGCTGTTTTAAAGAGGGATTTGCAACTGAGAGATGATAAAATGAGTGGGCTTATATATGAACTAGAGACACTTAAGAAAGAAAAAGAAAATATAAAGTTAAGTGTTGACACTCTTGAGTATACATCCAAAGGGGTTCAAAGAATTATAGAGAGTCAAATAGTTCATAAAGCTACATCTGGTTTAGGTTGCAAGTCTGTTGCTCCCCCAAATAGAGGAATGTTTGCCCCTCCAGAAATTGATTTAGCTCACACAGGTTTAGAAGAGTTTAAGGACATTGAGTTTCCTGGGTATGGTGCTAAAATAAGTGAGAATCCTATTAAATTTGTTAAGGCTGAGGATTTTTATGTTAGTACAAGTGATAAGTCACTTTCTGAGGATAAGGTGTCCTCTGGTAGGAACTCAGATGCACCAACCATAGAGGATTGGACATCTGATGATGAGGATGATCAGATTAAGGCTAAACCTGATATTGTTAAAGCAGAAGTTAAACATGCTCCTAAGGTGGTTAAAACTGAAAACATAAAACCAGTTAGGAAAAATGTTAAGTATGCTGAGATGTATAGGTCTACACATAGATCTTCACTTCCTAGGGGTAACCAGAGGAACTGGAATGGTTTAAAATCTCAACAATTAGGTGATGAGTTTGTCATGCAAAATAAAGTATGTTTTGTATGTGGAAATTTTGACCATTTGGCTGCTTATTGTGATTTAAACCCATGGAAAAAGAGGGTTTTTGGGAATTCAAGGGTGAATAGGAACAAAAATTCTAGGGTAACTCAAAACAGTCCAACTAGATTGACTAACCCTAATGTGAACCAAAAAATGACACCCAGAGCAGTTATGTTGAGGTCTGGCATTAAAGCAGTTTCAACTGCTAGACCAAACAAATGGTTTAATAACAAACAAACTGTTACTAGTGCAAAACCACTTTCAAAACATGCACAAACAGTTAAAAGGCCCTTTTATAAGAAAACATCTTTGAGTAATAAAAAATGGGTGCCTAAAGTTAAACCAGCAGTTTGTACTGCTAGGCCAGCAATTCCTACTGCTAGGCATATGAGTGTTAAGGGTCAATGGGGCAATGCTGTGAAGGCCTCAGCATGTTGCGTCAGGAAACCTACCAAACCCAATGGTGCATCAATGACTTTCAACAAATATTCTTATATTGATGCACAAGGCAGATCCAAGTCAGTGATGGCTTGGGTCCCCAAAAGGAACTAACCCCCTTATTTTGTGTGCAGGAACATCCTACAAATGATGGAGAAGATAGAGGATACTCAGACAGTGGATGTTCCAGGCACATGGCTGGTAACATGTCATATCTTTCAGACTTTGTGGCTTTGGATGGTGGACCTGTTATCTTTGGAGGTAGAGTTGGTGGCAAGATTACTGGTAAAGGTGTAATTAAAACTGGTAATCTAGACTTTGAGAATGTGTACTTTGTACCAGAGCTAAAGTACAACCTTTTTAGTGTATCACAAATTTGTGATAAAAAGAACAAGGTTTTATTCACTGATACTGATTGTCTTATTCTTTCTCCTGATTTCAAGCTACCTGATGAAAGTCAAGTATTGCTTAAAATCCCCAGAAAGGGTAACACATATAGTGTTGAGATGAATAAACTTGTTCCCAAAGAAGGTCTTACTTGCCTTGTTGCAAAAGCCACATTGGAGGAGTCAATGTTGTGGCACAGAAGGCTTGGTCATGTTAATTTTAAAACCATTAACAAAATTGCTAAAAATGGTTTGGTAAGAGGTTTACCTAACAAGACTTTTCAAAATGACCAAACCTGTGTTTCTTGCCTTAAGGGTAAGAAACACAGAGCTTCTTGTAAGCCAAAAATGCATAACTCTAACAATCAAGCTTTATACATGCTTCATATGGACTTGTTTGGTCCAACTTCTGTGAATAGCTTGAATCATAAAAGATATTGTTTAGTTATCACTGATGATTATTCTAGGTTTACTTAGGTTTTCTTTTTGAGAACTAAGGATGAGACTAGTGAGATCCTTAAGTCATTTATAGTTGAGGTAGAAAACCTAGCTGATAAGAAAGTCAAAATAATCAGATGTGATAATGGAACAGAATTTAAGAATAGGGTTATGGATGAGTTTTGTAGAGAAAAAGGTATTAAAAGGGAATTCAGTGTAGCTAGAACCCTACAGCAAAATGGAGTAGCTGAAAGGAAAAATAGGACCTTAATAGAGGCTGCTAGGACAATGTTAGCAGATTCTAAGTTACCTATTTCATTTTGGGCTGAAGCAGTTAGTACTGCTTGTTATGTTCAGAATAGGGTTCTAGTAGTGCAACCTTACAATAAGACTCCTTATGAGCTTTTTCGAGGTAGAACCCTTGCCTTAAGCTTCATGAGACCTTTTGGTTGCCATGTCACTATACTTAATACCAAAGACCAACTAGGAAAGTTTGATGGGAAATCTGATGAGGGTTTCTTTGTTGGTTATTCTTTGCATAGCAAGGCATTTAGGGTGTATAACAAGAACACCAGGCATGTAGAAGAGAATCTGCACATAGAATTTCAAGAGAATATACAAAATGTTGTAGGCGCTGGTCCAGATTGGTTGTTTGATCTTGATATGCTTTCAAATTCTATGAATTATGTGCCTGTTACAGGTACAAATACTAACCATGATGCAGGTTCAGAAGAAGATGATGAAGAGTATATTTTAATGCCAATTTTGGAAGATGGTCCAGTGTATGATTCTTCCTCAAAGGATGCTAATGGAGAGAAGAATGATGGTGCCAACAATGGACAAGATGGAAAAGAAACAGAAATTCCTGAGAGCAGTACAAATGGAGTTAGTACTGCTGAGCCAAAAGAAGGTACTGATGGTTCAAATCTTCATACTGATGAACCAACAGTTGATACTGTTAGTCTTTCTGATGAAGAAGTGGAGATGCACAACATGCCAATGAATTATGATGTTCCTCCTACACCTCAAACAACAATTCACAAGAATCATCCACCTACCAATGTCATTAGAGATGTTCAGTCTGGAGTGAAAACCAGAAGACAAACACAAGAACCAGATCATCATGGATTTCTCAGTGTTGTTTATGAAAAGAAACACCATGAAGATGAACATGAATGTATGTTTGTCTGTTTCCTATCGCAAATAGAACCCAAAAATGTGCTCAAAGCTTTAGAAGAATCAAGTTGGGTTTAGGCAATGCAAGAAGAACTGCTTCAATTCAAAATTCAGAAGGTTTGGGTTCTGGTTGATCTACCAAAGGGAATGAGAGTTATTGGTACTAAGTGGGTATTCAGGAACAAGAAGGATGAGAGAGGTATAGTAATAAAGAACAAAGCAAGACTTGTAGCTCAAGGCTATACTCAGGAAGAAGGGATTGATTATGAGGAGGTTTTTGCTCCTGTTGCCAGGATTGAAGCAATAAGGTTATTTCTTGCCTATGCTTCCTTTATGGGGTTCATGGTCTATCAAATGGATGTAAAAAGTGCCTTTCTATATGGTACTATTGATGAGGAGGTCTATGTTTCTCAACCTCCAGGTTTTATTGACCCTGACCATCCTGACAAAGTTTACAAGGTGGTTAAAGCCATTTATGGCTTGCATCAAGCTCCAAAAGCTTGGTATGGAACTCTTGCAACTTATCTTTTGAAGAATGGGTTCCATAAGGGGAAGATTGATCAAACTCTATTTATCAAGAAGAACAAGGGTGATATACTACTGGTTCAAGTTTATGTAGATGATATCATCTTTGGTTCTACAAAGAAGGAAATGTGTTAAGAGTTTGAAAAGCTTATGAAGGATCAGTTTCAGATGAGCTCTATGGGTGAGCTTACTTTCTTTTTGGGACTCCAAGTGAAGCAGAAATCAGATGGAATATTTATCTCTCAAGATAAATATGTAGCTGAAATTTTGAGAAAGTTCCAATTTACAGATGTTAAAGATGCAAGTACACCTATTGATAAGGAGACACATTTACTATTAAAAGATCAAAGTGGTGAAGCTGTGGATGTGCACATGTATAGATCTATGATTGGGTCTTTGATGTATCTCACATCATCCAGGCCTGATATTATGTTTGCAGTTTGTGCTTGTGCAAGGTTCCAAGTTAATCCCAAGGTGTCTCATTTGACTGTAGTCAAGAGAATCTTTAGATATCTTAAAGGTCAACCTAATTTAGGTCTGTGGTATCCTAAAGACTCTGCATTTGATCTGGTGGCTTACTCAGATTCTGATTATGCTGGAGCTAGTATGGATAGAAAATCTACAACTGGTGGTTGTCAGTTTCTGGGATGCAGATTAATCTCATGGCAGTGCAAAAAGCAAACTATGGTGGCCACTTCTACCATAGAAGCTGAGTATGTGGCTGCAGCAAGCTGTTGTGCTCAAGTTCTTTGGCTTCAGAATCAATTGTTTGATTATGGGTATAATTTGTTGAATACAATAATCTTCATAGACAATAGTAGTACAATGTGCATAGTTAAAAATCCAGTTCAACATTCAAAAACTAAACATATTGAGATTAGACATCATTTTATAAGAGATTGTAATGAAAAGAAGTTGGTTCAGGTTGTCAAAATTCATACTGATGACAATTTTGCTGACTTACTAACTAAAGGTTTTGATGTAACAAGGTTTCAGTACTTGGTAACAGGTATTGGAATGCTTAATCCTTGAAAAATTCGATGTCTAAGTGTTTTTGTAATAATAAGGATTTTGTACTGCTAGGTGTGTCTGATGAAACTGCTGGGTATAGTTTGTACTGCTTGGTAATTTTTAGTACTGCTTATGGAAATTTGTTAGTCACTTGTGATAACTGTTAAAAAGGAAATGTTTTGTACTGTATTTTCTTTGGTTTTGGACTAATATTTACAGGTTAAGAAAGCATTTTGAGATGGATTGTGCTTTGGAAAGAATGGTGATTTGGAATGTCAAGTGTGAGAATTTGTCACACAACAAATGGTAATTGGTTCACCATGTCTAACCCACATAAGAAACCAACTAGTCCAGATCAAACGGTTTCTGGTAAAGACTAATCAAATCCGTTTATGGTTGACAGTTTACCAAAAACTGGATGGTCATCAACTCACCATATCTTAAAGTAAAGAGTTGACTAGTCCAAAGCAAACGGCTATTGGTAAAGACATATCAAATCCGTTGATAGCTGATAGTTTGCTAAAAACTATAAGTGGGCAAAAATGTTTTCAAGTCCACATTAAGTTTATCCTGATCTTTGAAAATTTTGCTAAACAGTTTGTACTGCTAGTTCCAACTAGTTTGTACTGTTCATTTGAACTTGGTTTAACACTAAGTTTATGCTCTATGATTCACCTCTCTTAGAAGGTTACACATCTGGAAGTGATGAGAGTAGGTCTGAAACTAAACAACTGAATTGATGGAAACTTGTACAAATTGTCATATTGGAAGCTAAGCTCAAATGTCATATGTTCAAATTAAAGAGATGGTGAAGATTCTTCCAAACAGGGGAGGAATTAAAGTTTGTTCAGTTGCTGTTAAAGATGATTATGTAACTCAGGGGAGGATATCAGTTCAAAATCAGAGATAAGTAAGTTTATATTGGAGTGCTTACTGTTATGGTTTATATTTGGAGTGCTTACTGTTATGGTTTCTTCAAAATCTTATATGTGAAGAAAATTCTAAAGTGATTCAAGATTGAAGATAAGTGTTTGAAAGAATCCACCCCATCATCTACAGAGTTTAATTCAAGAAGAAACTTAATGATTTGCACATAAATCATAAGTTTAGGGGAGGATTGTTGGGAATTAAACCAACAGTTAGTACTGTCAGGTATAACTTAGTACTGCTGAAGATTCGTTCAAGATTACACTAAAATTATTAAGTCAGTTAGTACTGCTAGTAGAAGAAGTTAGTACTGGTTATAAGATAAAGACAGAAGGTGAAAGACGCGTAATGATATATATAGAATAGATTGCATGTATATCTTATTAAGTTAGATTGATACGTATAATGGTTTTACTTGTATAGGACTCCTTGTTCTATAAAAGGAGATCCTAATTAGGGTTTCATATATCTCTCCAATATCCCTAAGTACGAATTAATTGTAAGAGCTTCAAGGTTGTCGAACCCTGGTGATATTGTAGATCATCCGTATTAATATATTGAAGCTAATTGTTTGGTTAAACATTGTTTCGTATTCTACCGTTACATTCATACTATCATACACATCACCAAACACAAAATCTTCTAAGTGCTTTGTAGTAAATTCCGCGTGCTACTTAGCATTATACTCAAAGTATCTTCAACACAAGTCGTGTGTTTAGATCCGGTCAGGGTATCTCGCTAATCCACTTTGATTATTAAAGAAGAAGATTTAAAGTTTGATCCTTGTTCTTGCTAGGATCAAAGTTACGTTATTTTTATTATTCGGTTAATCTTTTATATGTTAAACATGATCCTACGCTTCCGCAATAAGTAATATGATTACTTGATTAATAATATGAACTTGTCTAGATTATTAAATTCTAACACTTACACCACAAAAAGCGATGCATACACCATAATTTATGCAATATCATGTTGTACCATATGCAATAATGATGTGATATTGTGGTGTGTGCGTTACTTTTTGTGGTGTAAGTATCACCACCCATAATTTAATTCATACACCATAACATATGGTTGTAATTCCCCCTTTTTCACTCTTGTGCCCAAAGTTGATGATCCGGCTATTATTGGTGACATTAGACGAATTAGTCTAATCGGTTGCCAATATAAGATCATTGCAAAAGTTCTTGGTAATGTCATTTTTTCGGTTGTTGGTGAAGTCCAAACGGCCTTTATCAAGGGTCCCTAAATAATTGATGGGTCACTCATGGTAAATGAAATTATTTCTTGGGCTAAATTGAGGGGGGGGGGGGGGGGGGGGAGGGGAATTCATGCTCAAAGTCGACTTTGAGAAGGCCTTTGGTACCTTAAATTGGTCATTCTTGGATTCTACTATGTATCAAATGGGATTTAGTCATAAGTGGAGGAAATGGATCCATTCTTGCCTTGATTCAGCATTCGCTTCGGTTCTTATTAATGGGTCACCCACTTCGGAGTTTAAGTTACATCGTGGTCTTCACCAAGGTGACCCACTTTCTCCTCTTCTTTTCATTTTAGCAATCGAGGAAAGAGCATTTATTGAAGCTAAAAATAAAAACTTCTTCCATGGAGTAGAAGTAGGAGTTGATAAGGTCCATGTATCTCACCTCCAGTTATATATAAATAGTGTCAATTACTCCATGTCTCTACAATCAAATAGTCATGCCAATAAATAAATGTTAATTTCACAAGCAATAATTGCACTTATTATGATATTATCTTTGAAAAATATGGTATGATAGGTATGGTCTTCAATAATAAGTAAATGTATTTGGCTTTACGCAATCATTTCTTTGTATATGTGTAAAATTTAGTAAAACTTTACACATATTTTGACACATTGTTTAGAGATAACCAGCAATCAATTTAGTAAAACTAGTTATTTAATCAAAACCATAGCTAGCATAACTCGTCCATAAGGTTGTCTTTCAAGTAGATCACACAGGAGATAATACACAACATGTCGCAGTTACATACTTTAATCATAACATATCCTCAGACCTCAACGATAGAGCTGTAAATTTGGGACCAATTACTTATATATGGGTTGATACTATTAGAGGTTAGATTAGTTGGCCAAGAAAATGGAGGGTGTGGCAAGTAGTTTAAGTTTGTGAGAGACGTCGAGGTGAGGATAACAGACACACCTAAAAGTATGTAGAAGGCTATAATCGGGTTTGGTTCCAAAAAGGCGGGTAAAAGGTATGTCATCGTTAATGGCTTTCAAAGGTAAAATGTTCAACGAGTGATTGGCCTTATTAAGGGCTTCAACCCAATAATTGGGAGGAAGGTGCATCGACTAACAGATACAAGTTAGAGTATGTTTAATCACAAACTAGTCAAACGGGTAAAATCAAAAACATTTTTTACAGAGGTAAAATGACAAATGGGTTAAAAAGTCACACAAAGTTGGTTTTAGTGCATAAAACCAAAAAAATAAAAATAAAATAAAATTTAGATTCGAGTAGAAATGAAATAATATAGTACGTCTTTATACAGATGCCATAATGTCTTGACTTATAGTACGTTGACATAAGGATTGATTTAATAATCATTTCTCACTTAAGTACGATGAATGGGTTGATTACGCGTAGTTAATTTATGGTGAAAGTAGATACTATTTATATGATATGTTAAACAACCAGCTTCTACTTTTAAAAGCATAATGAACACATATAAGAAACTAGTAATGCATTTAGGCCACCTTTTAGAAAATTGATAACAAGCTTTACTTTGCAAAAGAATACACACAAATAATTTAAGAATTGAAGCTTTAGAACAAGCCTATGAATGAAACACATCACACAAACACCAAATTTTAAGTTTAGTCATAAGAATTTTTGATACTCTAGAACTTTGCTTGTAGCTGATCCACCACACTCTTATCCACTTGGAATGCCCTTGCTAGAATATCACTTGCAATTGGAGGATTTGCGCCAAAAACAGCATTTGCAATGGTTATGGCTCCTGGGTTTTGACTACTTAAAGCAGCAATTACCACTGCGTTACCATTACCCACATTGCGTTGGTAATGAACAAGTCCTACTGGGAAAACAAAAACATCACCCTTTTGCAGTACCTTAGTGATATGACGGTTATCGGGGTTAGAAGTGACAAATCCAACTTGTATGGTCCCATCAAGAACCGTAAGGATCTCAGTGGCTCTTGGGTGAGTATGAGGAGGATTTAGTCCCCATGGTGCGTAGTCAATCCGAACCATTGAGATGCCCAAAGTGTTTAGCCCAGGTAACTGAGCCGCAAAGACTGGGGTCACCCTTGATCCTACAGCGTTTGATGTGTTACCCCTGAGGTGGAGCCCGCTGAAGAAGAAATCTTCCGCTTGAACTTGCATTGGGTTCTTGCATGCTACACCATTTACTTTTGCTGCACATTAAGTATGATATAACGTTAGGTTAAACACATTCTATAGTTATATACTTATATATATGATTAAAAATGCTGAGCTGATGTGTACCAATGATTAATTTTGGTTAAGACCATGTACCTGAACTGTTGGGATCGGCTACACAAAAATCTTGAAGGGGTGCAGGCTCGTAGGCTAAGGCAAGACAGCCAAAAGTTAGAGCTACCAGGCTCAATAGGATGAGTTTGTTCGACATCTTTCTTAATTTTCTGAATAGGAACAGATATGAGATAGTTTAGATGGTGAGAAGAATTGCTTGGTGGCTCCATATATATATATACTAGCTGCTAATCTGCATGGTTCTTCATTGTGTTGTTTAACTAATGTTTTCTTGTGTCTTTCTTTATACTAAAATACTTACTTTAAGGATTGCCGTCCAACATGGAATCTATCATGGTAGTCTTGATAAGGAAGTGGTCAGCCGGCTTTTTATAATACAGTACTCTTTTGTACTACGAAGAGTTGGTCAACGTCGATGTTTATTTGGTAATCACATAATTGCCTAGTATGTTCATCTAAGAATCTAGGTTTGTAATACAAAATCAATGACAAGAACATGAGGTCATTAGCATCTTGAGGTTGCAGAAATCAGAATCGATACTAGCTAAGGGTCAACAAGACTCTTGGCTTAGTAGCATTTCCAAGACTTGAACGACTTGAACCCAACTAAAACCATATTGTCAATTTCTGAGATCTTCTCAGGATCTCATTGCAACTATACATAATTTATAGCTAAAGCATCAAAGGGCAACATTGCTTTTGAAGGATATGGATTAGCTCCAAAAGAAGACAAGTTAGCATGGTGATCTACAACCAAAGGACACAAATAAAATGCGTTTTAGAGAAAAAAAGAGAAATAAGAAAGGTTTCTAGGCACAGAAAAGAGGTCCTTGTATACGACGTTGTTGCTTTTGACACGTTCAAACTTAAAAATCATGCCACAATGACTGAAGTTCTTTACCTCAAAATGAACAAATCTTAAATTCAGGTGAAACTGAAATCAGAGACAAAAATAGGGATTGGCAGTTTGAGTCAACTTCCTGGAGGGGTTTGCCCGAGTTTGTGGTCCGCCAAGTCTTTTTTTTTTTTTTTTTTTTTTTTTTTTGCTGTTTTTGGGCACCATAACGTTTCCTCAATAAAAAAAAAAAAAAAAAAAAAAAAAAAAAAAAAAAAAGTGATACACGTTTCAGATCGCCCCAAACCAGTTTTTGACCCATTACCTTACGTCCTTACCCACCCAACCGCCCCATTTATCTACATCTAATAAACAGTTCCAGTTTGCATGATTCCCTAGCTAAAGAACTAAATTCATCTATGTTAAACTGACTTTATGACAACTAAGCTTTTGATTCATGGAACAAGGTTAAGATTCGAAAAGTGTACTTCAAAGATACGAATCACAACCTCTGTTGCTTTTGTGAGACTGTGTCAATTCTTTTCGTCTTTAATATTTGTTATTTTATAAATGAAATGAAACTGAACCAAGATAAATACTCTTTTGTGACTTTCTTGAAACCATTTCTGATGACCATTTAATCTCAAAATTTAGCTTTTATAGTAAAACGACAACATAGGTTAGAGCAAATTACGACACTACTTGAGATGGGTATTAAATACACTTTCCCTGTAAATGAAGTTCCCTATTTGAAACTTTTAGAGGCTTGCTCTAATGAGTTACAACACAATAACCGGTCCAATTTCTTTCAACGATGAAAATAATAGAAGCATCTATTGTATCTCTTAGAGCAAAACGGATATATTTCAGACAATCAAAACATAATCTAATGTGTACCAATTTGGAAGTACTATTACAGTAAGGTTGTGCGGCCTCACAGTAAGAGCATATCATTAATTTTTGCATTAACTGCAATGTATAGTTTAGTGTAAAAGTGTAGCTTGTGTGAGTATGCTTCTCTCTCATTGCATGAAATCATGGTGGAAGAACATGTTCTTCATACCTTTCCTCATGGGGGGTTTACTCTGAAGTGTATCCTCGTATTTTCCTTTGAAGTAGTTCAGACATTATGTAAACAATGTGCTAGCTAAATTTTAAAGACCTCGTTTTGTTCTTCAAAGAACATAATAAATTACAAGCAGAGGGTAACTTTAAAAAAATGCCAATCAAACAGAACCGACACCAAAGGTATATGAAGAACCAATGGATTCTAAGAGTCCGACCATTGAGAACAACAAAATCATGTAAATCACAAAAGATCCTGAAGAACAAGCAGACTGGCAGTAAACCTTTTAATCCTTAAACTCAAGAGGGCCGTAGAGATCATTCATCATTGAGAGCAAGCACAATTTTTAATTAATTGGTAACAAACATCATTGGTAAATACTACTGATGGTATCACTCTTCATAAGCATAAACTGACTCGCTCAGTAATTCGCAACAGATTGAAAACCTGTTCAGCATATGACACATTCTCATTAATTTAATCCAACTTTGACACAAACGAGTGAACACACTTAAAAATACTATGACTTCATAATCAAAACATAAATCTTAATACAGAAGAACAGTTTCTAAAGACACAGAACCTTTGGTAAACTTTTAGAACTTGCAATTCAACTTTTAAGATAGTTTCTAAAGCACATCAAACAGGAGCTCGAGTTCTTCCAATCTCCACACCCGAATTCGGCAGCACCGCAGTCTCCAAACTATGCGCCTCCAAAAACGTTGATAAACTCAACTTATCAATAATATTGCATCTCCATGAAACGATTTACACACCAGATACAAAATAGTATGTATCGTAATAAACTTCAAGAACCATGTCATTAACACCAAACCACACATTATCCCAATCACCACTCTCCAAACCATGTGTAACCTAAATATCTCATCACCATATTTGACAAACAATTCCCATGCAATAATCAATACCGCCAAAACCATATACATCACAAAAGCTATCACTACTTCAACCTTCTTTTTACTGTACAGTAATTTATTACTTTTTGAAATCGCCTTAAACCCCTTAACATTTTCCAAAACAGTTGCCACACTAGCTAACTGCCACACCACATTCAAATAAAAAAAACCAAGAATATATAAAACCAGTAAGACAAGTACGAATACCACAGCCGAAAATCCAAATTTAGCGAATAAGATATAAACTATCACAACATATATCACGCTGTATAGAACCCACGCAACGTAAAAATAAATCTAAGTAACTAGCAACCGTTTCCAAATCTTAGGTACAATTTTAGTGAAGTACCGGCAAAAGGTGATGTCACGGTCAGTATAAACAGACGCGACTGTGAAAATAATTGCGGCTGTTGAGAGGAGTAAGAAAAGAGTTGATAAAGTATAGTATATGGTTAGGAAAAGCACATCAGTCAGCTACTGTTGCATCATTACTCGAATCAGATAGTTCTATTTTTGGAAAAACGCGACGTGAGATTTCGGGCTGAGCTACATAGATGAGCATGAGGGGAAGGAGAAGAGTTAAGGTGATTTGGGTGAAGATCTTCTTGTTTGAGATCGAAGACTGTTGGATCAAATTAATAACGAAATCGATAAGAACTTTAATTGTATTGCTTTTAATTGTTGTTGTTACAATGAAGATACAAACAATCTATTTATACTAATCTAAGAGACATCTTCCGACCATCACAACCCTTCATGGAAAGTCATGACCCTTTGGTGATGAACTGTTTTGGCGCCTCTTTCTGATCGGTGTGTCCTCTGGAGGCGTCGATCCATTAAGATGGAGGTTACCATATTTGGTTCTTGTCACAATGCACCCTTACACTAATCTATACCTTCTAAATAGATATTAAACATACTATAGGTTATTTACATGACGGCCCTTATACTTTGATGTGAGGGATTAAACTATCATTCTCCCCCTTAATCACGAACATCTTCAAGATCCGGTTTGCCGTCAGAGAAGTGTTGGTTCGTCGTCTACATCCCAGATCAGGTTTGCCTCCTCCTTCTTTTCCGAATTTGGACATTCATGCTTGAAGTGTCCAAGTTCATTTCACTTGAAACATCTTATGTGATCCTTACTTTGTTGGAAGCGATTTCCATCTTTATTTCTCCATGTCTTCCAATTTCCACCTTGGCCACGTCCTTTGTATTCTTTACTTGAACTCACATGACCACATCGTTCACATTTATGTTCCTTTACTTTCTCCTTCCCATCTTCTTTGGTAAACAGAAGTTTACTTGACACGTCTTCTTCCTTAGATTGCTTCTTGGTGCGTTCCTCAAAAGCCTTCAATCTTCCCACGGCTTCTTGGAATGGCATCGTATTAAGATCAGCAAATTGGTCGATTGCAGCAACAATTTGAATATACTTCTTCGGTACCGAGCCCAAAAGTTTACGAACCAATCTCTTATCATCCAAGGTATGCCCAAGACTGCTTGCTTGTGATGCAATCTCACTAATCTTTCCCGCATAGCCATCGAGTGAATCATTAACACCCATCTTTAGTGATTCAAAGTCTGACTTGAGTGTCTGTAACCGCACTTCTTTAACCCTATCAACTCCTACATGCCGAACCTTCAATGCATCCCAAATTTCTTTCGCAGAAGTAAGATTAGCAATTTGCAATATCATGTTTTCTGGAAGTGCTTGGTATAACATTGCAATTTCTGTGTTGTTTTTCTTCTGATCCACTTCAGTTCCCACTGTCGGTTCTACTGCTTCCCAAATTCCATGGACGTTAAAGATTGCCCTAATCCTTAAAGCCCAAATAGTATAATTTGTAGAGTTGAGGATTGGGCACTGGAAGTTCATTGACAATCCTCCTGCTACATTTTCATTCTTCTTTGGCGAATCCCCAGACATCTTTCTTGTCTTCTTTCTCCCAATCTTAACAGTCTGACTTCGTACTCCACCGGTTTCGGATCGATCTTGATTTCAACTTTACTAGTATCGGATCAAAAACGATATCAACCTTCAACTATGATTAATTTGATATCAACTCTGACAGTTTCGGATCAAATTAATCAACCTTCTTCAATAACAGTACACGGGTTTTTTCGGTCGCAAAGCGAATCAAAAACCAAACATTACTTCTAAGAACAGTATACGGGTTTTTCGGTTGCGAGGAAAATCAAAACCAATTGTTTCTACCGTTAACAATACACGGGTTTTTTCGGTTTCCTAACAAATCAAAACTTACTGTTCTAACCAAGAATAGTAAACGGGTTTTCGGTTGCAAGGCAAATCAAAACCAATTGTTCGTCTCTACCGACAACAATTCCTGGGTTTTTCGGTTGCCTAAACAAATCAAACCAACTACTCTAAACACAACGGTATACGGGTTTTTCGGTCACGGAGTGAATCAAAACCAACCGTTACTTCCAAGAACAACAATAATCCACTTTATTCTTATGACTAAAAAAAATCAAACAATGGTTCTGACCTTTTTCCCTTCGATGCATCAGTAGAAAAATAGAGCAATAACCCCTTTTTTTTTCCTTCGATGAATCTGGGCGTGAAACCTTCTGATCGATCGTTGATAGACAAAAAACAACCACTGCTTTGACCGAGTTCTTCTTCTTCCCAAGAGTGATAACCGCTCTGATGCCACTGTTGGATCAAATTAATAACGAAATTGAAAGAACAAGAAATTGATAAGAACTTTTAATTGTATTGCTTTTAATTGTTGTTGTTACAATGAAGATACAAACAATCTATTTATACTAATCTAAGAGACATCTTTCAACCATCACAACCATTCATGGAAAGTCATGACCCTTTGGTGATGAACTGTTTTGGCGCCTCTTTCTGATCGGTGTGTCCTCTGGAGGCGTCGATCCATTAAGATGGAGGTTACCATATTTGGTTCTTGTCACAATGCACCCTTATACTAATCTATACCTTCTAAATAGATATTAAACATACTATAGGTTATTTACATGACGGCCCTTATACTTTGATGTGAGGGATTAAACTATCATTCTCCCCCTTAATCACGAACATCTTCAAGATCCGGTTTGCCGTCAGAGAAGTGTTGGTTCGTCGTCTACATCCCAGATCAGGTTTGCCTCCTCCTTCTTTTCCGAATTTGGACATTCATGCTTGAAGTGTCCAAGTTCATTTCACTTGAAACATCTTATGTGATCCTTACTTTGTTGGAAGCGATTTCCATCTTTATTTCTCCATGTCTTCCAATTTCCACCTTGGCCACGTCCTTTGTATTCTTTACTTGAACTCACATGACCACATCGTTCACATTTATGTTCCTTTACTTTCTCCTTCCCATCTTCTTTGGTAAACAGAAGTTTACTTGACACGTCTTCTTCCTTAGATTGCTTCTTGGTGCGTTCCTCAAAAGCCTTCAATCTTCCCACGGCTTCTTGGAATGGCATCGTATTAAGATCAGCAAATTGTTTGATTGCAGCAACAATTTGAATATACTTCTCCGGTACCGAGCCCAAAAGTTTACGAACCAATCTCTTATCATCCAAGGTATGCCCAAGACTGCTTGCTTGTGATGCAATCTCACTAATCTTTCCCGCATAGTCATCGAGTGAATCATTAACATCCATCTTTAGTGATTCAAAGTCTGACTCGAGTGTCTGTAACCACGCTTCTTTAACCCTATCAACTCCTACATGCCGAACCTTCAATGCATCCCAAATTTCTTTCGCTGAAGTAAGATTAGCAATTTGCAATATCATGTTTTCTGGAAGTGCTTGGTATAACATTGCAATTGCTGTGTTGTTTTTCTTCTGATCCACTTCAGTTCCCACTGTCGGTTCTACTGCTTCCCAAATTCCATGGACGTTAAAGATTGCCCTAATACTTAAAGCCCAAATAGTATAATTTGTAGAGTTGAGGATTGGGCACTGGAAGTTCATTGACAATCCTCCTGCTACATTTTCATTCTTCTTTGGCGAATCCCCAGACATCTTTCTTGTCTTCTTTCTCCCAATCTTAACAGTCTGACTTCGTACTCCACCGGTTTCGGATCGATCTTGATTTCAACTTTACTAGTATCGGATCAAAAACGATATCAACCTTCAACTATGATTAATTTGATATCAACTCTGACAGTTTCGGATCAAATTAATCAACCTTCTTCAATAACAGTACACGGGTTTTTTCGGTCGCAAAGCGAATCAAAAACCAAACATTACTTCCAAGAACAGTATACGGGTTTTTCGGTTGCGAGGAAAATCAAAACCAATTGTTTCTACCGATAACAATACACGGGTTTTTCGGTTTCCTAACAAATCAAAACTTACTGTTCTAACCAAGAATAGTAAACGGGTTTTCGGTTGCAAGGCAAATCAAAACCAATTGTTCGTCTCTACCGACAACAATGCCTGGGTTTTTTCGGTTGCCTAAACAAATCAAACCAACTACTCTAAACACAACGGTATACGGGTTTTTCGGTCACGGAGTGAATCAAAACCAACCGTTACTTCCAAGAACAACAATAATCCACTTTATTCTTATGACTAAAAAAAAAATCAAACAATGGTTCTGACCTTTTTCCCTTCGATGGATCAGTAGAAAAATAGAGCAATAACCCTTTTTTTTCCTTCGATGAATCTGGGCGTGAAACCTTCTGATCGATCGTTGATAGACAAAAAACAACCACTGCTTTGACCGAGTTCTTCTTCTTCCCAAGAGTGATAACCGCTCTGATGCCACTGTTGGATCAAATTAATAACGAAATTGAAAGAACAAGAAATTGATAAGAACTTTAATTGTATTGCTTTTAATTGTTGTTGTTACAATGAAGATACAAACAATCTATTTATACTAATCTAAGAGACATCTTTCAACCATCACAACCCTTCATGGAAAGTCATGACCCTTTGGTGATGAACTGTTTTGGCGCCTCTTTATGATCGGTGTGTCCTCTGGAGGCGTCGATCCATTAAGATGGAGGTTACCATATTTGGTTCTTGTCACCATGCACCCTTATACTAATCTATACCTTCTAAATAGATATTAAACATACTATAGGTTATTTACATGACGGCCCTTATACTTTGATGTGAGGGATTAAACTATCAAAGACTGTTTCGAATGATTGTTTTAGTATTCCGAAGAATCCGAGGTTTTTCATGTCTTCTTCAGATCGATGCATGGTTGTTTCTTGTTTGTTTGGTTTTTGGTGAAAATCATTGAAGGTGAAAATCGTTGAAACAAAACGAAGCTAAGAATCGTATGTGTTTATATAGACTAACCTAAAAATCTAATATATGGTAAATATACCAAATAATCTACTATATGGTATAATTACCATGTGGTAATAATATCATATCTCTACTATAAATAAAGTAAAAAAGTTTTTGCTTAAAACTTAAAAAATTTAAAAATAAGTACTGTTTAATCTTAAAAGTATCATTTTAAAACTTAAACTTTTTTTTTATTTACTTTCCCACATAAAAATTCAAAGAATGTTGTCTTAGTAAAATAATTGACTCAATAATGTTCTCACCAAAAGTTTTAAAAATATGAATAACAACTTTTGACCAATGTTTTAAAACCTAGTTTTTTTTATCGACCCAGTTTAGTCGTCGGTTTAACCGTTTAAATATGTATACTTTGTTACATTTGATCTCATGATTTATCTGAATTCATTTTTAGATTTGATTGAACTGATGAAAGAGATTGAGGCTCTACCGATAAGCTTTGTTACATTTTGATTATAAAATTATACTCCCTCCGTCCCAAAATTATTGTCCTCTTTTAATTTTTTCAGTATTTACTTTTCAACTTTGACCTTAAGTATTTTTGTTTATATTGCATAATACTTGATACAAAATATATGAACGGATTGAGTTTAAATGTATTTTTATTGGTATAATTTTTATAAAAAATTGTATAACATAAACAAAAATATTTATAATCAAAGTTGAGAAAGAAATACCGGAAAAGTCAAAAGAGGACAATAATTTTGAGACGAAGAGAGTAATTGTTTGTCGTTATAAAATTTCGTTGTTATGTGCAGGTGCTCAGGGGCGGAACTACTTGTTCTTTAGAGAGGGGGGGGGGGGGGGGGGGGGGGGGGGGCGGGGCCCTCCATGCTTCGCCAAAAAATATCAATTTTTAGTGTAATTTTTTTTTTTTATGACCATTTTAATAAATTGCACCCCACCACAAAATCAAATTGCCCCCCACTTTAAACTCAAACAATGTAAAAACGTTATATCTCGATCTTAATCTTAAAAAAATACCAGTTTTTAGTGTAAAAAAAAATAATAATAATAATAATAAATTATGAACTTTTTATTAAAGTGCATAACGAATTTTATCAAAAAAAAATTTTTTTGCCCCCACTCCTCTAAGATCATGGGTCCGCCTATATTTAATAGAGCTGGCAACGTCATATACAAAGTTAGGCTGATTTGGGTGCTTCTTGTAAGAATTTGGGTGTAATTGGGCTACATGAATAATTAAGGACCAAAGGACACAAAATTATGCACATGCATGTAGGGGTGTTCATCGGTTCGGTTCTCGGTTAATTGGTTTATTCGGTTCGGGTTGTTCGGTTAAAAAAAAATTTTGAGTCATAACCGAAAACCGAACCGAACCGAACCGAGAACCGAACCGAAGTTCGGTTCGGTTATGGGTCAAAACCGAAAACCGAAATTTTGTACTTGAATATTGAACAACATTTATATTTGCTCTAATATTGAACCATAACAGTCTTGCATACACATATTGATATGTATGTCAAATGATTAAACCTAGAGAATAGAACATACATCATCCAGATACATAAACTTTCCTAAGAAATAACTAATCATAGCACATGACCCCATGACGGTATGCCAAAATATATGCAAAACGACATACCTAGACAAGTTTTAACATCTATTGAACACAAAATACCCTAACATCATAGGACCTAGGGTTAGTCAAGTTATATTTTTTTAATTAATATATAAAAAATATTAAATATTAATTATAATTCGGTTTTCGGTTCGGTTCGGTTGTCAATATGCTAAACCCATAACCGAACCATAAACCGATTAAAATGTTCGGTTCGGTTCGGTTTTTACCAATTCGGTTCGGTTAAGAATTCGGTTCGGTTCGGTTTTCGGTTACTGCGGATATTACCCGATCCATGAACACCCCTACATGCATGTTTAGAAAACATTATATATTCCAAAATGGTCTAAAGGCACACAAAGGGAGTCCTTGTATAGAGGATGTTGTTGTTTCTTGCTTGTTCAAATAAAATTTCAAACGTTAAAACCATGACTAAATGACATATAAATCATAAAAACTGGGGAAATTAAAATCAGAGCCTAAAATTGTGATTGACAATTGGGTCAGCTCTCCAAAGCCCGAGTATGCGGTCCACCAAGTCTTTCTTTGACTGGTTGTGGCCTTGTGGGCTCCGTGACTTTTCCTCGATAAAAGGTTAATATGTGTTTCGGGTCACCCGGAACCCTTTTTTGACCCATTGCCTTACCCGCCCAATCTGCTCATATAGTTCCAGTTTACCTGCTCCACTAGCTAAAGAACTAGTTCATCTAAGCTAAACTGGCATCAAGATACAAAAAGTATACTACAAAGATACGATTATTAATCTCAGCTGATATGTTCCTTTGTGAGACAGAGTATTAATTCTTACAGACTTACAGTATCTTCTTTCTATAAGATGGTTGTAATACAAATGACATGCAAGTATGCAACTGAACTAAGATCTTCGTATGTGTCTTAAATACATTGCATATGACAATCTAATTACTCAATTTAGCTTGTATAGTAAAATGACATATTATAGATCAAGTTACGGCACTTGAGTTGAGTATTAAATAACTTAACCAGTAAATGAAGTCCTCTGTATGACTAAATCACAACCATGCCGTCAACTTCTTTCAGTGATGACAATAAAAAAAAAAATTAAATAAAAAATAATAATAATTAAAATCCCGTATCCCTTAGAGATCATAGCATGAATATCTGTTAGATAATTACAGCATAATCTAATGTAACCTGATATAGAAGTACTAGTTTCACTTACAGAAACGTCATCCAGCAAGCGTATCTTCGAAACTCAATATTCCAATTACAGCACATGGGTCAGTACAAAAAGGTCATTTGAATAAACCTACAGAGTGAATTTAGTATCTTATGGCTTATTGTAGGCATGTGGCATGAAAATAAGGTGCAGGAACAGATCCTTTATCTTTTGAGTTTGATACAGTTTGGGCTTTGAACATTTACTGTGCAAACAATGCACAAGCTAAAGTTATATAACACATTTTGATCTCATAATGAATGTGTCGTAGAATAAAATGGAGCCGTTGTTAGTGCCTGATACCGAAGGGGACCCCCTAAAACAAACAGAACCCACCTTGTCCCCTGAAGAACATGGGGGTTTGGGAGGTTGAACTAACTTTTCTATCCTTCTTAACCCAAGATGGGCGTAGAGATCACTGGGAAGCACACAATCAATTTACAAGATACATAAAAGGTGAATTACTTTTAACAGTATTACTATTCATAACCACATACTGACTCGAAGACTCTCAACAGAGAACCTTCTCTTCATATAGTGCTAACTGCTGACTCTCGTCCTAAAGATGTATCTCATAGCCAAAATTTCTTTGAATCAAATGTATTACAGGTTTGTTATAAGTAAAATTATGTATTTCAGGTGATATTAACCACAAAACAAGCTAGTTAGCTCGAGCGACATTCTCTATCTGTACTGGAATTGACCCATTTCATCATAATTAGACAGCCTAAAACAAGGATGACTAGTTAGAAGATGACAAGCAATTCCAAGGACACAACATTTTGGGTGTCCTTCGATAAAAACCAGCTAAGACAGCGTTGCAAACAAAAAAAGTTACAGGATACGTAACAAGCTGTCAAAGTAACAAACAGTTCAAACGCAGACAGCAAAGATGTATATAGTCTATATGTCATCTTCGACCACAAAACTAACAAAGTTACATCCACGACAAAAATACTAATGACCAAAACTATGCACCATGTGATTCAGCTGGTTGTTTTTTTAACTGAGACCTAAATTCACAATCTACAGTTAGTAAGATATTATCGGCTGCATCCCCCAAAACTCAATTCCATAACATTGTTCAAAATTACCACAAAATGTTGTCAACAACCATAGTAATAAATTAACACAGTTTCATAGTTTGTGCATTATTATGCTCATGAGTCGCAAGTATTAAATAGCTAAATCAAACTAACGTATTAATCAACTAAACAATCAATGCCCAATTACTACAATTGGTGGGATGAAATCACTATCGGCCGGTTTGCCAAAGGCGTGACTGACCTAATAATTCCATCCCCGGACAATACATTTCCACAGCATTGTTCAAATTAACACAGTTACAATATTAGCGGGCGGTGATGCTCGAGCAATAAATATCTATAGCAAATTAAATCCCCAATCCACTAAACAATCAACGCCCAATTATCATAAATAGCATCAGTCTCTAATTAAACACAATTTATCAACAACATAATCAATTGAACAATAAATGACTTTATTATTATTATTATTATGATCAATTGTATCCCAAGCCCTAATTTTCACATAAACTCATTAACCGCAATCGAATCTACACCAAAATTGTTCATTTCTTTTACAAATAATCATAATTAACAAACTAATGCGCCGCAACGAAATCACTACTAAACCCTTCAACAACAACAGATTCAATAACCGCTCTAAACGCCATCATCTTCTTCCGTTGCGGAAACCTTGGCGCGTAAACCCTCGCCGTCAAACCAAACGGCAGCTCCCCATCTCCACCGCCTTCCTGTACGGCCACCGGAGCTGGCGAAGGTGTTAGACGGTAGATCTGGTGTTTGTGAGGTCTGGTTTTGAGTTTGGAGTCGCGGAGTTGAGCTAAGGCGCCGGGGCGGAGGTAGCGGAGGTAGGAGGCGGTGGTGGTGTGGTGGTTGTGGTTGCGGATGCGGCGGTTCATGGTGGTTGGTAGTGATTAGGGTTTGGGTTTTTAGAGAGAGAAAGTGGGGGTTTTAGAGAGAGAAAGTGAGGAGGGGGAAGATGAGTGTGAGAGAGGCGGGATTTTAAGGACATCAAATGAGCGGGAAAATGGAAAGGTGGGATTTCTTTATTTTTTTCGGTGTTTGGTGAAAGTTGTGTGTATACCCCTTTGAGAATATTGTTTTGTATAAAAAGGGTTATTTAATTTTTGGGGATTTAGAGAAAACCCTTGCGGTGTGTAGTGGGGTTGCGTTTTTTCCACCGCCCAACACGAAAACGCCAACAACCATACCGTGGCTCGCGTTTTGGAGTCTCACAACGTCGTTGCCAGCCTAAATGGTCCCTTTTTTTCTTCTTTAATTTGTTTTTTGCATTTTGTATTGTGTTTTAATGGGTTATGTGTGGGCCAGAGGGTTTCTCATGGCACCAGAAATAGGAGGGAGATGTGTTTTGTGTGGTGTGTTAGATTTTGGTGTCATGAAAAAAAGTGTCGAGGTGGTAGCACTTTACCCATGGTAATACACGACTGCACTACAGGGTACCTAGTACTCTTGAAAGAATAGAGTGTTTGAATTCATGAGTTTCGTGCTTTGATATCCGAGTATGAGTGTCGAGAAGCTTGGTAAAATCGGGTTGTATGTGTTAGTGAAAGGTGATGTTTCAGTGTTTTGCAGGTGATGCGGCAGTTGCAACATTGAATTTTTACAACCCTTTAGGCAGTGTTTTTCTATTAATGAAGTATTTTTTTTTTTTCTTTAAAGTTTCTTTTAATATGAGATGCTTATTTATTTGTTTTTATTTTTTTATGCTCAAGGATATGAAAAGCATTTTAGAAAACAGTGAAGACGCGTGTCTAGTAGATAGTGGAACAACAAATACCATTCTGAAAAACAAAATAATATTTTTATGAATTTCATATAGCAAATGCGAATATCAACACAAGTTGCGGTAATAACAACTTGATTAAAGGCTCCAGCAACGCCTGCATTGTGTTGCCTAAAGGTACAAAGTTACTAATAAATGATATGTTGTATTCTAGTAGATCCAGAAGAAATCCACTAAGTTTTAAAGATATGAGACGCAATCTTGAAACCATGACTAAAAATAATATTGAGTATCTCCAAATTACATCCATTCAAAATGTAAAAAGTCCATAATAGAAGATTTTATTTTACATACATAAATCACACTTAAATAAATATGGTTTCCACCCAAAAAGGTGAAGATCCAAAAATATTTACCCTTTGGCATGATCGATTGGGTCATCTGGGTGATATAATGATGAGGATAATAATTGAGAATTCAAATAGGCAACTACTAAAGGGCCTCAAAATCTTATTATCAAAATATATCATGTGGAACATTCTCTATTGAAAAAATGATAATAAGGCACTCAATCAGTAAGCTTGAAAATGAATCTCCTTTACTTTTAAAAAGAATCAAAGGAGATATTTGTGGGCAAATTACTCCTCTATGTGGATCATATCGATACTTTTATGGTATTAATTTATGCATCATCCCTATGGTCCCGTATTTGTCTACTATCATCAAGAAATGTTGCTTTAGCAAGGCAGTTAGCCCAAATAGTTCAATTAAGAACACATTTCTCATATTTTCAAATCAAGAATATCGTGCTTGACAATGCAGGAGAATTTACATCTCAATCATTTAATGATTTATGTATGTAAATTGGGATTGCAGTTAAGCATCGTGTAGCACATGTGCATACACAAAATTGTCTAACTGAATTTTTAATAAAAAGATTATAACTAACTGATAGACCATTACTGTAACCACCCGTAATTTTTCAAATATTATTTTAATAATAAAAATTTACTTATTATTACTTGACAATTTATTTGAGCATTTTTTAGCTTATTTGACTATTTCGGAAAGTTATTTCGCACACAATAGCATACAGTAAATCCTCCAAACTACTTAATTTTACAAAGAAAAGTGAAGTAATCACTTCGTAACACTTACTGGCAATTTATATATAAAACCGAGAAGTCATCGCGCTTTTCTAAAAAACACGACGCCACACGCGTACCAACACGACCCTAGTAACGGCATGAATCCAATATTTGTTATCCGGAATCAATAATTTTGTTTTTATAATTACTTTTACAAAAACGTTCTCGTAAATTATATTTTTCGCGCTCACGACAACTCGGAAAATTCAAATTACACCGGAGCTCAACGGGACACGGGATACACGGGAAAATAAAAAAACAAAATCTAACCTTCTTATCCTAACCCCAGCCACCCCCTTCACTTTATTTTCCTTATCAGTTCTACATGATGGATCGCTATCATCTTCCTCCTCTTTTTTTTTTTTTTTTTTTTTTTTTTTTTTTTTTTTTTTTTTTTTTTTTTGTCTATCATCTCTTCTTCCCAAACAAGATCACGAGTCTGCCTAAGGACCATCAAGAGATGGTGACTACTGCCAAAACGGCCTCCCCAAGATCGAGAGCAGGAAAGGGGAGTCAAGCTTTTCTTCCTCTTCTCCTTTTTATTCTACCCAAAGATTCACAGGAAAAACCACACCTCGAATTGTTATCGAAAATCAAAAAGGGGTAGCTGTGGTGTTCCTGCTTGGATCAGATTGGGTCTATTGGAGTTCGAATTCGCTTGGGTTCCCTTTCAATCGACAACCTGCTCTTGTGTAGGTCACGAAGATATCTCAAACACACTCGATAAGACTAATAAACACACGTACTACTACACTAGAATAAGCTACGTATAAAGAGAGAATAAGCTAATACGATAACTAAATAAGAGAAGAGAATAAGAAGAAGAATAAGAAGAATGGAAGGCTTTCACTTAATCAAATGTTACTCGAGCAGAGCTTTCGCAATACACATGAAAACCAACAGTAATAATGATGCCCTTGCCTTCTATTTATAGGCAACTACTTAGGGCATCCCATGTGCTAATCTTTCTAGAAGAAATTAACAAGGGTGGCCGGCCCATGGGCTACTAATGGACCGGTCACTAAATACAAACATTATAACCCATATCGTGCAACATAATAACTAAATGAACAAGACTTGAACTTAATTAAAACATGTTCCTAACAATCTCCCCCTAAGTCTTGATCATCAATGTTGCTCGACGTCTTCTTTGCTTCTTAGGCTTCTGACGTCTTTATAATCTTTGTTTCTTTGTTCTTGTATAATGATGATATGATGTTGTCTCAATCTGCCAATCTCCAACGTCTTCTCGTCTTCTCCATCATGCTCATATGTCTTTGACTTGTTTCTGTATCATATGTTGAACTTTTGATGTTACTGAGTCTTTGCGAAAGAATCATTACTTCAAGATATGAACATGATGGAGTCTTGATGGTCGAACTCCAGCTCCTCAGCAGCAGCAGCAGCACGAACCAACCGGTACTTACAGGCTCAGACTTGAGATCATCAACAGCATAGTGTGAGGACTTTCTCAAATCCTAACCCAGACCGTTCTGAACCGGATTCCCCCGAAAGGGATTACACGGACACACCGAAGTGCACCCACGATTCAGTGAGTCGCTGGAGATCACCCCACGACTGTAGACCGTTTGGAGCAAAACACTAAGCGTAACCCACAAGGAGTTACCGAAGTGACCTGCTGTCAGAGTTGTTTGATGTTGCTCTGGCAGGATTTCCATTTAATCATTGATAATCACAATTGTGACTTTTCTCATGAATGTTCTCGGCAGATTGCTAAGATCTGCGAAGGACACTTTCTTAATTTTACATCTGCTGCTCATGATGTAGAACAACAGAGTAATACTAAGTGTTCCTAAGAGATCTTTTATGAATCTCATGGCTCTAGACTCAATCAGTGCACATTTGTTTGGTCATCGGAGGCATGGAGCAGATTGCCTCCTTTTTCAATATCAACACTCTCGTAATGAGAGGTCGATAGATTATGAAGGGTTCTCCGTGTGAATGAAACAAATGTCTTTTGAGAGACACTTGAGTGGCTTAGAAGGTTTATTAGTGCGTCACTGGGTCCATGACGTCTTTAGTCTTCAATACCGGTGATGCTCATCAACCAGTAGATTATGAATTGAACCCGGTGTCTGCCCTAAGGTTGATCAAATGGAGGGCTATTTCTTTTCACCCTTTCTTTACTTTTCTTTTTAATTCTTCAACCCCTTCTTTCTCCGTTCATTCATTTTCTCCTTTTTTATATCATACCTAGGACTTTCTAGTTCTAAACTATTGGTATTGTCCTTGGGTAGATCCCTCCGGCTCTGGCGGATCATAGGACGGTTTTCCCTAACCTTAGTCACCTTATAACTCCATGACTATCCTAATGATGCCATAAACAAGTTAAAACCCTGAACGTTTATCTCTCTGGCGATATTGGCGATTTAAAGTCGAATCCCTAAAATTCTTATTGGTCGATCGATCAATTCAAATTATTGTTGCAATTCGTTGATCCCACGTGGGTCGGTTGGTTGCTACATATTTGTTATTGATCCTCTTCTTAGGGATTATTGAATATCGTCTTTGCTTTTGCCTCCAACGGACCTTTTCTCTATATCTGATTATATTATTCTTCGATCGTGGGTCGGTGTGGTATTTAATTACTTTCTTCGCTTTGGTATTGCATGTGAATCGTGGGTCGGTTAGCTTGTGTATTCGATCCTAGTTCTATTATTTAATCTATATTACGTCAATTCCTTGCAATTATTTTCGTCTATCATGGGACCAGGTTAGGCTGAAGCGCTTCTCGGATTAAACCCTAATCTTGCGATTAGGGTTTTCTAGTCTCGTTTGGAATATTGCATGGTTGTTAATCTGTTTTTCATAGCATTCTTGTTTTTATTCATTGTTTGTGGGTTTAGTGAGATATGGAGAAGGGTTTTCTGAAGTCGACTAGTGCAAGCAAACGTGTGAATAATTCTGTTGGGAATGATTTGATCGATAAGGGTTTGAATTCGGAGGGTAAGGCTGATATTGGTGCTTCTAATGCATCAAATATGGGAAGTTCATCTAGTTTGGCCGATGCGAAACGTGATGGGAAGTTATCGAGTGAGAGTGGTGATGTCGATAACAGCTCTTCTTTTTGTTTGGACGGTCAGACTAGTTTGAAGAGTAGTCAGTCGACTATGAATTCTTCTTCTTATCATTCTATTAATCCTACTAATGTGAGTACTCCTACTAACGAGCCTATTATTACTGATTGGACCGATGATGATGGAGATATTAATTTGTGTACACGAGTGGACAATAATGTGGTTGTACAACCCATGTTGAATACGAATGTCGAGAGTGGTGATCCTCAACATGTTGATGTTAGTGATGGTAATTGTAAGGGGGTGGACCAGCTGCTCAGATGGCGCAACAAGGTAACAATAATATTAGTATGAGTAATGTGGTTCCTTCGTTGAATGTGCAGCCTACTGTTAAACCAACGTCGTATGCTTCCCTCCTTAATAATGAGCCTATGAAAAAGAAAGTCAACTTCAGGCCCTTGATCAATGAGGTACGTGTGGATAACCATGATACGATGTTACCTAAGGCTGCTATGGAAAGCGTTTTGAACAGGTATGATAACACTCTTGTTGGTTATTTTGTTGGCAAGAATATTGCCTTCCCTATTGTTCAAAACTATGTCACTAATACGTGGGGTAAGTTTGGTTTGAAGAAGCTTATGAAAAATGATGCGGGTGTTTTCCTCTTTAAGTTTGATTCTAAAGAGGGTGTGGAAAATGTGTTTCGGCGAGGCCCTTGGTTAATTCGCAATTCACCTCTCATTCTTAACAAATGGACTCCTGATATGTCGCTAACCAAAAGTGAGGTAACCAAAGTTCCTGTGTGGATTAAATTGCATAATGTGCCTTTACTTGCATATTCTGAAGATGGATTGAGCTTGATAGCTACACAAGTTGGTAAACCGATTATGTTAGATGCTTTTACTAGCTCAATGTGTGTTGATTCATGGGGACGTATTAGCTTTGCTCGTGCTTTAGTGGAATTATCATCGGACTCTGAATTGAAACGCGAAGTTACTATGGCTATCCCTAAAGAGGATGATAGTGGTTTTATTACAGCGTGCATCAAGGTCGAATATGAATGGAAGCCTCCTCATTGTGAAGTGTGCAAAGTGTTTGGCCATGACCGTATCAATTGTCCAAAATGTGCTAAGGAGTCGGTTCGTAGTGACATTCGTGTGGCAACGGAAGCTTCTACTACCTTGGATACGGATGATGGTTTCATTGGGGTAAACAATCGTAAGAGTAAGGGAAAGAATGTGGTTGCTCCTTCTCGACCTATTGGGGGTGTTCAGCTTAATAAGCCTAAACCAAAATTTTGGAGACCTGTATCAAAAAAGCCGGTTGCTACTAAAGAGAAAATCAATAATGAGGCAACTACGAGTGGGACGGTTATTGCTACATCGAACCCGTTTGATGCTCTTGATATGGCCAATACTGATGATAATGGTATTCCTTGTGCAACAAGTGTTTCTCCTAAGAATGGGGCTGATTTGGAGATTTCTAAGAGTGGTAACGGAAGTACTACTCCTATTGTTGAGAAAATTGGGAAGATTGAAAAGCTAATTATTGAAGGGAAGGTTACTCTTGTGGATGATGATGGTAAACCTCTTAAAAAGGTTGATTCATCAACTAGGGGGGTAACCCATTCTCTAAGGTGGGCGATGTGGTACTTTCTGACAGCGATGATGATGAAGTTTTTGATGATCACATTGGGACGTTGTATTCTGGAAGTGGAGGTAAGGAGCAAAGTCTTTATAAGCAATGGAAAGCTGATACGGGTGATGGCAACAATTATGATGATGATGATGATTTTGGCCTCTCTCCTGCACAATTAAAGGCGGCTGGAATTCAAGACTTTTGTCTCAACTAGGTTGTTTTTATTTTTTTTTCATAAAATTTTTCTAATTTTATGCTGGTTGTGGTTTAGTAGTGTTTTTGGTTGTAGCTAGTTGTCTTTTATGACCTGTCATAATTGACTTGTGGTTGTGTCAAGCGATTGCTTACGGTTAATGTGGTACTTTAGCCACATTCCATTGTACTTAAACGTTTTTTTTGGAGTAATATATTTTACCGGGTGGAAGACCCTTTACCCAAAAAAAAATGATGCCATAAACCAAACCATTGAAAATCTCTCAAAGTGTCGATAATTGTAAAGACATTTTGTTGACACCTTGAGAGTTTGATGATTTTCAGAAATACTCCCTCTTAACATGTGCTCATAAGTATTAAATTTTGAAATTTGCACATGCCGGAAAGAGTTGGCACTTTTGAATTGATTGACTTTCAATGAACCTGATCGTTGCGAGACATGCTTACATCACCAGTTAGACTGGCTTGAAATTATTACCCGTCCAGATCAGATTCAAAGATTATCGCTCGAAATCGGTACATTCTACTCAGACACATCCTTTGCGAGACACGCTTACATCACCAGTTAAACTAGCTTGAAATTATTACCCGTCCGGGATATGTCCTTTTGACTACTGACTTTCCTATTCGTCAATTCGAGAGTCAATTCTGAGTTTGAGCACATGAGATTCCAGCAATTGAGACATCATATTTTAATCATCTTTTTCTTCTCCCCCTCAAAAATAGCATACTCATGATGTTTTTGAAAAACGTTTATGATTAAAATATGCTGTTTTTGAGTTTTAGGGAAGAATTTCAAGAACATTTATAATTCTTTGAACAAAGATTATATTTTTCAAATACTCCCCCTTAACAAGGGAATATTTGTCCTTATGAGCAGAATGTTTGGAAAAACTTTAGAAAACATTCTGGTTTTAATTCTGCTCATAAGTAAGAAGCTTTCGCTCCTTTTTCAGGATTGAGGCACTGAAGCGTACCTCAGGGTCCTTTCTTTGGGGTCCGGGTTGTACACTGTTATGTGTGCACAAGCCGTAATGCACAGGCCAATGTGAAGGAATAATGAGAAAAGAATAATGTATAATGATACTATATTCTTACATCAACCGCCTTTGCCAAAAGTTGTGAACACTGGGTCAGTCCGTTGAAATAGTCTGATAGCGAACGGTAGACGACCCCCGACATAGCTTTCTAGCCTCCTCATCTGATCCCGATGGTATAACCGTTCTTCAATCTTCCGGATAAATTCCTTGACTTGTCGTAGCTCCTTCGAATTCCATCTTCTTGATTTACCCAATGCCGAATCTCGAACTCTATTAGCTAACCCATCACGTACACTCTTTAGGGTATCGTCACAGAACTTGTGAATTTCATTGAATGCCATGAAACGGTGAAAATCTGTTGTGCTTCTGTAAACGAACCCGAAGACTGGACTGTGCAGCATGGTGTACTGAGGGTCCTTTTTGCTGTTTAGAAGGAATTGTGGTTCAACAAGGTTAAGCTGAGTCTGATAACTTTCAACACCAAGCTGGAGATCTTCTACACGTTCTTTGATGATGGTTCTCCTGATGTAATGGCAGAGGGAAGTACTGAGTGCATATCGAAGCTCGTTGGTCAGATGCTACAATTTGCCTTGGACCTTCATCAGATACATGTCTTCGATATCATTTAGATTTAAATCAGGAAAATCCGCCTCTGAGAATGTGTAGAGATTGTTGTCGATTCTTTTTACTGTGATCTCTTCGAGAAATATATAATCGCATCTTCTGGATCCACTCACATTGATGACGGCCATTATTCTGAGATCACTGTAAACTGGTTCTCGGGATTTCTGGAGAGCAAGTTTGTACTTGTACCAGCTTTGTCGTTTAGAATACCAGTGATGAATCCCCAACTCTGCATCACGATCATATTTGACAAGCTTTTTAACAAACAGACGTCTGTTAATAGCTTCTTCTTCAATAGCTGATTGTGTGTAATGAGCCGCTGGTGTGAAAGTGATTGATGTAGCATACTTTGTTGTTCCTTGAGCTCCATTCTTTAGAAGTTCCAGATCGTTGTTGAAGAAGATTTGGAAGGGAATTTCGGAGTAGTGAGATCTTCTTATCACGGAAAGTGGCTTAGTCCAATCAGTGATGAACGGTTGATTCTTGCCAACTCTCCTGACTACGTCTGGATTAGCCCAGTCGAAGTCACTTGACATTGCCCGTGCAATGTTTTCAAGGTGATATTCAAGCTCTGCTGCGCTGTTGGATTTATCTTTCAGAAGAAGGAAAGCATCATTTTTGATCCGACGAAGTTCCCTTTTGGTCATCTTCTTAATGTTAAGACTTCTTTTAATCTCTTGAGTAACAGCAAAGGTGCTGTCTTCAACTCGGGAAGCTTCGTCAGTCTGAACTTGAGCACTTGCTAGATGATCGAACCAGTCATTTCCTAGCTCATCCGTATCATTATCCAGCCATGTGACAACAGCTGGTCCAGTAGATGACTTTTTGCTGTGTGAAGGCTTGGACTTGGAGGGCTTTGATTTTAGTGGTGATGGTGATGAATGAGGTTGATCATCTTGTGGCTGGAATTCCACATTTTCAGTCGTAAAATGCTCATAGTGATGTTCGGTTTCATTGGGACCAGAGGATTGATGTTTAGGAGGTTGAGATGATGTTTTATGTCCAGTTGGCTCCTGAATATGAATCCCTGACCCGCCTTTGTGTTTCTTATGTTCGGGTTTAGGGTCCTGATCATCCTCATCATCTTCTCGAATTCGTTTTCCTTTGTCAGCAGCTTCCTTGCATGATTTCTTCTCAATGTGTGCTTGAAGGGCTGCAATCAGGTTAATTTCTTCTTGAGAAGGAGAGGTGATTTCAAAGAGTCTGTCGAGAAGCACAAGCTCGATGTATTCAGTGGTGAGTTCAGGAAGTGGTTTGGTTTGGGAAGAAGAAGAGACGGCTTCTTTGATCTTTTCTTCAAGTTGGGAATCAATATGTTCATTTATGTTTTGTTGAAGATCAGGAAGAAATTGCTTAACAAATTTCTTTGTCTTGCGTGTCATATGATCTTTGATATTGAAACCAAGGAATTCATCTATCTGCTTCTTGCTTTCCTGCATCTCTTCCATTTGTTGAGACAGTTTCTTAACTAAACTTTCCATGTCAGTTAGTTTAGTTGATGTATGTATGTCTCGTTGTGCTTGTGCTTTCTTTATTGCCTGTTTGAGTTTCTTTGCTGCAGGAGACACAACTTCAACTTTTGTAACGTGGACGATTCTTCTCTTGCTCTTTCCTTTGTAGGCCTTATGAATATTTTCAGAAACAGTTGCTTTTGATTTTGGTGATGAAGATCTCGAAGATGATGGAGTAAGTGAAGGGATTGGATCATCAGATTTAGTTTTTGATTCCTTTTGAGGTGAGGGTGGAGGTGTTGGATTCTTAGGCGGTGACCCAGGAGGTGTCTTGGGTGAGGAAACAGACGAGGGCTGAGCTGGTGGTTGTTCTTGTTGCTGTTGTGGGTTATGAACAACCATAGTCAGTGCTGATTTGGCTGTGTCCTTTGGAGGGGAAGGAGGAGGTGTTGGAGTGTGAGAACGAATGTAGCTATCTGCTTCCAGGTTAGCTTGAGCATCCTCCTTACGTTTCCTTTCTTCCTCTTGTCTTTTCTGTTCCTCAAGATCCTTGGCTGCTTTAATTGTTTGATCTCCCAGAATGTCTTTTTCTTCTTCTATGTTCCAATCTTCAGTATCATCATTGCGTGTTTGTTCCTCGGGATTGTCGTCGAACATAGAATCAGAAATATCCTTGTCAGATAAAACAATGTTGCTATCCTGATCTTTTTCCTTCTCCTCCTGAGTTGGTGCTCCCAAGTCGGGTTGATTAACCGAACTTGTTTGCTGTGAAGAGACCTTTGTTGATTCAGCTCCAGACCCTCCGGGTTGATTAACCGGATCATCTTGGGTCAAAGCTGCTTTAGGAACAGTTTGTGATCCTCCAACTCCATGTGTTCTTTCATACTCCATCTGTTGTTCCAATACTTTCCTTGCTCTACGCTCTTCATCTTCTTTTAGTGATTTGAGACTCTGCTTTTGTGCATTCTCATGAGAGATCTTATTGTGAAGTTCAGCCTCTTCAACAGTCATAAAGACATGTTCTTCTTCGGATTCAGATGATTCAGATGCAGATTCAGTGTCTTCATCAATGATTCTATTTGGTTCAGGTTTTGGTTGAGGTTTACTGGGTACTCTCCTCTTGATGAAAGTGGTTCTGGGATGTTTTTGCTTAGGTTCAGAGACACTTGATGCACTACCAGTCTTGGTCTTATTTCGAGAACGAGTCTTTGAAGATCCTGATTCTTCAACCAATTTTGCAAGACCCACACGACGTTCACGGTATGCCTTGTCGTAATCATGATAAGCTTTAGTTTCTTTGACCTCATCAGGCATCAAAAATTCTGGAAACCGTGCACCTTGTTTGCGTGTGCTTTCTTTCAGGAAGTAGACTTTGCTCAATGTTTTATCCATGCTATACTCATGAACCTCTTGATCAGTAGGATGCTTATCAAGGTCTTCATGTTGATCAAGTAGATAGCTGATAAGAACTTTGGTGTATCGTACAAATGGGATTTTCTTGGATGCTTTACGCATTAAGTACATTATGTCTTCCCAGATGAGAGCAGCAAAGTCAATTGGTTCCTGGTTTAGAAATCCCCATAAGACTTGAAGATGAGAGAGTCTTGGATGCTCAAACCCACTATCTCTTCCAGTTATGGAATGAGTTATGATGAAGAAGATAGTCCTCCAGGGTTGAGGAATGTATCTAGCATTGACCTTGGAGATTGTGGTTAATGGTGTATCAGGTTGAACATCATAACCAATGTCTTCCAGGAATTGCATGACCTCAGACTCTGAAGGTGTTGGGTGGAATCGGTTAGAAGCCTCAGGTGCATTTGGAAGTTTTAAAGCTTTGCGGAGTGTAGCAGGTGTAACTCTGATTTTCTTTCGATCCAGTGTACAAGTGAAGTACTTGTCATCATTGCTTCTTGTGAAGGTATCCCAGAATTGATGAATGTATAGCTCTGGAATTGTGTCTGAGCTATCAAGAAGATCCCTGCATTTATGAGCTTTGAGTATCTCTACTGCAATCTGGCAACTTGAATCAGAACACTTGATCTTGTCCAGTTCTACTCGTGAATTGTTCTTCCCTATTTCCAGAGTATACCCACGAGGAAAGACTTCTTCTTTGGTGAGAGCAGGAAGAGGTTGTTGTTGTGAAGTTGCCATTGATGTTTCTGAATCAACAATCATATACAAATATACAGAATGCATGTTTGTTAGAAAAATTGTTAGCTTTTGAAAGCAATACATAGCATCCTATTGTATTTATGATTGGTTGTTACATGCTTGGTCAAAGAATTTATCAAGAGTTAGCCAAATTCTATAAAATTTGATTAATTTTGATAAGTATAAAGGATATACCTAAGGAAATTGATCAAAATTTTATATCAGATCACAACTGCGATAAATTATGTCAACTGCGATAATTATTGTCAACTGCGATAATTATGACAACTGCGATAATTATTCAATCAAGATAAGTATCTTAATTGCAATAATTATCCAACTGCGATAATCATCTCAACTGCGATAATCATCCCAACTGCGATAATTAGCCCAACTGCGATAATTAGCCCAACTGCGATAATTATCCAACTGCGATAGTTATGTCAATCAAGATAATTAAATCAATCAAGATAAGAATCTCAACTGCGATAATTATCTCAACTGCGATAAGTATCTCAACTGCGATAACTATCCCAACTGCGATAATTTTGGCCAACTTCTATAAACTCTTGTACAAGAGTTTACGAACATTTTTGTCGATGAACATATGCTTAAATCTTTATCGTGATTCATTATTACTCATGATTTGTGTCCACAGATTTTCACAAACAATTTGAATGACTATTATGGACATTTTGGCTAAGTTATAACAAAAAACGAACCACAATTACGCATAGATCAAACTGCTAGTGTTCATGTTCTTCATAAACCCTAAAATTCAATCGATTCACTTAAAGTGTTTCTGGGTACAAATCAAGCATTCCAACATTCAATTAAGCATCAAACAACAACATTCCAATAAACACATTACACAATAACGCTTTAACATGGTTTTCCCCAAATTGACGCTTAAACCCTAAAATTCAATGTGAACGATTTATAGTGATTTGGTATAATTAAGCATACAATAAAGGTTCCTAAACAATGTATCAACATTATCGTACAATTGTTTTACACAAAAACATTCTAAATCCAAAATCCCCAATTTAAACGCAAAACCCTAGAACTACATATTACGATTTTGATTGTTCTAGCCGTTGGATCAAGAATCTGTTTAAAACCATCTTTTATAATCACATAATAATCATAAGATCACTCACAAAAATCGAAAATCTTGAGCGGATTTGCAGATTGAATGTTAGCCGTCGATGATGGTGGGTGGGGTGAATTTAATATGGTTGGTGAAGTTGGCAGAGATAATAACTGCGATAATTAATTTTTCCTTGACTTAAATATCTACCAATTTATCTTTGCACATTTTACACATATAGTCCCCTAACCTTGTTTATTTTGAACACTAGGTCCTAAACCACCATCATGCTAACACTAAGTCTCATTTTTGACATTTAATGCACACAACTTTCCATCTTTAAAATCTTATACACCAAAACTTGTGAAGCAACAATTTCTGAAAAATATGCAAGTACAATTTAGAAAAAAAAAATTATGGAAAAGATTATGTCTCCCCCTCAACATGTGTTCAAAAATAAGTAGTGACATAAAAAAAAATGAACACAGTGTTGGATAAGGGATTGTACTTGCATCCTTTTTTTTTCTTTTTTTCTTTTTTTTTATATATATATATATATATATTTACAAAGATAGTTTTGGAAATGTTTGACTTGGTTAATTATTTTTAAGAAACTTTTCCAAATCATTTGGCGTCAAACATCTCATACCAATCCGGTGAACCAGATCTACAAATCTTGCATGAGGCAAGGCTTTTGTGAATAGATCCGCCAGTTGGTGTTTAGTTCCCACAAAGTATAATTCAACAGTACCCTTTTCCACGTGTTCCTTGATGAAATGGTACCGGAGATCAATATGCTTGGACTTCGAATGCTGGACTATGTTGCATGAAATGGCAATGGCACTCTTGAAGTCGCAATACATCGGAATCTTGTTGAATGTGTAACCGTAGTCCATTAGTTGTGATCTCATCCAGATGACTTGAGCACAACAAGCAGACATGGCTACATACTCAGATTTTGTTAAAGACAGTGAGGTGCAGTCTTGTTTCTTTGATTGCCAAGAGACGAGCTTGTCACCCAAGAATTGAACTCCCCCTGATGTACTCTTGCGTGTGTCTAAGCATCCTGCATGGTCAGCGTCTGAAAATGCAACAAGTTCAAACCCAGAATCCTTTGGATACCAGATCCCCAAATTAATGGTTCCCTTTATGTATCTAAGGATTCTTTTAAACGGCTGACAAATGCCGTTCAGTCGGTCTAGACTGATATCGGGAGCAAAGATATGTGGCAAATACAACATCCGGTCTGCTAGCTGTGAGATACATGATCGAGCCAATTATACTACGATACTTCGTAGGATCAATGGGTGTCCCATGTATGTCAACATCTAGCTTTGGGGATGAGGAGGACATTGGGGTATTATAGGTGTCACAGCTGGTCATACCATGCTTTATCAGGATTTCCTGAGCATATTTTGACTGACTTAGAAATATACCACGGGGTGATTGATGAACTTGCAATCCTAGAAAGAAATTAAGTTCACCCATCATAGACATCTCAAAGTTTTGTTTCATTAGTTTAGAAAAAGCGTTTGAATATTTTTTATTGGTTGAACCAAAAATAATATCATCCACATAAATTTGTACAATGAGAATGTCTTCCCCGTGTGTTTGTATAAATAAAGTCGGGTCAACAGTTCCAATGGTAAAATGATTAGCAAGGAGAAATGCAGACAGTTTATCGTACCATGCCCTCGGGGCTTGTTTAAGGCCGTAAAGGGCTTTCTTAAGCCGATATACATGGTTAGGATGATCTGGATCCACGAAGCCTTCTGGTTGTGACACGTACACCTCTTCTCGGAGTTGTCCATTGAGAAATGCCGTCTTCACATCCATCTGATAGACTGTGATATTCTTGTGGGCTGCGTATGCCAGAAACATTCGAACTGCCTCAATCCAAGCTACTGGAGCAAACGATTCCTCGAATTCAATTCCCTCTTCTTGGCTGTATCCTTTTGCTACCAGTCGGGTCTTGTTACGAATCACTGTACCATCTGCACCGAGCTTGTTTTTCCAAATCCATTTCAATCCAACAACATAAACTCCATCTGGTCTTTCAACTAATTCCCAAACTTCCAAACGTTTGAATTGTTCCAACTCTTCTTGCATGGATTCAATCCAGTTGTCGTATGTAAGGGCTTCTTTGATGTTTTTAGGTTCAGATTGACAAACAGTGAGTGCATACATGCAATGTTCACTGTCTGAGTGAAGTTTTTGTCTTGTGATGACTGGATTGTTAGGATTTCCAATTATATTTACCAAAGGATGATCTCTTGTCCATTTGTGGGTGGATGGAAAATGTTGAATGTTGTTATGGTGATCTGACGGGTCCATATTGCTCGAGGATGATTCTCCTGATTCTGGAATGGTTGGTGGTGGAGCAAATGGATTGAAGAATGTGTTCCCGTCATAATCTGATGGTGTGGGAACTGGATTAGAAGTGGGAGAAGAATCTTCAACTGCTGGTTGAGGTGTTTTATCCATTGATGATGATTGTTCAGGTTGTGGTGCATCGGCAGCAACTACGGTAGAGGTAGATGCTGATGGATCAGGTGCTTGTTGTATGACATGTTGAGCAGCGGAACTGGTGGAAGCATCTGATGCACTAGTAACACGAACGTCATCAAACATTGGTGCAAACAAATCTTCCAGATCCTTCCTGTTGAAAGGTAGGGGTGCGGCCGAAGATTCAGGGAAGTTTAGACGGTTATGTGCGGGTTCTAAGCAGTCTTGCTCAGAAGCCATCTCAGTGAGTTCATCAAAATTAGCATGTATGGTTTCTTGAATATCCCCGGTCCGACGATTCCAAATTCTGTACCCTTGGAGTTCTCACAGTATCCAACAAATATCCCAATATATGCTTTAGCCTTAAGTTTACCAAGATCATCTTTATCATTCTTCGGATAACACAATGCTCCAAAGACGTGAAAATAGTTGATGTTTGGTTTTCTTCCTTGTATAAGCTCATATGGTGTTTTGCTGTGTCGTTTGTTGATCATGGCACGATTCTGAGTATAACAAGCAGTATTGACAGCTTCAGCCCAAAGATAATCCGGTAATTGAGCATTGATCAACATAGTTCGAGCTGCTTCCACGAGCGTACGGTTTCGTCTTTCAACTACACCATTTTGTTTTGGAGTGCGAGCTATTGAAGTCTGATGAACAATACCATGTTTCTCAGTGAATTCCCGAATGATTTGATTCTTAAATTCAGTCCCGTTGTCTGTTCTGATGATTCGGACGGTGTTGCGGACTTGAACTTGAATCTTTGTGACAAACGTGATGAGGATAGAAGGAACTTGATCTTTAGTCCGAAGAAAATAGACCCAAGTCCATCGTGAGTAGTCATCCACTATTACCAGAATATACTTCTTCCCGTTAATACTCTGAACTCGCATCGGACCACACAAATCCATATGAAGCAGTTGTAGGACATGATCTGTGCTGTGTTCTGTTTTGGGAGGAAAATGAGCACGGTGACTTTTCCCTTGTTCACAAGCAGAACACAAGTGATCCTTGGCATATCTGAATTTAGGTAGACCGTCAACTAATTTCTTCTTGGCAAGGTCAGTGATGGTTTTAAAATTGAGATGAGACAATCTTTTGTGCCATAACCAAGCCTTTGTGGGATGAGCCTTGGAGAGTAAACAAATAGGAGTAGAAGCTGTCATGCCTTCAAGGGAGATAGAATACAGACTGGTTCCGCGCTTCCCTTTCATGAGGTCGTTGCCTTGAAGATCACGAATAAAGCAAGTTTTCTCCCTGAATGCTACTTCCAAGTCTCCATCGCAGAATTGTCCCACGGAGAATAAGTTATGACCAAGACCTTTAACATAATACACATGGCTGATTTCGATGTTCCCATTAATGTAATCCCCATAGCCCATAATTGCAGCGAAGTGATCATTCCCGAATCTGACCGTTCCGATAAACTTAGCAATAAAGTTTTGAAGAAGTTTGAGATTGCTGGTCATGTGTCGGGAGCACCCGCTATCAACAATCCAAAGGACGATTTGAATCACCTGCATCACAAACATTGGAAACAGGTGGAGATTTGATAACGGTTGGATCCGCTGGGTTAGTAACACAAGAGGTTAGTACTTTAGGTAACCATTTAAAACCAAAAGTGTGCTGTAACCAACGTTGCCAGGTCCAACTAGTCTCTGCCTTTTTCCTAATGTATGCACTAGGTGACTTTGTAGTCTTGGATTTGGGCTTTTCCATATTCTTCTCAGAAACATCTAGTGGGGGCATTCCTAAAATGGACTTTGCACTGGTTTTAAGCCTAGAGGAAGCGCCACTAGTTCGTTTCTTTCCCTTAGTCAGCAAAGTTTTAGCAACACATTTTGTATGATCACCAGATAATATGCTATTCCGACAAAAAACACAAGTAGCATTAACCAAAACATCTTCATTAATATTTAAAGATTTATCATCTGTTACATCAATCTTAGAACTAGACTCAGATAAGTGCAATTCTATTCTTGATGTTACATTTGTCTTATTCAAACTACTAGCTGGAACTTCTTCAGACTTAGATAACTCCTGCCTAGGTTTCTTGACTCTATTCTTCCTCTGTTTCTTGTGAGTCTTGGAATGGCTGACCTTAGGTGTGGTTTCTAGTCCTGTGGAAGTACAAGTAGCTGAATTAGTGGTTACATTAGATGCTTGGGTATGTTCTTTGTCCACTACATACATCCCTGGGGCAATCTTATGAGTGTTTGTTTTGCCTGTGTCTAAAACTCTGATTTTCTTCTTCAAATCAATAATGATGTGTTGGAACACTTGATTTTGTGAATCTAATTTTCGATTGAGGCGGACTGTGTCATTTCGGTTTTGAAGAATTTCATCCAGTTCCTTTTCATTTTCAAACAATTTAATTCTTAAAAAAGCTTTTGTTTCCTTAAACTTTTCAGGAACATGACTGTTTTGAAATGATAAAGATGCTATAAGATGTTGAAATTTAAGTTCAAATTCAACACTCTGTTTTTGACACCAGTCAAGCCTTTTTTGAAGATTAAAAACTTTGTTTTCCACATCATTGTTGATCTGTCGAAGAATCTCATTCTCATGTACCAGATTATCAATCTCCATACGCAACATCTTACTATCCACAGCATGATCATTCACAAGTAAAGCATTACCAGATTCATAGAGTGAATTCATAATCACAGACACCACGTCATAACACAAAACTTTTTCCAAGAGTCGATCATTTTCGTTTGCTAAAAATTTCCTTTGAAGTTTTTGACGTTGAACCTTGTCATCTTTAGCTTTGAAAATGGTTTGCATAGATGCTACTTCCGTGTATAACTCCTCTTCCCATTTTGTTGCGCATTTCTTTAGATTTCTGACATGAGGAAGAATTTTCTTTTGAAGAATCTCTTTCTTTTCTTTTTGAACAGGAGAAAGAAAAGAAGAGATAGGAATTTGAGAACTAAACTCAATTTCATTCTCCAAACGAGAAATGTCGTCCATAAATGTCTTAAAATATCGAAGAACCCGACATTTTGGAGGCATTTGTGGATCAGCAAGATCCTCTGTCAGACATTCTTTGAAATGTACAGCAGTCGTGGGGACAGGAGTTATAGACGAAGGAGCACTTATGTTTGTGTATGTTAACGTTTGTTCTGGATGGTCCTTAGGAGGGACAAATGATTTGCTCAAATGAGGTAGTGCATTATAATCATAATGTACTTTTGAAAACTCTTTTTGTGAATTTGATCGACCCTCAATCTGTTGTGCCAGAAAATCAGTTTCTTCATCAACAGAATACATAACAACACGTTGATAGGTATCATCTAACAAAAATGTTGCATCGTATAACTTAGGATTGTCTTTGAGTGCTTTGTGTGAATTACGGGGTGTGTCACTTCCAAGTGCAAAACTTACTCCTTTAGGACTTGGTTTCACAGTCAGTTTTTGAATTTGTGTTACAGAATTACCCGTTTTATACACAACATTTTGAAATTCTTTGAGTTTGGTTTCCAAATCCAGAATTTGATCAAGATATGAGTCAACACGTTTCCTAGTGGCTTGCTTTTCTTCAAGAAGATCCTTCTGAGATGTAGAAAGCTCAGATTGAGTTTTTAACAATTCAGAATTTAAAGCATCAATTTGTTTTTTGAATTCAAATTGATCATTTTCTTTTTGAGAGAAAAGCTCAGCTTTGGCAACGGTTAGCTCACGAACTTGACTTTCTAAATTTTGAACCTTTACATATTCTTGTTGGAAAGCCATTTCAAAACCTTTTTCACGTTTATCTTGTTTAAGATAACCCGAAAGTTGTAGTTGGTAGCACTCATTATCCTTAGTTAACAATGCAATTTTATCTTTGAGCTTCTGATTGATGTCATTGCATTTTTTATTTGTGACTGGGTGGTCAATAACAAGGCCTGTAATTCCGAATCTTGATCAGTCAAAGGATCTGTTTGATCAAGATGATCACAATTGTCATCATCAATGAGATCATCAAATGAAACAACGGTATTATCATCATCATCAAATGATACTACCGTGTTTATTTGATCATCGGATGGTGATGAGAATGAATCATGTTGATCAAACGTTTCATTTATAGATGAAGATGCAGCTGGTAAAGCAATTTCATGGATGAGACATGTAGGATCAGGTACCTGAGAAAGACCATCGGTATCATATACCGGGCCTGACTCGGACATATTCATTTCTTGCATATTAGCCATAAGCATGACTGCAGCATTTGCCTCTAGATCTTCCATTTCATCATCTGATTCCACATTAGCCATAAAACTTTGATCATTCTGAGTCAACCTTCCAGCAGCTTTTTCATCTTTGAGTGCCATCAGAAGAGCCTCTTTGTGATAAGCACTGCCCATTGTTCTTGGCTTCGGACAAGCATTTGCCATGTGACCGTTCCCCCCACAGTTATAACATGTGATAGACGTATTTGCAATGCCTCTCTGAACATTCCCAACAGTCGAATTTCCTCTCTGATCATTCCCCATATTGTTTCTGTTTGCCCCTGCAGTATTGAACCTATTTCCTCCTGACTGAACCCTTTGAGTACCATATCCACGATTTCCCGAACCATATCTACCTGAAGACCTGTTTCGAATTTCTACTCTGCCATCATTAACAACTGCCTGATTCCTAGTATTTGAAGATGAACGAAGACGGTTGTTGGATTTGGTGAATCTGCCAAATGCGTTAGCAATCAATCCAAATGCTTCATTAAGAGAGTTGAAAGCATCCTCTTCTTCATCATAATCTGCATTTGAGTACAGCATTGAATCGGTGTTGTTGTATGGAACCAGCTGGTTATCAGAGTATTGTTGTGGTGCTTCATAAGGAATGATTTGATTATGAGGTTGGGGTGGAGGACTTGGTTGAAACGATGAGTGGCCAAATTCCTGGTGTGGTAAAGAGAAGTTAGATTGAGCAACGAGAGCAAGTGAGTTTGATGTTGGTGCGGGTGTGAAACCTCCTCGTGCTGCAATTTCTTTATCCACTTCTGATTGATGTTGTCTGAGGTAATCATACATGAGTCCATATTTGACATCACCAATTTTCTTTGTCTGCCTTACAAAAGTTGCATACTTCTGCCATTCAGGACCAAGACATCCAAGGAATTTGGAGTTGACAGCAATCTTTGGTAACTTTATATCATGACGATCAAGATCATTGATGATGTTGGTGAAACGGTGGTAGTAAGATTCAATGGTTTCCCCTGGTTCCATGATGAAGTGGGTGTACTCCATATACAACTTAGACTCAAGATCTTCCTGGTTTAACTCTGTTCCTTCCATGAGAAGATGAACATGTTCCCACATATCTTTGGCTGTCTTTTGAGCATCAATACTTCGATAGATAGGATTGGGAATCCCTTGAAGTATGAAAGACATGGCCAATTGGTTTGCTTCTTGTTGTAAAGTTTGCTCAGTTGTGTAGTTGGCAACAGGAGTGGGAGTGGTTGTTTCTTCTCTCTCTGAAGTTGCTGGAACAACAGTAGCTGGAATAGGATAGGGTCCTTCTTCAATGACTTTCTTGAGATATTGACCATGAGGTTTTTTCAGTTCAACGAATCTGAGGAATCTACTAGCCCATTGCACGTAGTTACCCGGAGTTAGCATTGGTGGAGTTTCTTGACTTCCAGCTTCATGACGTGATTGCTGACTACTAATTGCCTCACACATCTTGTTAAACCAATGAGGTTCCCTGGAGTAGGATGAATAATTCTGCAGTTGTTGATTCTGTTGCATGATCTGTTGTGGGGACACTTGTGGTGGAGAGAGAAATTGATGTTGTTGTACGAATGCTTGTTGTTGTTGATACTGAGGATGAAATTGCTGTTGTTGTGGATGTTGCTGTAGCTGGTAGTAGTAATTGAAATGAGGTGGTTGAGACATATCTGGATCTTTTAAGATAATTAAGATATGTGTTGATGAGATATGTTAAGTTGGTTTAGAAATCTAAAGATTTTGTCCAAATGCGATAAAGTACTGTTCACCAAATGCGATAGGTCAATTCACCAAGTGCGATAATGACAGTTCACCAAGTGCGATAAGATCAGTTCACCAAGTGCGATAACGACACTACTCCAAGTGCGATAACCTTCAATAGCGATAACGAAAGTAGAAAATGCGATAAAACTATAAAGTGCGATAAATAATGACAATTAAAATATGTTATCTTAAAGTGCGATAAGTTATTGCAAAATGCGATAAGATATCAAACAGCGATAAGATAAGATATCCAACTGCGATGATTTATGGCAAATGCGATAGATTTATCACAAATCCAAATTCGATAGTTCTCAACTCTTGTACAAGAGAAGAGAAGCAACCAAGTCGAAGTATTACAACTTTCTAATACAAGAAAGTACAATACTGAGTCCCAAATGCGATAATTGAAGATCTCCCAAATGCGATGAAACCCTAACTTATCTTGATTCGAACTGCGATAAAACCCTTAGTTATCTGGATTGCAACTGCGATAAAACCCTTCAAATGCGATGAAACCCTAACTTGTCGAAGTTCACTCAGAAACCAAAACTATCACTTTTCATCAACTTTTCCAATACGCTAATAATACGGATTACACCAAATCGTCTAAATAACCAATAAACCCGATTGTTTTTGACCTTAAACGATTAGTAATCAAAAGATTTAATGAAGATTAAGCTTTTTAACGTAGAAAATATGAAAACCGATGAAGATTATTGAAAGTTTAACGATCTCAAAGCTATTTTTTCAATACAAACGAGAGTTTAACGTTAAGTTTGAACAAAAACCTTACAAAATCTATAAAACCAACGTAAATAAAGATACAAATTACTCAAACACACAATCCTAATTATCCCTAGGCGAATGATACCACTTGTAGGTCACGAAGATATCTCAAACACACTCGATAAGACTAATAAACACACGTACTACTACACTAGAATAAGCTACGTATAAAGAGAGAATAAGCTAATACGATAACTAAATAAGAGAAGAGAATAAGAAGAAGAATAAGAAGAATGGAAGGCTTTCACTTAATCAAATGTTACTCGAGCAGAGCTTTCGCAATACACATGAAAACCAACAGTAATAATGATGCCCTTGCCTTCTATTTATAGGCAACTACTTAGGGCATCCCATGTGCTAATCTTTCTAGAAGAAATTAACAAGGGTGGCCGGCCCATGGGCTACTAATGGACCGGTCACTAAATACAAACATTATAACCCATATCGTGCAACATAATAACTAAATGAACAAGACTTGAACTTAATTAAAACATGTTCCTAACATCTTGTAAGGGTTTTCTTGATTCCTTTCTATTTTTTTAAAATTTTGATACTAGTTGTTAATAAAAACTTGTGGTTCTGATTTGCGCAAGTTGTGAATTTAGTTGTGAATCGATCTATCAAAATTCGTGGATATAAACAGGATTAAAAACATTTTTGACAATTGTTTCGTGTGGTTAAAAACAAGGTTTAAGAGAATGTTTGTTTGTTATGGAACCGAGTCGACTCACTGAGTCAACTCAGTGAGTGAGTCAACTCGCAAATCGTCCTTATTTTGTGTTATTTGTTTCTTACCATTGTTGCTAGTAATGGGATAAAGTGGTTTCAAACGATTGTTTGTTGTTCCTGTTGTTGTTATTGTTGTCGAATTGGTTCCATATGTATCCTTTTATTCTGGTTCGAATCAGTACGTGTGGAGTCAATATGTTGGATTTGCTTATATTGAATCCTATGGCTTATTTGGGTCTAATAAGCTCTTATGAGCTTATTTTGAAATTGTCTTGGTATCGGTTGGTCAAGCTACCCGAGAGGGTGCTTGTAAAGACCAAGAACACGTTGAGGAGGTCGGGGAAACTCGTAATAAAGGTTAAACATGGTAGAATCGGTTTATTGATTGGGGAGGTGTGTATTTTTCTAGAGAGAGAAAGTAAAGAAAACACACACACCTCCAAGTAAAATGAGAATCCCACCTTCCTAGTTGTGACTAGGAAGGTATTTATTACAAGAATACAAGTCTAACTTAGCACTAATGCCTAAACTAGTCCTTGTACAAAGAAAGAAGTGCAATTCCTACATATGACATAACTTTAAAGCTAACAATCTCTCCCCAAAGTGATGTCATACGGGAATTGCTTACAATGTTCCCTACAGTAAAATGTAAACCATAAGCACAGAGAATGGTCTTCAAACTTCATTACTTCGTTCAGCTTGCAGAATCTTCTCAGCTGTCATTTCTTTACTTGCAGACGAACCATGTGAGCAAATCTAATTAGGGTTTAATTCAGAGTGCCCTAAGTGCTCTCCCCTAATTAGTGCTCTCCCCCAAACTGACAGCCTTTCTTATGAGGAGTGCCCTGTGTGCCCTGCTGTTCGGGGGAATAGATTATCAACATCTTTATCTCACCAAATGCATCCCAGTTAACTTCATTTCTCTCCCCTGCTGGTTACGATTAATCGGAATCAGCATACGGATGTGTACGTGAAGTATCAACTGGAAGCCCTTTATCAGGAATCATATCAGCCCGTGAGAAGATGTAGATAAACCCAATCTACTAACAATACCATTTATTATGTCTAACTCTTTATCAACCTCCTGTATCAAATACAACGGCTTTTTGTAGTAACCACATGTGAAGATAACCCAATATGACGAACTTGAGAATGAAGTAAAATCACCCAGATTTGTGACTTAATCTTGTACGATCCGTGTGACTAAGAACGGTGTACCCTATACCCTCAACAGAAGTAGTAATGCAAAACCTCTTGACATATCCTCAACTACGTGAGACACTGAGCACTACAACGTAACTCCTTAAAGTGATAGCTACTTTGTGAGTATAGAGGGGAAGGATCACAAAAGTAACTAGATATCCAAGTCTTCGTCACCATTAATATAAGCCCAAACAAGTCATCTTCGAGGAAGGGTAGAAAGAAAGAAGATGAAATAAGTACACGCGTCCGTAGAACCTTACTTCAAACCCAAATAGATAATAACGAATCATCCCCGTAGTCACAGTTCATTGCAAACTTTAGCCATTGTCATTTGATTGTGAATCTTGATCAGGATCTTTTTGGCTATACGTGGTGATTTTGAAGGTGCAGTCCGATAATTTCATTTGTGATTTTGGTGTGAAAAATGCCATAAAATGCCATACTAAGGATGCTGGAAATTTTTGAGTTTAAGAAATTTTTACGCCAAAAATTCCCCGAAAAATTCGAATTTTGACCTAAAAATTTGAATTTTGGGCCAAAATTTTCACTATTGAATTAGAATTTGAATTTCGCGTAAAAATTGACCGTTAAGTCACTCCTCCGAATTAAATTTTACTCAACTTTTCCTGCAAAATTTTTTTTTTTTTTTTTTTTTTTTTTTTTTTTTTTTTGCAATTGCGATAGCCTTTGTCTGAGAAACAATTGCGAAAGCCTTAGTACAATTGCGAAAGGAAGGACCATTTGCGAAAGGAAGGTCCAATTGCGAAAGTATGAACCAATTGCGAAAGATGGTGAATTTCGAAAACTTGCACCAATTGCGAAAGATGGCAATTGCGAAAGCTGGTGAATTGCGAAAGTAGTCAATTGCGAAAACCTATCAATTTCGAAAACCTTGAATTGCGAAATGACTCTACCAAATTCGAAAGCCACCAATTGCGAAAGCCTCTGATTTGCGAAAGTCTGATGAATTGCGAAAGACAGGAAATTCAAAAAGTCTACCAACTTTTACCAACTCTTGACTTTTTCACTCTTATCCAATAATTCACCCACTGTTAGATCTATCCACTTTTACCAACTCTTACCAACTATTCTTATACAAGAATAACAAGTAATAATCAAGGATGAAGATCTAAAACACCAAATCTCACTCAATCGGTTATAATTTTTCACGATCTAATAATGTTGAACACAAAAAGTTCAAACTTAAAACCAAGAAATACTAAAGAACTATCAAAGCTTCCCTTTCCAACTCGTAAAATCTATAAGAAACACAACCTTGAACCTTAAACTTTGTGAACGATTCCAAGACAATCATAACAGCTCACGTTTTCATGAACCAAAAACGCAACTGTTGGGTACTTATGAACATAAATCGAACACAAATAAGCTCAAAAACTCGACTGATGAACAGTAACGAGATAAAACACACCATAAATCACATTTTTTACCTCAAAAACACCACGATTCGCCCCCGGTTAGCTCTTGATACCAATTGTAAAGACCAAGAACACGTTGAGGAGGTCGGGGAAACTCGTAATAAAGGTTAAACATGGTAGAATCGGTTTATTGATTGGGGGAGGTGTGTATGTTTTCTAGAGAGAGAAATTAAAGAAAACACATGTAGGAAATAACCATCTTGATTGTGTGGATCTATTCGGGTGGTCTTGGATCTTGAAAGATCAAGAAACCCATTTGAGTTAGTTTGTAGAGAGAAGTTTAGAGAGAGAGGGAACTATGTGAAAATCTGGGAATTAGATTAATGTGTCAAGAGTTCCAACCCTTCCCAAGTGTGGGAAGGGGTATTTATACTTCCTAATAATAGTGCCCCTAGTGGGCTGTGAAGTGAGCTGACAGTGGGGAAAGCCCCGACCCACTCCACAAATATAGATACTACTAATCTAATAAAACTAATAATACTAATAATACTAAGCTTATATAAATAAGCCTACGAGCTATATAAATGCTAATTAGATGCTCGGGGTGACCGAACCTTCATATGAATATTTATATTCCTAACAATCTCCCCCTAAGGGAGGTCACCCCGGAAATAATAACTTGAATTCTAGCATTTTATCTTTTGATCTTGACTTCATAGCTCGTAGTCTTCGATTCTTCAACGTCTTGTATCTTTGTGCCTTTAGCAGTGATCTTTTGATGACCGTTCTTTGTCTTGGATGATCTTTGAGTATTCTTCGACTTTATCATCCAACATTTGTTTCCAAGTCATCTTTCAACAGTATGTTTCCATGTGATGTGTTATTCTTTGAGCCGACATGCTCACACTATTTGGTGTCATGATCTTTAGCATCAGAGTTTGCAGAAGCCGTGTAAAAGGTCTTTTAGGTTGATCATGACATTCTTGAGTTACAATGATGATGTAGTGTGAACATGTGGTAGAGGATTGGCATCTTTACTGCAACCAGCTACAACCGCATTCAGCTGCAACTTCAATCAGCTACAACCGCAAACAACTGCAACAGCAATCAGCTACAATAGCCAGAAGTTCCTGCATACGACAGTTAGCAATAAAACATCCGGTACTTACAGGTTCGGACTTCGAGATTGTTAACAGCATAGTCTGAAAACTCTCTCTAATCCTTACCAAGACCGTTCCTAATCGAAAACCCACAGAGGGCTTTTTAAGATTGAACCGTAGCACATCATCGATTAGGTGAGTCGCTGGAGATCACTCCACGACTGTAGACCGTTTGAAACCATCGTGACCACTAACCGTAATCCACGAGGAATTACCGAAGTGACCTGCTTTCAGGGCTGCTTGATGTTGACCCTGGTAGGAATTTCCATTCAATCATTGAGAATTACATTAGTAAATTCCCTCATAAATGTTCTGGCAGATTGCTAAGATCTGCGTAGGACTCATAAGTTTACAACTGGTGTCCTTAATGTTGAACAACCAGTGTAGAAATAATTCGTGTCCCTATGAGATCTTATTATGCATCTCGTGGCTCTAGACTCTATTGTGCGTTTTGATTTAGTGAGCGGAGGCTGGAGAGAACTGCCACCTTTTCAATATCATCTAACTCGGAGTGAGATAGACGATAGGAATGTATTGAACTCCGTGACAATTGAAACAAGAATCCTTTAAGGGACCTTGAGTGGCTAGGGAGGGTTGTGCAGCGTATCACTGGGTCCATGATACTTTGTCTTCAATGTCAGCAATCAACCAAGTGATTCTGACAGCATATGAGTTGATCCGGTTTCTGCCTAAGTTGTAAGGAGGGCTATTTCTTTTCACCCTTTATCTTTATAATTCTTTTTCATTCTTCAACCCCTTCAGTGCTTACCGAGACTTCCTTACTAGTACCTTGTTGGGTTTGTTCCAGTACTAGCTCCATCTCAGTCGGCACTTTTCCCTTATTCACTTTTCTCATTTTTAATCATACCTAAGGACTTCTACACTAACTAGTGGATTGTCCCTGGGTAGATCCCTCCGGCTCTGGCGGGATCGTGGGAACTTGAGCCTAACCTAACCATCCTTATAACTCCATGCATTAATTAAAATGGTCGGTCTTTGGTGTACTTCCACGATTGCCATAAACCAAATCATTGAAAAATCTCTCAAAGTGTTCATGATTCTGAAACACATTTTTGCAAACACTTGAGAGTTTTATATTTTTCAAATGCTCCCCCTCAACATGTGCTCAAATGATTGTTTTATAAATTTGCACATGTCAGGTGAAGCTCGCACTTTTGAATTGATTGATTTTCCAAGAACATGATCATCGCGAGACACGCTTACATCACTAGTAAACTAGCTTGAAATTATTACCCGTCCAGATCACATTCAATGAAGATCGCTCGAAATCGGTACATTCTACTCAGACACGTCCTTTGCGAGACACGCTTACATCACCAGATAAACTGGCTTGAAATTATTACCCGTCCAGGACATGTCCTTTCAACTACTGACTTTAGCTATCGTCAATTCATTGGTGAAGTCTGAGCCTTGCTCACATAAGATGCATGCCAAATCCTTTGCTCCCCCTCAATAAGTGCATTGGTATACAAAAGAGTTTAGCACTTACTGGAGAGCTTACTTTCACATCCAAAACATTTTGCTCCCCCTCAATATGTGCCTTGGTATACAAAAGAGTTTAGCACATATGGGAGAGCTTACACTTAAATCCAAAACATCACATTTTCATCAGGTTTCATATTTAAATCACATTCTCTCCCCCGATCAAAAATTTCAAACCTTTTGAGATTTGTGATCCCAATTGATTTAAATAATTTAGAAAAACATGGGAGAAAATGTGGCCAGGTTTAACATGTTCTGATGATGAAACATACTTTGCTCCCCCTTAAACTAAGAGGGAGATTCACTGCTTATTTTGCACATTTGATTATTATGACACAAATGATATTGACCTTTTTTGTGCAGACGATGTAATTATCCGCTTTTCTGATTTAGTAGTCAACATCAACTATCCATCCACCAACAAATCTTTCGCAAATGTCGTTGATCCCCACTTGGCGAGACCAAAATAGATGAATGGTGTTGGCGGTGGTGAAAGTATTGTTGTTGTTGTTGTTGGCGAAGTTGTTGTCGTGGTGAATTCCGAGCCAATCAGTAGAGTTTGAACGTCTGATCAAATGGTTAGAATGGGAACTGGTACATTCATTATGGCTATGGAATCTGCATAAGAATATCAACACAGATATACATACATACAGATACACTATTCCTAAATAGCTACCCTTCAGCAGCATGCCACATTATAATACCAAGTTCATCTTATAATCAAACCATAATCAGGAACTACGTCAAACCACTATCTAGCATGAAGAGCAATTAGCAATCATGAACATGGCAATTCACTCATATTTCATCATTCAATTCAGGATCTTAGGAACAAGATTCTAACACGATAGATATATACCTAAGGATAACCTGAGAACATATGCACTATTTCAACAACAATTATGCAGCAATCGACAAACAGAAGTCAGACAACATTTGAAACTCATTCATTCAGATCATACAAATGTCATAGGAGCATTCAAGAACATCAAACACAACTGGTTTTCTTACTTCTTTTAGGTTTTGAGTCTTAAAGTATTTAGGGGATTAAACGAGGATATCAAAGAAACACAAATGAACCTTCTAGATACATAAAGCTAGGAAACTATAAGCAAATTGCACATAATGTCCTAAACTTTCTAGCAACTAACACACTTGGTCATTTGATATATTTAAGCAAGATCCTCTTCAACTAATTCCCCATTAACTACAAAACCATTTCTAACAAGTATGATTTAACCAATAACTCCGTTTGATGATATAAAATTTGAATTCACTCTCCCCCTTAATCAATGACCCGTATTCTAGTTGAACCTCAACTAAAATCACGCTTAACCCCACAACTCATCAAACAAGAACTGTCGTGAGGTTTTGTAGTCGTTGATTGAGTGACAAATTTTATGCATATTCCAAGTATAAACAAATTTCATACAACACATATTCACCAAGTGTCTCACAAATAATTTTCAGAAGAATCATAGAATGAAAACTATTTGTTATACTAAGAAGATTTCTCTTCTTTTACAAGAAATGATGCACTGAAATGTACATCAAATCAGGAAACATGGATATGAAGTAATCCATGCCCAGGTGAACATCACCCAGTTGGAGGAACAGCCGTCTTTTTGGCGACGTGCTTTCCCCAATATGAAGCGCGGGTTGCTATCTAAAGTAATAGCAAGCCATTTAGACATGTTTTAATAATCCATTTTAACTTCTGCTCGAGCTTCATTTAAAGACCCGTGCCATTATTGAATGACATTTCTAAGTCCGTAAATGTTATCGATAAACAGAAGACATGCCTAGGTGAAACTATTTTTGGTATTTTCTATTTTTCTGATTTTTTATGGTTTTTCTTGGTTTTAATATTTTTCTATATACAATTTTCTGGTTCTATAATTTTCTATTTACAGTATGGTATAAAATATGAATAAGTATATATGTACAAGGATACGAACCAGAAACCATTACTCCTCAGCATTCTGAATCTTCTCCGCATTCATCACTTGACTTGCTGAAGAGCAATGTGAGCACTTTCAATCAGGGAATGATTCTGGCTTTTCACTCTCCCCTAATTAGTGCTCTCCCCCAATCTGACAACCTCTGACGATCACCCATAATAGGAAGAAGACTTTGGATGAACGCCCGAAATATGAAGAAGTCTTTTGATAACCAAATGCATGCCGTCTTTAATCTTCTAACACTCCCGTCCTAGAGTGACTCCGTCAAAAACCTTAGGCAACTTTTCGGTAGTTTAAGTTGAGCCTCAACTGAAACCTAACTTAACTCCACAACTCATCAAACAAGAACTGTCATGGGATTAAGTTAAATATCAAGTTGTAAGAAAAGAGCTCAACATTTTTGAATGTAGAGAAGACTGAAGACTCGACCTTCTTCAAGATTGCCCAATGTGGAGGAACAGAATACCAATCATCTTCATCTCACCAAATGCCTTCCAGTAACCTTACATATAACCCATCAGCCCGCAGCATACACATGAGATGATAACACCCAACAGAGAATGAAGAGTAGACTGACGACTCGACCTTCTTCAGTCTTTAGTATAACACCAAAGTAACAAGTTGAACCACTGATCATCTATAGTATGTATCCATCCTTGGATATTAAGCCCTGATCACGTGAACCTGTTGTGCGTCCTTGATGTACACATTCTCTCTCCCCTGATGGTTACGATTAATCAGCCCATGACGTAACAGTGAAACGTAAATACCAAGGTAACAAGTTGAACCACTGATCATCTCTGCGGTTATCAACACCGGAATATATGATTAAGCCCGATCACGTGAACCTGCTGTGCATCCTTGGTGTACACATTTCTCTCCCCCATGATGGTTACGATTAATCGGAATCATCATCATGATGTGTACATGTAGCCTGATGACGTGTACTTGAAGCATTGACTAGAAACCCATTGTTGCTGATTGTACCAACCCGTGAGACTTGATTAGCATTCCATGACCATGTTCTTCAACACCTTGAAAGAGGAAGAAGTAGTGTTGGAGAACCATGGTTTGCACGACTCCTGAACTGACGTATTCAGGAGTCGTATGACCATTTCTCAATCATCAACCAACATGTAGAATCATATTCACCCTTGACGGTTCTTGAAGACTGACATGTTGTTTATTCACCCTTTCCCCCCCTCAAAAATTGCATATGCCTGTCAACTGCAATTTTTGGTTGAATACGTGAATAAAAATATACTCCAATATGCGCCGATCCACTTGAAGACTGAATAAGCACGGAAAGAGCATGAATCTTGTTGATGAGAATGGCCATAAATAAGAAGACTCCTCTTCTTTTGAAGATAAAGTGCACTCAAGCGTACACTTTTCTTTTCTTTGAAGAACGAGGCCTGAACTGATGTATTCAGACGTCATTTGATGAAGAACGAGGCCTGCACTGAGTTGTACAGACGTCATAATCGATGAAGAACGAGGCCTGCACTTATGTGTACAGACGTCATTATGATGAAGAGCGAGGCCTGCACTGACTTGTACAGACGTCATTAGATGAAGAACGAGGCCTGCACTGAAGTGTACAGACGTCACTATGTTTAAGAACGAGGCCTGCACTGACTTGTACAGACGTCATTATGTTTAAGAACGAGGCCTGCACTGACTTGTACAGACGTCATATCTCTCTCTTTACTTCTTCTCTCATCTAACTCGTTACCAACCCCATTATCATTCTGTCGGCTTGATGTCGTGACCACTGATGGAGAAAAACCCAATATGATGAACTTGAGATTGAAGTAATATAACCCGAACTTGTGACTCAAACTTGTACTAATGCGTGACAAAGAGCGGTGTAGAGACTTCGTGCAATATTGAATCCCTAAGTACTCTATACTCTTCAACCAACCAACCAACAAGTATAAGACGTACATTACCTCTTGGATATCCACAACTTCGTGTGACACTGAGCACTACAACGTAACTCCTTAAAGTGATAGTTATTTTGTAATAGAGAGAAAGAAAAAAATTACTAGATATCCAAGTCCTTGTCATTGTATTGAAAGCTCGAACAAGGATCTCGAAGAATCTTCATCCAACCTCCCCGATATCTTCAGATACTAAGTACACGCACTCATGAAATTTCACTTCAGCCTCAAATAAATAATACTGAACTAACCCCTTAGTCACATCTTGTCGATTAAATGCCTCGATCCAGCCATTTGTGATGTTATAGCTGAACTTTGATAATAGTTTTAACCCGATCATGGTCAAGAGTGCATAGCCCATCATCACGGGATTTTACAAATCTATGATTTAAACCGAGAAATAAGTTCTTTCGCGGGATTTTACAAAACCAAGAAGAAACCGTGAGGCAGTAACAGATTGAATGTGGCATGACTGATTTTGAATTTTGGTGAACATCAGTTCGGGTAAAGAATATCTTGTGAAGATTACAGATCACATCACAACTTTTAAAACCTTTGGCCAACTAACCAACCTTGTACACAGATTAGAGACCACTTGATGAAGGAAGCCCGATATACCAATACTGAAAACTGAAGTAGAAGTCCCCAAATTTGTTACTTAAGCTTGCACTAATGTTGGAAGAACGGTGTAGAGAATTAATGCTCCAAGCAAATCTCTAAGTGCTCAGTACCCAACCAAAGTATGAGACATTAACACCTCTTGCGATTATCGACAACGTCAAGGACGTGTGACACTGAGTACTCCAATAACTCTTAAGTGATAGTTACCCCAACTGCTGGTAACTAGATAACCCAAGTCTTCAACTTAAATTTTGAGCACGAGCAAGTTATCATTGAAGGTCATGCATCCAACCAACCCCGACTTCAAGATAAAATAAGTAGACGCCTTCGTGAAATTCAACTTCAATCACAAATAAAGAATACCGGATTAACTTTGTGATCATCTTGTGTTGTTGACTAGCCAAAAAGAGAAGAAACATGCGCGAATTCTTAGAAGTGCCCATGACTCATAGTCAGTCCTATCAAACAAAGCTGTCTGATCCAGCTACTTGGATGTGGAATAGTTGTCGTACTGTGTACAGGATTTTACAGTTCTTGAGATTTATCTGAGAAATAAATTCAAGAACTAACTGCACAACAGTAAGCTTCAAACTGCTGTAGACTGAACCACTGAATCCTGAATCGCTACGATCTGACCCGCTGTAACCGACACTGCTAAGATTCAAACCGCTGGAGACTGAACCGATACGATCTGACCCGCTGTAACCGGAACCGCTAAAATTCACATCGCTGGAGACGGAACTTCTAGGAAACTTGCGATAATTCTCCCCCTCAAAAAGGACATGAAATGACCTTTTTGCCAAAGCTGAGAGTCCGTGATGTTTGTGAATTTGTCAGGCACAAATCATGGAAAGAGACAAATGAAACTACTGCAACGAAGAAGGTGATTAAGACTCTCTTGTAGTAACCCCTTGCTTTCCTCATCATCAATGGTTTAGAAGATTAACAATTCATTGAAGCTCGTAATATGCCAAAACCGCTTGATGAAATGCATATGACCTTAAAGTGAGTAAGAGGTTAAAACATGTCTCCAAACAAATCACCTCTTGTCTTTAAGCCTGACTACCTCTTGAGAAGATCTTGAACAACAATCCCATTAGAAGCTTGAGAAACAACAATCACTTGATGAAGCTTGATAAAGAACAAGTCCGCGACTTAAACTTGCACTAAATTATGATTTAGAACCTATATTGAGCACAACAACGTAACTCCTTTAAATATAGGTAGTGATATATACCCAACCTTCCATCCTTAATTGTATATATCCACTTCGTGAACATCCAAGTCTAATCACCTTAAATTGCAAATTGTGATTTAGAACCTATATTGAGCACAACAACGTAACTCCTTTAAATATAGGTAGTGATATATACCCAACCTTCCATCCTTTATTGTATATATCCACTTTCTTGAACATCCAGGTCTAATCACCTTAAATATGCTCGAGCAAGGGTCATCAAACTTCGTGCATCCATCCACCCCGAGATGTTTGTGACACTAAGTACACCAACCCGTGAATTAACAAACCAACCAAGTTACCATAATTTCCCAATTCCTGCTGATCTTGAAGCACAAACTTATCCTGAAAAAGCAGTCAAACCCCGTAAGTTTCATTATGTCTACATCCAAGTCTAGCCTATTTGTCCAATATTAATTTCACGGGATTTTACAGCTCTTGAGATTTAAACCGAGAAATCGAATCTTTCGCGGGATTTTCTAAAAATCTACAAGAGAAACTGTGAACCCAACAGGAATAGCCTAGAGTGAAGTGCAACATTAATCTTCGAAATTCAAGTCACAGGAGTCAAGTCACTACTTGATCAAATCGCAACAAGTCGAGTCACAGATTGTCAAATTGCAAAATGTCAGATTGCAATCAACCAAGTCACAATAAGTCAAATCGCAAGTGTTAACTCGCAACGTCATATCGTAACTGGTCAAATAGCAATCCGTCAAGTTGCAATAAGTCAAACACACAACTTGACACATCACAATTAATCACATTGCAGTTTGTCAACTGTAACTCAAATCGTAAACATCAAATTGCAGGCTCACTCAAGTCGTAGGCACTAATAGAACAATGCTGACAAATCCCCACCTCTGTAATCCCGATGACATTCATAAACCCAAAAGCATATCCGCGTGAAAATAACAACCAAGATACCATCTAGTCCAGACCATGATTGGATATACTGATATAGCAATAAGTACACAGCAACCAACAATCAGTATAGCCCAGATGATCGGTTTTAACACTCCGGCCCAAATAACACTTCTTGATCCATATAAGCCAATCGGTATACCTCGGGCCCAACAAAATCTATAAACCCAGTTCATTGTGTTTAAGATATCAATCAATTAAGGTCACTCAACGTTCCAGCCTGTAATTAAAGTACCACAAGAGTCAAGGCCCAATCAAGTGGCCGGTCCAATAAAAGTATCATCCTCATTCTCGGCCCAGTGAGAGTTCAACATCAAGCCCATACAACACCAATTTAACCCTAATCAATTGTGTATAAAACACACCCTAATCCCAAATCAGGCAAACCCTAATCTCCATCTTCATTACCAACTAATCCGCCTCCCTATCTTTGATTTGAATCAAACGCAGCAACCTAACAATTCTCAAAAGAAATCATCCTTCCCCATCTTCGTTTCTTGTACAGTCGACAATAAGAACCCATATTATAAACACCACCATAACAAATCGATACAAGAAGTTATATGGTTTGGCTTCAAGATCTCTCTTTGGGTCTCGGGTAAGGTTTATTTGTTTTGTGTATCATTTGAACGAACCAAGGATATAGAGGAATAGCAAGCATGTTATTACTCATATTCTTTTAGTTTCGGATAGAAAAAATAAAATAAAAAATGCTTCAATAACGATTGATGATGGTATATCTTTTCGTGTGTTTGTAGGCTTTCGAAGTCATACATACTCATGTAACACACGAGAAGAGAAGCAGAGATCGTGAAATATGTATCCGAGTCTAGCTTTGAATCAGATACTCTATGATGAATATGTCTATCGTTTGGTCGACCTTCAAAGGTTTGATGATGTATTAATTGCTACGAAGGCTTTTGAGATCAGAGGATTAAATGTTTTTACAGAATCTTGATATTAGTTGTTATGAATATGAGGGTTCGTTGTGTCAAGTTTTGGGAGTTAATGTTGTGTATGGACTTTTGTCGAGGCTGTGATCACTTCTCATTGATCTGTTTTTCATTTCATTTTTATCTTGTGAATCTTGGACTGATGATGTTATAACACTGAGGTCAATGAGTCTGTTTGATGTATGGTTTGTGGTCAGCGTGTTTGTTGTTAATTTGCTTCATTTTCTTCTTTCATTTTGTTATTTGACAACTCGTTGACCGTTTGATCAAGTGACAGACAAACCGCATGGTCTTTTATACACAAACCGAGTTCGTGAGCATGTAGACAAACCGAGTACACTTTACATAGACAAACCGAATTGGTGAGTATTTAGACAAACCGACTTCGTGAGTATGCAGACAAACCGAGTTCGTGGTTAAACAGACAAACCGAGTCCATGACTATGTAGACAAACCGAGTTCATGACAAACCTAGTTCATGACAAACCGAGTTAAACAAACAGACAAACCGAGTTGGAAACAAATTGCAACTTTGACCGGTCAAAGCTGTCACTTTCGTACTTTCCTTAAAAACCGGATCTGTGTTTTTCTCTTTCATAACAAACCGCATTCAAGAACCTCCCTTTAACACTAGCAGTAACCAAGAACAATCCACAAAAAAACCACACTTTTAATCTTTAAATAAGCCGCTGCCAAGAACAATCTTTAAAAAAAACTGCACTTTTACTCTCAACCGAGCCACAAAGAGAACTGTAAAAATCAATCTTGTGGTGTTGCTTTTTCAAACGTATGAAACGAGAAAAGGAAAAAAAATGTTTACGGCAAGATCCATTACAATCATTAACAATAAGCCTTTCACAAACCAAAGCCACGACTTTCCTAAAATCTTAGACCAGCAATACGTTCGAACAAGAGTAGCAAAAAAAATTAATGTTCACAAAAGAATGGACAACAAAAATGTACTCAATAACTGGGCTAGATCCAAGAATTATAGCTCATAAAATCAAGTCATTGACCATAAAAAGAATTATAGCAACCTTTACCACAGATCTGAGTTAGATGAAACCAACCGAATATACAGCCATTGACCACAGATCTGACCAAGATGTAACCATGGCTCTTGATACCAATTGTAGGAAATAACCATCTTGATTGTGTGGATCTATTCGGGTGGTCTTGGATCTTGAAAGATCAAGAAACCCATTTGAGTTAGTTTGTAGAGAGAAGTTTAGAGAGAGAGGGAACTATGTGAAAATCTGGGAATTAGATTAATGTGTCAAGAGTTCCAACCCTTCCCAAGTGTGGGAAGGGGTATTTATACTTCCTAATAATAGTGCCCCTAGTGGGCTGTGAAGTGAGCTGACAGTGGGGAAAGCCCCGACCCACTCCACAAATATAGATACTACTAATCTAATAAAACTAATAATACTAATAATACTAAGCTTATATAAATAAGCCTACGAGCTATATAAATGCTAATTAGATGCTCGGGGTGACCGAACCTTCATATGAATATTTATATTCCTAACAACACACACACCTCCAAGTAAAATGAGAATCCCACCTTCCTAGTTGTGACTAGGAAGGTATTTATTACAAGAATACAAGTCTAACTTAGCACTAATGCCTAAACTAGTCCTTGTACAAAGAAAGAAGTGCAATTCCTACATATGACATAACTTTAAAGCTAACAGAGAGGGTGCTTGTGTTTTGCTCTCGGCTAACCCAAAACCACAAGAGTGGTCTGTGTTCAAGTTATATTTGTCGGCTTAATATTTTGAATTCTTATTTCGTGCTTATTCTAATTCGACCTATAGCTTATGTGGTTGTCTTAATTGCTCACTTTGAAAACTTAGTTATATTGTGACTTGTATATGTGTCTCGACTGAATCACCCAAGTAGGATGCGTCCAGTTTCTTGTTGCTCTCGGATTCGGTCAAAACCTCAAAGGGTGTTTGTTTGTCTACTGCCACAGCCCATCGGGGCATTTGTTTTGTTCGTTCCCAGCCCACACCGCAAGGTGATGGTTTTGGTTGGTTGGCCACATCGCAGCCTAGATAGGGTGCGTTAGTTTAGGCTGAGTTAAGGTGTGTAGTTGTTTAGTTTTGTTGGTATCGACTTAGTCATCAACCCAAGTGGGCTGTTTGTTTGTGCGTTGGTTGTTGTTGCTGTTGTCGAAATGAGAAAGATAGAAAAACACACATGTGTCATATATTGACATCAGCAATTTAAGATTCAAAGTAAATAAACATATGTGAAAAACTACCTGTTATGTGCTTGTCCCTTGGAATATTAACTAATAATGTTGGGCCTGTGAAGAACAAAAAAAAACATGATGTGTTTAGACTTCATCATGTATCAGCAACACAATAATTATAATTCAAAAACTTGTTCTTATCAAGCATATACCATTCATACATAACAAACAATAATTAAAAAAAAAAACAAAAGTGGTATTTATCATATTTGTGCCAGGTGATCAGTTTAATACCATTGAGCACTTCTAAGTCAAGACTACCGATATCGAACCCTGCTTGCACAATTAGTTTTGAATACAATCATATATAACTTAGTGCGACATATAGTGGCATTAAGCAACGTCCACACGAAATTAAACTTAACTAACCGGATGTTCAAATTGGTTAAAGAGATTGATGAAAATGTGTTGGATACCGAGCACATATATAATGTTGACTTGGGGAGTTGTCGGAAAATATTGAGTTGAGAAAAGTTAGATTTATATTAAAGTTACTTGACTTGGAAACGTTGTATAAATGGACGCAACATGATTTAAAAAATTTCTAAACTTATACTTTATAATTCAAAAACCTTTTATCTTATAAAACCCAACAATAATCGAAACTTGTAGTTTTATTATCATGAAAACTTTTACCTTGTGATATACTAATTTGAGTTTTCTTTTAAAACTTAAATTACCGTTCCAAAACTTTATTGATTATTTCCCAAATTATTAGGGATTAATGGGTAAATACCGAAACTTACTAATTGACTTATTTTATTGACGTTTTCTTTTGTCACTATTTTCATTGACTTCGTTTGTCATTCCTTTCTCGACTCAAGTTCTCGTCCGTACTTTTCTCGAGTGTGTCGATTTTCTATTTCTATTTGGCGTGAGTATTCTTGAGTCTATGTTTTCTTACCACCACACAAAACGTTAACACTAAACTTTTTACAAACTTTGATACGAGTAATCCACAAAAACTAAGACGCTTGTCTTTCTAAAACTCTTTACTTTTTGAGACGTATTCTGATATATATATATATATATATATATATATATATATATATATATATATATATATATATATATATATATATATATATATATATATATATATATATATATTAGGTTGTGCCGATCCGGCACCGTTGTGCCTGTGCCCTCGATATCGTTGTGTTTTGCTCTTGATGCCAGTTGTGACCATTGTGATATTTTGCGTTGCTGCATGATAAGGTGAGTTCATGGCCCATACCTTTACTTGTTTTATAACTGTTTTGGGGGAGAATACATGCTCGTTTTTAATTAAACTCAATGACTGTTTATTTGGAATATGCAAACTAGATTTGACTGTTTGGCTGAAATACTAGATTGTTTACTCGAATGCGTTATATGTATACATGACACACACACAGACCAGGTGTACTGAAAAAACATATAAAACAGGACCGGGCGTAACGGTCACACTACCAGGCGTACTGGTCATTACGAGTGAACCGATTAACCAAATATTATAAACTTATGTTCCACATTTATGAATATTTAAACCTATGAACTCACCAACCTCGTGTTGACACTTTAGCATATATTTTCAGGTGTAAAGCGATAGCACACTATTGGAGGCTTTTGGCAGGGCAAGGCATGGTCATAGAAGACTCTGATGTATTTGGGACCGCTTGATTTCTTTTATGGGCTTATATTTCCGCACTATTTAAAAATCTGTTACCTGATGATAAAATCCTTTGAATGATTTAGGTTCTCTGTAGTAATTCCGCTCTGTGTTCATTCTGCGTATGTCGGACGATGGTTTTGTTATGTAAAATTTGACGAATGATGGATGATCTGATGTACCAAATTCTGATAGACGTTCTGGGACTTCCGTTAATTTTTTTTTTTTTTTTTGAGTAATTCGTTCTCCTCTTAGTTAGGGTATTTGATTCTGATGAACTCTGAGACCGTAGGAAGACTAGGTGGGTTAAGATAAGCTATTCTGTTCACGACTTGAGATAAAATATGACCATCATGAGGGCATATTTATATGATGCCAGTATTATGACGTCTGGCCAACGTGATAATACTTACATCATATGACGTGCACTGGTTGTGGGCATAGGATATTTCGAGAAGTGCCTTAGAACTTTAGAAATTCTGATAACTGTTGGGATTATCTCCATTAGTGAGACTGTAAGTTCATTCTGACTGTACGCGTAATCTGCTTTCACCGTTCTGTGAATTGATACGTCTGGAACCTCGTCGCGCATTCTGCTGACCCCTGAGCTTTTGATAATAATCTTAGGTTCTGTTATAGAACTTCTGCCAATTGATGTTGTCGATAATCTATTTCTGTACGCTCTAATCTGATCTGTCAATTCAATTTCTGTGGACGGCATATCCGTCAAAATCCTATGTAATTCTTACGTCTCTTCCGAGAAAATCTGATTATCATCTATTAGGTCTGATATGTCTTTGTTTTGTGTTCCGTTCTCTTTCCTTTCTGCTTCCTGCAAATTTCGAGGAAGAAATTTTTTTGTTAGTGGGGAAGAAGTTGTAATACCTGAAATTCTGATAACCTATAAAATTACCAAATTGCCCCTGAAATCATAAAACATAAATAAATCACTTATAAAAATTCTGAATTGATTCCAAACTTCTGAAAACGAACTATATATGAAGTAAAATAAATTCAAGACAATATTTTGACATTTTGTTCATGTCCCAAATTTATTATAAAACTGAAAATATTAATTTTGGTATTTATTTTAAATTTATAGAATCATTTTAAAAGAGATAAATACCTATACTGTTCTCAACTCCAATTTTAACTTTTACTCAATTTCTACGTTGAATATATAATATCGTAATAACTCCAATAGCTCTATTTCCTTCTATGAGTAGTCTTGCTCGTATACTGAATAAGACTAAATCAACTGTAACTTTTAGTTTCAAAATGAACTTGCTGAGTTGGCTAATAGTACATTATACATGTCATGTAATATACGACAATATATACCATAATTGGGTACATAACTAAAAGCTAGAAGGGACTATAAATCAATATTAAATTACCACTCCTTGATATCAGCCGTTTATTCCTCATATGTGATTGCTACAATTTATTAGTTTCCAAGATTTCAACGCGTCTATTCCTCTATAACCTAGACGCCTAAAGCCTCTAACAAATCCAAGAATAATGATAACACAAGTCCTGGTGATTTCTCAAAAAAAAAGAAACCAAAGACGCCAATCATCTTTTATTTTCCAGACCTTGCTGCCTCTGTGATCGATTCTCGGGTAGCTAATGGGTTTCAGTTGTGCTTAATCATGGTAGTATGCATGTGTCCTCGTCCTCCTTAGTCCCTCTCGTCCCAGCCAAAGCAACCTTGGTGGTGTTTGCTTCTTGTTCTCCATGGTTCTTCTCTTGTCATTGTTCAAGGTACTCACACGTTTTCCCTCTTGCCATTCACTTGTTATACGACATATGTATTACACCGAACGTAATCAAAAACATGGGTTATTATACTCGTTATGACCTTCTTAATTCGCTACGGGTTTCGTTAATATATGTAGCATGTGTATAAAATATTTAACGTCACATATAAGATCATGAATATACGAGACAAATGAGTTGTATGTGTCGAATAGGAGGTGTTATGGACCGGGAATGGGATCGGGTAAAATGATGAAACTGTTGTGTCGATATAAGAGGTTTTGTTACTATTTCGAATCAGTACCTGGAACATAGGAAGCTGGTCCTTTAACTCTTAAGTCAATCACCATAATGAACTATATAAAACCTGAAAAAGACAGTCACATGCATAAATCATACATATGTGTCGACTAGAATACAATTATATGGAGGTTTTAACTGGGAAGTTGGAACGTGCAGGTGGGTAATATATTTGTTGAATTAAGAAGGTTGTGAAACCAAATAATAGAAGTATAAAATGGAAATAGATTCATGCATGGGTAGTTTTACGTGGGACTGTGTTGTTAAAATGAGTAAAAGAAAACACATGGGGTCTTGTGGGTACTGTTCTGGATTCAATAATGTATTTGTGTGGTCTTGTCCCATGTAGTACTAATAGATGGTGTATTTGTGTGTGTCAGTGATGACAAATACAAATCGTGTGTATATGAGTAAGGGTACCATCATGTTCAGATTTATCATACATTCATGGAATATGTTTAGATTCATCATACATTCACGGAATGTGTTTGTCTCGGGCTAAAATTAAGTCGGAAATACATTTAATATGTGCATTAAATCAACTAAATCTTAAATTGGTCGTTATGAAATTAAGTTACGATATAAACCTTAAACTTGGATAAATGACATGTTTAACTCTAAACTTCACTAAAGTTACATATTAAACCCTATACTATGAAATTGGTCATATTAAGCCTTTAACTTTAATTAATTGTCATTTTAACCTCAACAATTAATAATCGGGGAAACTTACTAAATACCGAAAAGTTACAAAAAATGAAAAGCCGACTAAAATGAGTGATCTGATTTAAAATGAGTTATTATTAAGACAATCATGAATTCGTGTAGATCCGCTGAAGAAGGAGGTTGCTTCCGATCTTTATGTTTCTATTGTGTTTTCACTTGCGGTCTAACGTACATATATTCTGCCCTTTTTCAGTAAGGGTTTTTCATTCCCTTTTCTTTCAGTTTTACATTTTCTTTATTAGGATCTCCGATACCACTGCTATGTTCCCTTCTGTTGTGAATCCTTGTTGTGATCTGTTTGTCTCGAACCTTTTTGTTTGAACCTCTGCTATGATTCTTTTATTCTGAACCTTTTTCCTGAATTCTGATTGACCTCTTGTTCTGAACCCTGAATTTGTGAGTCTTGATTGAATCTGATCTGTGAACCTTGTTCTGAACCTTAACCTGATATATTTGTTGTAAACTTTGATTTGATTTTGGTATAAACCTTAACCTGTTAAATCCTTATCTGAACCTAATTGATTTTGAACCTTTATTAAAAGCTATTTTAAAAAGAAGCTATACCACTTGAAATGGAAGTTACTAAAAGTTTTGGAAGACCATTTTTATGAAAACGATTTTGAAAGATCATTTCAATGAAAACTGATGCGTGGTTTTGCAACCTTACAACAGGTTTTACCTCTCGAGGGATCTCAAGAGGCTTACAACCCCACCAGGTAGTGTACCTGACCGATTTAGTATAGTGTAGTGGTAAGTACGGGGGATTGATCGTTCTCCACAGGGAATAGTGTTCGTTAGGTATGAAAGACTACTCTAATTAGGTCTAAGGGTTGAGGAAGATTCTTTTTATGTTTTTATATTTTTTATGAAAGCAAATAAAATCTCGGGTTTGAAAGAGTGGGCGGAATTAGTTGCTAGCCAACTAACCCAAATTACTACGAATGCAAATAAAATAAAATAACAAAAATGAAAAGTTTGGTGGAAACTATGTGTAGAGAAATGTGTTTACTTAGATTTCCTTACTCCCTAACTATCTTTTACCGGTTGATTAGTGTGTATTAGTCGCGTGGATGACGGGTGTATTCCTTAATACCAATCGTGGGATGGCGTACGTACTTCCCCAACTCTACAAGCTCCTACTTCACTCCTATGTCGAGCCGGCTAGGAAGCTCCTAACATGGGATCACTAGAATTCGTTTGTGCATTAAATACAACCATAAAAACCTTTAGTACGCATTTGGTTCATGTTTCTTAAGACGTTCAAGCAAGTTACCGAATAGGAAGTTAGCCAGTTTTCTTAAGCCTAACATAGATAAACAATCATCCAATACAACTAATAACACACTAATAACCAATAATCAATAGCTAGGTTTCATTAGATCTAAGCAAACACAAGATAAATCTAGCCTAACATGTTAATCAAAAGATAAGAATAAGATAAAATCAAACAACACATAGACATATTGAATGATTAATTGATAACTTATCTTCAATGTAACATGGAAGATCTCAAGGCAAAAAGCCTTGAAAAAGATGCTAAAATCGTCTTAGGGTTTTCTCCCAAAAATTCCACACTAAGTTCCCCCCTTATGACAAAAAATTAGAAAACTATATATAGACTTTTGGATCTGACGGCGTCACGTTATGGATTGTGACGCCGTCACCTCGCCGCTTTTAGGGTTCCCGGATGACCTTCTTGACGCCGTCCCTCTTTAGCTCTCCAAAATCCATTCTGGCTTATCAAGGCTTGACGCCGTCAGACCTTGAACGTGACGCCGTCCCTCTTTGAATTAAGCCGTGACGCCCTTGATCAGGTTAAAGCATGACGCCGTCAGAATTCACATGCAATTTTCACTGGCTTATCATGAGTAAATTTTACGTCCACCTTTTCTTGCCAAGCCATGACGCCGTCCAGAGTAAAATCTGACGCCGTCAAAGGTAACTTTTAGCCGATTTTTGAGACTTTGTCGTTTTCTTCACTTTTATGCTCCAAAAACGTCCAAAATGCCTCCTTTTCCAGATTTCTCCTCAAAAGTACCTAAAATGACAAAAGGAACGATTTAGGGCAATATTTGATCAAATAAATACGATTTAGGGCTTAAATGACCCCTTAAAAGCGGTACACTTTTCGCTTCATCAAATACCCTTACACTTGAGATTTGCTTGTCCTCAAGCAAATGCGCTTTTATTCTAATCAAAATACAAGTTAGGGGTCATTTAATGCAAACATAAAAGTAATTACAACAAATAATCGTTCCACTTCAATCATAATAAGCACGGAGATTACATACTAGCACCTCACAAGTAGTGTTTAGATACTCACATCTCTCAAGTGTCATCAAAATAAATCTCATAAATGAAAACGGATAATATCTCTCACTACCTGTCATAGCAAATAGATTACCATAGGCTTGGGAAAGGATCGAAAACCTCCTCCACTAGGCGTAAGCACCTAAGATAAACTATCAAAGAGGGCTTTTAAATGGGTTATAACGTTAGGTGTAGGGAAAAGGAAAACACGGTTTTGTTGGATAAGGGATATTTTACTGGTGGCGAGTTAAAGATCTTGATCAATTACATGTACTATACAATGTTGCTAAGCCAAGACTCGACTCAATCTTAAGCTAAAAACAAAATAACAAAAACATAAAATAAACATAAAATGAAACGGGATGGTAGTCCGTATGTTTTTTCTATTTTTTTTTTTTTCACACTTTTGCCCTACCATCCAAAATAATACATCATAGGGGCATTGCATTCCCCTTACACTTGAACTTTTACATAACTTTACAAATACTATTCTAATGACTCGAATTAAGATAATTGAAAAACTTGGAGTACTTTTAAAAATATTTAGCACATATGGGGGTAATAAATGATGTTCTTCCCCATTACTCCATTACACTAGTACTTTACCCATGAGTCCCAATCGTCCCAAAACAATATGTACAAGGATATGACTCGACTTAGCAACCATGTAATCAACTAGATAATTAACTTGGGTTTAAACAAATGTTGTAACAATAATGCACTAAAGATGAGTGCATACAAGGTAGGCTAAGGCGATTTGGGTGTACATTTTAGTGGGGTGTAACAAATTCTTCCTTTAAGTAAAATGCTTAAAGGTCGAAACAAAAAGATAGGCTCTGAGGGGTGTACTAGGGGTATCGTGTACTAAAAATGAGTACAACGCAAAGGGTGTGGGAGAATTACTTGACCAATGTAGCCAATGTAATTATAACAAAAACACAGGTGTAAAACAATGGGTTAATCCTAATGCCTCTTATCATGTAGTAAATCTAACTACACGAATGTAGTCTCACTTGTGGCCTCGGAATGGTCCTAACGCAAGTTCTAGAATCTAAGTGCTACCGGTACACACATCATAGCATAAATGCTTTTCCTACCAATTCTAGGGGCGAACCTCACATATTTGGGGGTGGAAAATTTTTTTAGTGGTACGGTTTTTGTGCTAGTCATATAACTCCTATCCGTGAGATGCTTATTAAGATCAAAGTTTCACTCCTATATGTTGTAAAAAATTTTAAATTTGGCACTAAAATTACCCTAACAGGTATTTATCTCAGTTTTATTACACATCTACCATTAAACAAACAAAAATCAAGCACAATTGTATTCTCTAAAATCGTACTTTTACCCTCCCCTTACACTTAAGATGAACATTGTCCCCAATGTTCAAATAACAAGATGTAAAAGCATAAAGTAAAAGAATGAAATCAAATACTCCCCTGATTCGCTCGGTGGATAATGAAGTTACACGGTTAGATCTTCCTCCAAGGTAATGTTGAAGCTCCATGACTAATGCATCGCCAAAAGCTTGATTTAAAACATTTCCTTGTCCAAAATAACCTGTTAAACCTGAGAAAACAAACACGAAAACCTGCATAACATCGGCGGGATAAATCTATATATAAGGATATAATGCTTGTGGAATGATAATTTTGCAGATTCCTGGAGATTATAAGTTGGAGATTTTAATAAAAACTTTTATGAAAACAAAACTTTCAAAAATTTCTGGAAATTAAATCTGATGCCGTCAGGTTATAAACCCTGACGCCGTCAGAAATGACCTGACAAAAATTCTCATTTTAAGTTTCCGGAAAATTTCTGGAAAAACCTTTACCTTACTTCCTGGAAATCCTGCAAAACATCATTATGACTCGATACAAGCATTTGACTCAAACGAATACGAATATGTATGTTAATTTATTATTATTACGATTCATGTTCATTTGTGTTCTAATAAACCGATTTAGATTTCCCTTACACTTAACTTTTGCAAAATACCTTTATATGTAGTTAAGACGAAGTTAAAAACAAAATAAAGCATTTTCACAATTTACTTTTGAACATGAATCAATAAGAATAAAAATTAAACATACATATGGAAACAAATAAAATCAAACAAGCAAATAAACAAACACATAAAGCAAATAGGCAAATAAAGCTTGGGTTGCCTCCCAAGAAGCGCTTTTCTTTATTAACGAGTCTTGTAGCTAGACTCAAAGTCACGTACATTACGTGACTCCATCATCGGTCACGGTTCCTAGGCCATTCTCCTTCCCGGTTTTATATTCCGGTCCTAATTTCAAACAATCCTTGTAGAAACCGAATATCCTTTCCATAACATAGTCTACTCCTTTATTTCTATCCTCATCATTCCTATAGTAGACCGCTTGCTTGAGCTCCTTCTCAATATTTGACAAGTATTGGAATTGTTCTATCTTATATGGCATTTGGTAGTTTACTTCATCGGTCTCATCCCTAAATCTAACTATCCCTAAGGAAGGTTCATAAGTCATTCTAGAGACCTCAACAAATGGTTTTCCAAAAACCACTTGAGTTAAGGATGCATCGACTATTGGGCGGATATCTTCTACAATTACAAAGTCGGTGACATAGGTGAAGTTTCCTACATAAACCGGTAATCCCTTAACTCTTCCCGTGAAGTTACTCATCCAACCCTTGTCAGGGAACATCCTATACCCAAGTTGATTCTTCATTATCAAGTTGTAGTGGGCTCTAGTCATGATGTTTATGGGCGATCTAAGGTCGATGTAGGCTTTCCACACATGCAAATGTCCGATGTTGCATGGTATGTTGAGATTAGAAGGGTCGCCTATTTCTATGATTGGTCTACCTAGCAAGTATGGTGCCTCGGGGTCATCGAATAAGTTTGTATGATATGCGCGCTCTTCCTTAGTGGGTAGCCTATTGAAGTAGTCCTCATCATCATCTACTTCTTCAATCTCACTTGTCCTAACTTCCTTATCAACCTCGACTTTCTTATCCTCATCCTTAGGTTCACTATTATCCTCATTCCTATCAATTGGTTTAATAGTGACAATGTTGACAAAGTGGACGTGTTTGGATGAAGAGGGGTCTTTTACTTGGGGTCCGCTATTTGTGTTCCTAGCGTCCTTATGTGGAGGTGATAACACTTGGTTATGGAGAGCTTTCAACAAGTTGTCAATTTTATTGGTCATCTCCGTTTGTTGTTGATTGAATTCGGTCTCGACTCTAGATATCCGAGCTTCTTGAGATGCCATAAATTGGGACATCAATCCTTCAAAGTTATTGGTACTACCATTGCCGGAAGGATTGTTGTTGAAAGTACGGTTCGAGTTGGAACCGCTTGATTGGAAACGACTAGGTGGGTTGGAAGAATTTGTTTGTTGTGCGTTTTGGTTTTGTTTCCACCTAAGGTTCGGGTGATTTCTCCATGAGGGGTTGTATGAATCACCATAATGGTTTGGCTCGGGTTTGAAAGTGTACCACTTGTCTCCCGCTCCGTCGGTACGCGAGGATGCGTAGTCCACGAAAGCTTGTTCGGGGAGTTCCATGCAATCACGAGTGTCGTGGGGACCACTACATAATTCACATGAAGAAGTGATTTTGTTCACTTGGCTTGAAGGTTTAGGAGCCTCGTAGGATTTCATGAGAAACTTGACTTGGTCTTCAAGTTCTATGATCCTACGGTCGGAAGTGCTCGAATTGTTCGAAGGCAAAGATATTGCCTTGACCGTTTCATTCAAATCACGGGGATCATTCCAACTTTCGTTGTCATAAAGAGCAAGATCCTCTAGGAGAGCCCATGATTGTTCCGCACTTAGATCACGTAGCTTGCCACCGGCCGATTGGTCAATGGTTTGCCTTGTGGAGAGATTGATATGGTCATAGAAGATTTGGACTTGGAGCCAAAGTTCTATGCCATGGTGAGGGACTTTTTGGAGTAAGTCCTTGAATCGAGTCCATGCCTCGTAGAGAGTTTCGCCTTGACGTTGTTGGAACATCAAGATATCATTCCTTAGCTTGGTAGTTCTTCCCGGTCGGAAAAACTGAGCAAGGAAACGAGTGGTGAGATCATCCCAAGAGGTGATGGATCCTGCGGGTTGACGTTCTAGCCACTGACTAGCTTGGTCCCGCAGAGAGAATTGGAAGAGACGCAATCGGGTCGTCTCTCGAGTGGCAACATCAAGGTCTATAGAATCAACGATTTTAAGAAAGTCCTTGAGGTGTTGATTAGGATCTTCAGAACGAAGTCCATGGAATGCGCATCCGCTTTGCACCAACCGGATGGTGTCGGATCGCAAGGGTGTGATATTGGCTCCTTGAGTGAGCTCAATGGTGTTTCGATAGCCATGGTGGCTAGGACGGGAATACTCTCCTAAAGTACGGGCTCTAGGAGGTGGTGGTTGTTGTTGTGGTGGTGGGTTGTTGGGATTAAGGATATTACCATCTTCCATGATGTCGGATGGTAATGGTTACGAACAAAGAAACGAAGAAAATAGATAGACTAAAGAAAATCTAGAAAAAGAAAATAAAAATCTCACTAGAAAGGAATCTAGTGAGTAGACCTAATAGAAATAAAAATTCAACCTAAACAATAACTATTCCCCGGCAGCGGCGCCAAAAACTTGATGCGTGGTTTTGCAACCTTGATGAAGCGAAAAGTGTACCGCTTTTAAGGGGTCATTTAAGCCCTAAATCGTATTTATTTGATCAAATATTGCCCTAAATCGTTCCTTTTGTCATTTTAGGTACTTTTGAGGAGAAATCTGGAAAAGGAGGCATTTTGGACGTTTTTGGAGCATAAAAGTGAAGAAAACGACAAAGTCTCAAAATTGTGCTGAAAGTTACCTTTGACGGCGTCACAATTAACTCTGGACGGCGTCATGCATTGGCAAGAAAAAGTGGACGTGAAATTTACTCATGATAAGCCAGTGAAAATAGCATGTGAATTCTGACGGCGTCACGCTTTAACTTGATCAAGGGCGTCACGGCTTAAATCAAAAGGGGACGGCGTCACGTTCAAGGTTCGACGGCGTCAAGCCTTGATAAGCCAGAATGGATTTTTGAAGAGCTAAAGAGGGACGGCGTCAAGAAGGTCATCCGGGAACCCTAAAACCGGCGAGGTGACGGCGTCACAATCCATAAGGTGACGCCGTCAGATCCAAAAATCTATATATAGTTTTCTAATTTTTTGTCATTAGGGAGAGCTTAGTGTGTGGAATTTTGGGAGAAAACCCTAAGACGAATTCAGCTTCTTTTTCAAGGCTTTTTGCCTTGAGATCTTCCATGTTGCATTAAAGATAAGTTATCAATTAATCATTCAATATGTCTATGTGTTGTTTGATTTTATCTTATTCTTGTCTTTTGATTAACATGTTAGGCTAAATTTATCTTGTGTTTGCTTAGATCTAATGAAACCTAGCTATTGATTATTGGTTGTTAGTGTGTTGTTAGTTGTATTGGATGATTGTTTATCTATGTTAGGCTTAAGAAAACTGGCTAACTTCCTATTCGGTAACTTGCTTGAACGTCTTAAGAAACATGAACCAAATGCGTACTAAAGGTTTTTATGGTTGTATTTAATGCACAAGCGAATTCTAGTGATCCCATGTTAGGAGCTTCCTAGCCGGCTCGACATAGGAGTGAAGTAGGAGCTTGTAGAGTTGGGGAAGTAAGTACGCCACCCCACGAATGGTATTAAGGAATACACCCGTCATCCACGCAACTAATACACACTAATTAACCGGTAAAAGATAGTTAGGGAGTAAGGAAATCTAAGTAAACACATTTCTCTACACATAAGTTTCTCACCACATTTTCATTTTCGTTATTTTATTTTATTTGCATCCGTAGTAATTTTGGGTTAGTTGACTAGCAACTAATTCCGCCCACTCTTTCAAAACCGAGATTTTACTTGCTTTCATAAAAATTATAAAAACATAAAAAGAATCTTCCTCAACCCTTAGACCTAATTAGAGTAGTCTTTCACACCTAACGAACACTATTCCCTGTGGAGAACGATCAATCCCCCGTACTTACCACTACACTATACTACATCGGTCAGGTACACTGCCTGGTGGGGTTGTAAGCCTCTTGAGATCCCTCGAGAGGTAAAACCTGTTGTAAGGTTACAAAACCCACGCATCAAGTTTTTGGCGCCGCTGCCGGGGAATAGTTATTGTTTAGGTTGAATTTTTATTTTATTAGGTCTACTCACTAGATTCCTTTCTAGTGAGATTTTTATTTTATTTTTCTAGGTTTTCTTTAGTCTATCTTTTTCTTTGTGTGTTTGTTCGTAATTTCCATTGACTCTTCCGTTCACCATTATGGAGTACGCGAATCCACCATACCACCAACCACAAAGGCCATTCTACCCTATTGACATCTCGAATTTCAAACAATATCGAGATGAACCCATATATGATGCATGGACTCGTTTTAGAAATTTACTCCGAAAATTCCCTCATCATAGTTTCGCTTTAGCATCCCTAACCCGAACCTTTTACTATCGTGTTGGCCAATATGACCAAATGCGCATTGAGGATTTTGCCAATGGGGACTTTAGGGAATTAAGTGCTGAAGAAGCATGGGATGCCATAGAAGATTGTGCCCAATATTATTATAGGGTAGACAACCCAACAAACGTTAGTACAAGTCAATTGAATATAAATTTCCTGGATCATGAAACAAGTTTGTTTGGGGATGAATACATTAGTGTTGAGATACCTAAGTGGTTGTCATGTAATGCCATAGTACAAAACAAACACATAGGTGACCTTGATGTGATGGAGGATTTAGCCGAACATGATCACATTGATCAAAAAGACCTAGGTTTTATGATCGATGATGATGAATCTCAAGAAACACATGATGAATCTTTTGGGCAATTTGAATATAGCAGTCATAATATTGAGGATGATCCTTATGATTCGGATATAGAAGTTAAGATGCCTAGAGAAGCACTTGAGATACTTGGGAAAATGTTAGGGTTAGATCACTACAAAAAAACAGGCTTTCAGAGACTGAAAAATCAGTCTCCGATACACCATGATCAGTTACGAATGGTCTATCAAGGACTGATTTTGCTAGTCACTAATCAGTGGTAGAAGCTTAGTTGAGGAAAGTGACGTTATCAACTGAAATTCAGTCCTTGTTGTATCGAACCAACGAGGACTAGAGATCAGTCTCCAAAATAAAAAAGGCAGTCCTTATTTCTATGGGTTGGTATCATGTTATTTCAGTCCCCAATGCATATTATCGGCGACTGAAAAGTCAGTCGCCAATACTATGTTAGATCAGTTACTAATCCATGGATCAAGGGACTGAAAATTAGTCCATAAACATTGTTAATAGTCCCTAATACGTTTTGTTGTTTTGTAGATTACCGTATCAAATCAGTCTCTAATAATAAGATTTAAAAACTGATTAGTCTCCGATGAAAGGCTTTAAAGACTGATTGTTAGTCACAGAATACAAACGATTTCAGTCTATGATTTGCTACTTTAGATGACTGAAAATTAGTTTCAAATCATCACCAAATCATTCTCTGTTAAAAGGCTTTGGTAACCAAACACACTATGTACAAACAAAATTAAAAAATACACCAATGAACCAAAACAATTGTATTTACACCAAACCCAAACAATATTTAAAAACCTTAACATTTTATATAGATGCCAACAAGCACAAACTCAAACCAAATATGCTATATCAAACACCCTCATTGGGTTGGTAGCTGTACCAAGCCGAGACACAAGCCAGACTTTTCAGGATCAAACACCCTCGTTGAATAAGACTAACCAAAAGGGACTGATTTTCAGGATCAACGTTTTCAAGGAAAACCCTTCTATGCAATCTCTGTTGTTCTACTTGAGGGTGCTTTGCCAATACTTTTCGCATATCAGCTACAATAACCTGCAAATATTTGAAGTCGCACAATTTTAAGAATTTATCAGAGAGAGGAAGGAGAAAAATAAATGCCATAGAAAATGATCAATCCTGTCCTTACATTAATTTTATTGACATCTAAATGACTGATAGCGAGATGGGTTTTAATACGCCAATGAGTCTTTTGAGTCATATTTCTTACTACATTCATGGTAAATTTGTGATTCGGAATATGGATGGCTTCACGATCTTCTCCTCTTATAATTATAGGTGACCACCACCCAACATGCTACACATGGAAACAAGGGAACCACGTCAGAGAGAACTTTTAATATTGAGACACAGAATGCTAGCTACGCAGTTATGAGTAGACAAACCTCAACAGTTCCAAAGACTTCATAGCCTTCAATATTTGCTTTGATCCACTCATTCACAACAAATGGACGAGTTGCATGAATCATAACACTCGAGAGAAAATTTGTGAATATCTAATTAAAAAAAGGGGATAACTTAAGGTACAGATGCTCATAAATAAGCCACCTTTGAATTCGCCAAAGGCATTTGAATCATCCCACCAGCACAAGCATGCCATAATCGAGAGTCTACACTCTCTACCCCGTTCATACTTTTCACTTGTTTCTAGATCTCTACCCACTTGAATACTGTTTTCCTCTCTAGATAACTAAATAAAAACCTGCGATTGTACTCTATGCGCCCTATTTCCCTTGTAAATGCTGCAGGCAGATATACATTGAAAAATTAAGGTCAATTCAAATACAGCAAAATTAACCCAAATTCTAACTGTTTCTAACATATACTCTGTAATCTACAAAAGCAATAAAACATTAAGAATCATCCCAGCTACCGCAACGCAAACAGTATTAAATACACGGTACACATTATTTAAAGTGCTATGGGTACATAAATACTAAAAAATTAAGGGAGACTGAAACAGTTTCTACAAATACAACATATATATTATACCAAAACAGCATCACATTAACAATCAACCTGACCCCCACAGCACAAATAGTACTTTTACATAAAATGCTGTAGTCACATAAATAGAGAAATATTAACTCAGAGATTCAGATTCAAACAGTTTTAATAACTATACCATATAATATACATAAACAAGACCACATTAACAATCCTATTAAACTACCACAACGCAAACTATACTCACATCCATAGTACTTTTTACATAAAACGCTGTAGATACATAAACACTATTAAATCAATGCAGATTCAAATAGTCTCTACAAATATTAACAAAATGATATACATAAAAACCACCACATTAACAATCCTATTTAATATGACAATACAGACACTACTCACATACACAGTACTTTTTGCGCAAAAGCGATGTAGTTACATAAATACTGAAATATTAAGGCAGTATCAAAAAATTACTACAAATACAACATCAAACATCTTAACCACCACAACACAAACACTTCACAAAATGTTGTAGCTACATAAATACTAAACAATCAATTTAGATTCAAACAGTTTCTACACAACAAATATTATACAAGAACATCACCACATAAATAATCATCTGAACTACCACAGCACAAATAGTATCAAATACACAGTACACGTTATGTAAAATGCTGTAAATGCATAATAAATACAGCAAAATTAATTCAGATTCAAACAGTTTCTACATGTATAACATTCACCTTAAGTGTACGACAACATAAACAGCAGTTTTACGCAAAACGCCGCAGGTACAAAATACCGAAAAATCAAACAGTTTCTACAACTGTTTACATAAACACCACCACATTAACAATCCTATTTAATATGACAATACATACACTACTCACATACACAGTACTTTTTGCGCAAAAGTGATGTAGTTACATAAATACTGAAATATTAAGGGAGTATCAAAAAATTACTACAAATACAACATTAAACATCTTAACCACCACAACACAAATACTAGTCACAAAATGCTGTAGCTACATAAATACTAAACAATCAATTTAGATTCAAACACTCTCTCGGCTTCTCTTGTAAACCGAAACCAAACACAATCCCAAAATCAGACTCAAATAAGCTCTGCTATTAAGAACCAAATGAGCCATATGCATAGACAATAAGCAAATCCAATCCAAAACCGGGACCAAACGGGCTCGACCCAAACCCATACGGTTTTCTTGACCCGACCCATTTGCAAAATAATTAAATCAAACAACATAAACGATTACCACCACACGAATTTATAATCAAAAAACATGTTTTAGTCTAGTTTTAATCAACAAAAATCAATATAAATCGTTTTATATTCGATTATACATTTAAGAAAATATAAATTAAATATGTGTTTGAGCATACCCATGATGAGAGTAGGATAGGTGAGATGAGGGTGATGGTGGCTCGATTGTGATGGTGGTGGTTATTTCGAACCAAACAACCGAAGCAAACAAAATCACCCCTTGCCTCCCTTGTCTTGATGATGGTGATGGCGTGGAGGATCGATGGTTGGTGGAGCGACGGCGAGATAAGGCGGTGAGGTGTGGAGGTGGTGTGAGTCGGTTCTAGAAAGAAGGAGAAGAGATGAATAGAGAGAAGATAGATCTGACTATCTGTTTTTGATAATGCTAAAGGGAGGTGGGAATGAATGAATGTAAAGTGTTAAGGTTTTAATTTTGGGGGAAAAAGGGCGGAATCTTAGAGCGGGATATTGAAATTTGGGGGAAAAGATAGGATTTTTTTTTTTTTTTTTTTTTTTTTTTTTTTTTTTTTTTAAAGTAGAATAGGTAAGGATAAGGCTTAAATAATTTGAGCTTTGTCGAGTAACTAGAGTTCATTCGAGCTGATTCTTATCGAGCTTTGAGCTCAAGCTCAAGCTTATCAAATGAACTCGAAATGTTTAATGAGTTGAGTTCAACCTTATATAAGTTCGACTCGAGTTATTGTTGAGTTTTCGAGCTTGTAAATGATATAACAGATGTTTTTTATATATTTTGTATGTAAGTGTACTAAGTGTAAATACTTATCTATGAATGTATCGAGCTTTTCGAGCTGAAGTCGAACCGAATTCGATTCTTAGGTTATATTTGAATTTTAATTTGTGTAAGAAAACACATCTTTAGAAATAAATCAAGCTTTTCGAGTCAAGCTCAAGCCGAGTTCAAACTTTCTCAATCCCGGATAACATGATCGGGAGGTCCCTGGATACTTGCTTCTTATTGTCTGTGACAAACGGTATACACCTACCAAGCCGGTGCAACCCATGCATGACCGCCTTTAATAACTTCAAATACAATTCATATAACCTTCACACTATAACTATACACCTACAAAGCCGGTGCAACCCATGCATGACCGGTGATAATGGCTAATCCACATGGGTCATGGGTCATGTGCATTAGGTTATCACTGGTTACATTCATTAATGAGTATTTGACATCATATGGGTCATATGCAATGGGTTATAGTTGCTTAGAGTGTCATGTTATGACAAATCCATGAATGTTGACAATGGGTAATTAACATGGGTAATGGGTCATGTGCATTAGGTTGTAGTGGCTTATAGTGTCATGCTATCGACCAATACATGACTGGTGATCGACAATGGGTAATTAACATGGGTCATGCGCATTGGGTTGTAGTGGCTTATAGTGGAATGGAACCCATGCATGACCGGTGACAATGGGTAATTAACATGGGTCATAGGTCATGTGCATTGAGTTGTAATGACTTATAGTGTCATGTTATCGACCAATACATGACTGGTGATCGACAATGGGTAATTAACATGGGTCATGGATCATGTGCATTGGGTTGTAGTGGCGATTATAGTGTAATGGAACTCATGCATGACAGTTGATAATGCCTAATTCACATGGGTCATGGGTCATGTGCATTAGGTTTTGTAAACTAAGACAGATACTATACAACATTTTTATAAGTTTTGTATTTTTTTATGTTTTCATCCGTTTGTAACATTTTTCGTCATGTGCGTTAGGTAAGGAAACTTGAATGTGGAGTTCCCAAGGCAGGATATGTTGCTTGGGATTAGCTTGATCTATTTCGAGAAAATGGTATAGTATTTATAAGGAGACCTTTAGGGGTGTAAGAACCCGTAAAGGCAATATGATGGTCCACGTGGTGTGTAAAGTAGAGTGCGTTGATTGGCTATATGCCTATATGCAACTTTCTTGTTATTATCTTGAATGGAAGTGGTGTGTATAGTATAGTGGATTGACGATTGCTATAGGCACCACGACTTCTTATATATGGTAAGAACGTAATAGTCGTTTCTTTAAAAGGGATGTCGCGCTCAATGAAGCAATTGATTGATGTCATTATCCCGATTACACGTCTTAAATTGTCAACCCTCAAAATGAAAGCCATCAGTGAATACTAAACATGTTATGAACATCTGAAACTTGAATTATGCTAGAGTTCCCATGTCACGGGGGTATAAACCGAGGTTTCGTGCGTGAACTCCTAAGTGTTACACATAAATAGCAATCCGTAAATAGGTTTATATACAAACTTACAATTACTAACAACGATACAAATATATGTAGGTCTTAAAAACAAGTGTAGTACATTACAATATATAGAACCGTATATTCTGTCGGTAATCCATTTTCGTCCGTTTTTGTCAGTTTTTATCTGTTTTTGTACGTTTTTATACGTTTTCGTCCGTTTTTTACATTTTCGTCCGTTTTTATACATTTTCGTCCTTTTTTTACGTTTTTATACTTTTTTGTCCATTTTTTACGTTTTCGTCCGTTTTTTTACCGTTTCGTCCGTTTTTATACATTTTTATACGTTTTCATCCATTTTAGTCTGTTTTTTTTACGTTTTTATATGTTTTCCTCCGTTTCGTCTGTTTGTATACGATTTCATCCGTATTTTTATGATTTCATCAGTTTTTGTCTGTTATATTTTAACGTTTTATACGTTTTCATCCGTTTTAGTCCGTTTTTTTACATTTGCGTCCATTTTTATACGTTTTCGTCTGTTTTTTACGTTTTCGTCCGTTTTGATACGTTTTCGTCAGATTTTAAACGTTTTCGTCCGTTTTTATAAGTTTTCGTCCGTTTTTAAACGTTTTAGTCCGTTTTAATCTATTTTTATACATTTTAGTCTTAGCTATGATGTCCATGTATTAGGGACTGAGTTGTGATTCAAATTCAGTCACTAACAAATGTCCCTCCAAACTTTTTTTATTGCGCAAACATATTTGTAACTGAATTTTAGTCTTAGGTATGATGTCCATGTAATAGGGACGCAGCTGTGACTAAAATTCAGTCACTAAAAAATTTCCCTCCAAACCTTTTTATTGTGTAGACATATTTGTAACTGAAACTTAGTCTTAGCTATGATCTCCATGTATTTGGGACCGAACTGTGACTATAATTCAGTCACTAACAAATTTTCCGCCAAAATTTTTTATTGCGCAAATATATTTGTAACTGAAATTTAGTCTTAGATATGATGTACATGTACTAGGGACTGAATTGTTACCCTTATTCAGTCACTAACAAATTTGCCTCCAAATTTTTTTCCCGTACAGGCATATTAGTAACTGAAATTTAGTCTCAGATATGGGGTCACTGAATCGAGGACTGATTTTTAGTCGCCGCAATCAGTCAATAAAAGGTCAGTCCTTAAAAGTATCAGTAACTGATGGTTCAGTTACTGATGCTATGTATCAGCGACTGATATATCAGTCCCTAGAAATTCAGTCTCTGAAAGCCTGTTTTTTTGTAGTGGATCCTACTAAAACACATGATGAGGATATAGGTGATCTTGACATAAGGAATGATGAGGTAAGTAACATAAGCCCACCAAGTACCCCACAAGTCCTACCATCATTTGAGGCACACACACCACCCATGACTTACCCGGAAGAAGTAGAAGGGACTATAGGAACCCCAATTGAAGTAGAACCTTTGGAAGAAACAAAACTAGAAGAAATAGGTTTGAATACTTGTAGTCATAACCTTTCTTTTAGTTCTATGGAAGTTCCTAGTTTTGATGAACCGGAGCCTAAACCAAAACCGTTACCTAATCTTCCATCCTTAGATGTGAACTTAGGAATTGAATTAGGTCCCGATCCACCCATCAAACCATGTAGTCCGGGTAATGTTAAGATTAAGGTAGTAGACTCTAGGCCTTGTAGAGAGGAAGCTAACATAGGAGTGAACCATGACCTTACATACTTACATCACCCATTTATAATTGATCACAAGAAACATTATGGGTTTAAACCGGGTTTATTAGGTCAAAGTGGATTCTTAACTTGGAGTCTCTCGAAGTTGATAGAAGATGATCCCTTTCTAGGAGAAAATCTTAATCCGCCCACTAACCCAATTGAATTAGGTAAGGTTATGATGATAGGATCCCGTACCTTTGAGCATATAATTCACCCGTCACTCTTTCCTCACGTGGCATATTTCCACCCTAAGGGTGTGTATCGCTACTTTCACCCACACTTAACCCTAAGTGTAGGGAAAACCTCCCCTATTTCCGTTAAATAAGGGTAGAGTCAGGCTCGTGACTCGAACAAAAACAAGTGCTTCTTGGGAGGCAACCCAAGCTTTATTTGTTTTATTCGCTTTGTGTGTTTATTTGTTCGTTTGATTTTATTTGTTTCCGTATGTATGTTTAAATTTTATTATTATTGATTCATGTTCAAAAAGTAAATTGTGAAAATGCTTTATGTTGTTTTTAACTTCGTCTTAACTACATATAAAGGTATTTTGCAAAAGATAAGTGTAAGGGAAATCTAAATCGGTTTGTTAGAACACAAATGAACATGAATCGTAATAATAATAAATTAACATACATATTCGTGTTTGTTTGAGTCAAATGCTTGTATCGAGTCATAATGATGTTTTGCAGGATTTCCAGGAAGTAAGGTAAAGGTTTTTCCAGAAATTTTCCGAAAACTTAAAATGAAAATTTTTGTCAGGTCATTTCTGACGGCGTCAAGGTTTATAACCTGACGGCGTCAGATTTAATTTTCAGAAATTTTTGAAAGTTTTGTTTTTAAAAAGTTTTTATTAAAATCTCCAACTTATAATCTCCAGGAATCTGCAAAGTTATCATTCCACAAGCATTATATCCTTATATATAGATTTTATCCCGCCGATGTTATGCAGGTTTTCGTGTTTGTTTTCTCAGGTTTAACAGGTTATTTTGGACAAGGAGATGTTTATTGAATCAAGCTTTTGGCGATGCATTAGTCATGGAGCTTCAACATTCTCTTTGGAGGAAGATCTAACCGTGTAATTTCATTATCCACCAAACGAATCAGGGGAGTATTTGATTTAATTCTTTTACTTTTTACTTTTACATCTTGTTAATTTGAACATTGGGGACAATGTTCATCTTAAGTGTAAGGGGGGGTAAAAGTACGATTTTAGAGAATACAATTGCGCTTGATTTTTGTTTGTTTAATAGTAGATGTGTAATAAAACTGAGACAAATACCTGTTAGGGCAATTTTAGTGCCAAATTTAAAATTTTTTACAACATATTGGAGTGAAACTTTGATCTTAATTAGCGTCTCACGGATAGGATTTATATGACTAGCACAAAACCGTACCACAAAAAAATTTTCCACCCCCAAATATGTGAGGTTCGCCCCTAGAATTGGTAGGAAAAGCATTTATGCTATGATGTGTGTACCGGTAGCACTTAGATTCTAGAACTTGCGTTAGGACCATTCCAAGACCACAAGTGAGACTACATTCGTGTAGTTAGATTTACTACATGATAAGAGGCATTAGGATTAACCCATTGTTTTACACCTGTGTTTTTGTTATAATTACTTTGGCTACATTGGTCAAGTAATTCTCCCACACCCTTTGCGTTGTACTCATTTTTAGTACACGATACCCCTAGTACACCCCTCAGAGCCTATCTTTTCGTTTCGACCTTTAAGCATTTTACTTAAAGGAAGAATTTGTTACACCCCACTAAAATGTACACCCAAATCGCCTTAGCCTACCTTGTATGCACTCATTTTTAGTGCATTATTGTTACAACATTTGTTTAAACCCAAGTTAATTATCTAGTTGATTACATGGTTGCTAAGTCGAGTCATATCCTTGTACATATTGTTTTGGGACGATTGGGACTCATGGGTAAAGTACTAGTGTAATGGAGTAATGGGGAAGAACATCATTTATTACCCCCATATGTGCTAAATATTTTAAAAGTACTCCAAGTTTTTCAATTATCTTAATTCGAGTCATTAGATTAGTATTTGTAAAGTTATGTAAAAGTTCAAGTGTAAGGGGATGCAATGCCCCTATGATGTATTATTTTGGATGGTAGGGCAAAAGTGTATGCAAAAAAAAAAAAAAAAAAAAAAAAAAAAAAAAAAAAAAAAAAAAAAAAAAAAACGAAAAATCAAGAAAAACACAAAAAAATGAGAAAAAGAAAAATAGAAAAAACATACGGACTACCATCCCGTTTCAATTTATGTTTATTTTTATGTTTTTGTTATTTTGTTATTTCATTTCTAGCTTAAGATCGAGTCTAGTCTTGGCTTAGCAACATTGTATAGTACATGTAATTGATCAAGATTTTTAACTCGCCACCAGTAAAAAAATCCCTTATCCAACCAAACCGTGTTTTCCTTTTCCCTACACCTTACGTTATAACCCATTTAAAAGCCCTCTTTGATAGTTTATCTTTGGTGCTTACGCCTAGTGGAGGAGGTTTTCGATCCTTTCCCAAGCCTATGGTAATCTATTTGCTATGACAGGTAGTGAGAGATATTATCCGTTTTCATTTATGAGATTTATTTTGATGACACTTGAGAGATGTGAGTATCTAAACACTACTTGTGAGGTGCTAGTTTGTAATCTCCGTGCTTATTATGATTGAAGTGGAACGATTATTTGTTGTAATTACTTTTATGTTTGCATTAAATGACCCCTAACTTGTATTTTGATTAGAATAAAAGCGCATTTGCTTGAGGACAAGCAAATCTCAAGTGTAAGGGTATTTGATGAAGCGAAAAGTGTACCGCTTTTAAGGGGTCATTTAAGCCCTAAATCGTATTTATTTGATCAAATATTGCCCTAAATCGTTCCTTTTGTCATTTTAGGTACTTTTGAGGAGAAATCTGGAAAAGGAGGCATTTTGGACGTTTTTGGAGCATAAAAGTGAAGAAAACGACAAAGTCTCAAAATTGTGCTGAAAGTTACCTTTGACGGCGTCACAATTAACTCTGGACGGCGTCATGCATTGGCAAGAAAAAGTGGACGTGAAATTTACTCATGATAAGCCAGTGAAAATAGCATGTGAATTCTGACGGCGTCACGCTTTAACTTGATCAAGGGCGTCACGGCTTAAATCAAAAGGGGACGGCGTCACGTTCAAGGTTCGACGGCGTCAAGCCTTGATAAGCCAGAATGGATTTTTGAAGAGCTAAAGAGGGACGGCGTCAAGAAGGTCATCCGGGAACCCTAAAAGCGGCGAGGTGACGGCGTCACAATCCATAAGGTGACGCCGTCAGATCCAAAAATCTATATATAGTTTTCTAATTTTTTGTCATTAGGGAGAGCTTAGTGTGTGGAATTTTGGGAGAAAACCCTAAGACGAATTCAGCTTCTTTTTCAAGGCTTTTTGCCTTGAGATCTTCCATGTTGCATTAAAGATAAGTTATCAATTAATCATTCAATATGTCTATGTGTTGTTTGATTTTATCTTATTCTTGTCTTTTGATTAACATGTTAGGCTAAATTTATCTTGTGTTTGCTTAGATCTAATGAAACCTAGCTATTGATTATTGGTTGTTAGTGTGTTGTTAGTTGTATTGGATGATTGTTTATCTATGTTAGGCTTAAGAAAACTGGCTAACTTCCTATTCGGTAACTTGCTTGAACGTCTTAAGAAACATGAACCAAATGCGTACTAAAGGTTTTTATGGTTGTATTTAATGCACAAGCGAATTCTAGTGATCCCATGTTAGGTGCTTCCTAGCCGGCTCGACATAGGAGTGAAGTAGGAGCTTGTAGAGTTGGGGAAGTAAGTACGCCACCCCACGAATGGTATTAAGGAATACACCCGTCATCCACGCAACTAATACACACTAATTAACCGGTAAAAGATAGTTAGGGAGTAAGGAAATCTAAGTAAACACATTTCTCTACACATAAGTTTCTCACCACATTTTCATTTTCGTTATTTTATTTTATTTGCATCCGTAGTAATTTTGGGTTAGTTGACTAGCAACTAATTCCGCCCACTCTTTCAAAATCGAGATTTTACTTGCTTTCATAAAAATTATAAAAACATAAAAAGAATCTTCCTCAACCCTTAGACCTAATTAGAGTAGTCTTTCACACCTAACGAACACTATTCCCTGTGGAGAACGATCAATCCCCCGTACTTACCACTACACTATACTACATCGGTCAGGTACACTGCCTGGTGGGGTTGTAAGCCTCTTGAGATCCCTCGAGAGGTAAAACCTGTTGTAAGGTTACAAAACCCACACATCATTTTGCAACCTTACAACAGGTTTTACCTCTCGAGGGATCTCAAGAGGCTTACAACCCCACCAGGCAGTGTACCTGACCGATGTAGTATAGTGTAGTGGTAAGTACGGGGGATTGATCGTTCTCCACAGGGAATAGTGTTCGTTAGGTATGAAAGACTACTCTAATTAGGTCTAAGGGTTGAGGAAGATTCTTTTTATGTTTTTATATTTTTTATGAAAGCAAATAAAATCTCGGGTTTGAAAGAGTGGGCGGAATTAGTTGCTAGCCAACTAACCCAAATTACTACGAATGCAAATAAAATAAAATAACAAAAATGAAAAGTTTGGTGGAAACTATGTGTAGAGAAATGTGTTTACTTAGATTTCCTTACTCCCTAACTATCTTTTACCGGTTGATTAGTGTGTATTAGTCGCGTGGATGACGGGTGTATTCCTTAATACCAATCGTGGGGTGGCGTACGTACTTCCCCAACTCTACAAGCTCCTACTTCACTCCTATGTCGAGCCGGCTAGGAAGCTCCTAACATGGGATCACTAGAATTCGCTTGTGCATTAAATACAACCATAAAAACCTTTAGTACGCATTTGGTTCATGTTTCTTAAGACGTTCAAGCAAGTTACCGAATAGGAAGTTAGCCAGTTTTCTTAAGCCTAACATAGATAAACAATCATCCAATACAACTAATAACACACTAATAACCAATAATCAATAGCTAGGTTTCATTAGATCTAAGCAAACACAAGATAAATCTAGCCTAACATGTTAATCAAAAGACAAGAATAAGATAAAATCAAACAACACATAGACATATTGAATGATTAATTGATAACTTATCTTCAATGTAACATGGAAGATCTCAAGGCAAAAAGCCTTGAAAAAGATGCTAAAATCGTCTTAGGGTTTTCTCCCAAAAATTCCACACTAAGTTCCCCCCTTATGACAAAAAATTAGAAAACTATATATAGACTTTTGGATCTGACGGCGTCACGTTATGGATTGTGACGCCGTCACCTCGCCGCTTTTAGGGTTCCCGGATGACCTTCTTGACGCCGTCCCTCTTTAGCTCTCCAAAATCCATTCTGGCTTATCAAGGCTTGACGCCGTCAGACCTTGAACGTGACGCCGTCCCTCTTTGAATTAAGCCGTGACGCCCTTGATCAGGTTAAAGCATGACGCCGTCAGAATTCACATGCAATTTTCACTGGCTTATCATGAGTAAATTTTACGTCCACCTTTTCTTGCCAAGCCATGACGCCGTCCAGAGTAAAATCTGACGCCGTCAAAGGTAACTTTTAGCCGATTTTTGAGACTTTGTCGTTTTCTTCACTTTTATGCTCCAAAAACGTCCAAAATGCCTCCTTTTCCAGATTTCTCCTCAAAAGTACCTAAAATGACAAAAGGAACGATTTAGGGCAATATTTGATCAAATAAATACGATTTAGGGCTTAAATGACCCCTTAAAAGTGGTACACTTTTCGATTCATCAAAAACCATTATTAAAGGATTGATTTAAATGAACTCTTGACAGGAACTTCTGAAATGGATTATTGCCATAAACTTGTAATTATTAACCTTTGATATACTCTTTTGGACTATTGGAAATAAACCTTTTAATCTGAACTTAAGCTTTGATATTAAACTTAATCTGATAAACTCTGATTTAAACCTTATTATCTTATTCTGAATTGTTGACATGACCCTTCTGCCATGAACCCGTAGATATGACTCTGTTTATTATATGACATCTGACCTTGACCACAGTCTGATATCCGAGCCAATCACTAGGCATGAGGGTTTCATGTCCATGTCATTGATGCACCGATGGCATGACTCTAGGGCAGGAGAGTGATGACCTGTCCTGTCCCTGATTTTATCTGTTATGTAGGAGAAGATTCTGGCCTACTGGGGCGCATGGATGCATCCTAGTTCTGATCTGATTTCTGTTATCTGTTATTATGTTATCTGTTATATATATCTCTGGTGATTGATGGTGTGTGCGATACACGTCTTTCACATATATCTGGGAGCTGATCACTCCGATTGGATACATGAGGTCACCCCTCATATTATCTGTTACTTGAGAGGTATCCCCTCTGAATTATTATATGATTACTCTGTTATGATATTATCTGTTACCTCTGGGCTCGTGATGGATTTCTGTATTTCCCTAAACCTGGTTTGTACATTATCCCTTTTCATTTCTTTTTTTTTTTACCCTTATTCCTTTCCTATTCTTTTACTTTAATTCAGTATCTGTATAATCTGTATTTCGGATTTGTTTCTGTATTGTTATCTGTTATTGTTTCTGTCATCTATATATCTGTTCACTGAGCTCTCGTAGCTCAGCCGCATTTCTTTTCCTGCGGCAGGTTTTAGTAGGAAGCTGGGGATGAGTGAGAGTGTACCTCTGGACTTAGAAGGCTTGGTAGCTATTCTGGATTAGAATTGGATAGAAGATATTATGTTTTAGAATTAGTTTTGAAAGCTTTCATTGTAACCTTGAAGGTTCAGTATTTCATTTGTAATCCTTTGAGATTTTTGTATTACTGTAAGATGTATGCTTTGTTATGTTCTGATATGAATCCATTGTTGTGATATCTTTACCCTTGTCGGGTTGGGGTGTTACAATTTATGGTATCAGAGATCACAGGCTGTGACTCGTAATACATTTACCCTTGACCTGTGAAGTCTGGACCACTAAGTTTCCACTGTAGGCGCTCGTAGGACAACCTTTGAGAATTTGCTTTAGGATTTCCCTATAGGAGCTTAATTTCTGACCAGTGAGGAATGGGTAGACTATAAGTCATATGTTTAAGTAGCATTGCTTCCGCATCACTCTGATTCGTGCCTTGTTTTGGTTTAAGCCTGTTAAAATCACATTTGGAAATTTAGAGCTTATGCCTTGCATCACCTAAGAAATGAAACCTAAATAAACCTGAAGCATTGAGAATTGCATAGTAATTGTCTGACACTATTTGATCCTTGCTTTCAGATTCTGACTCCGACCTCTGAACCTTTTGTTAATCATATGATGCCTCTTCGGGCATTCTGAGAAATCCCCATATCGATGATGTACTTGATACATTCTGTTATTTGTTTCTTGCTTCTGATAATCATCTATGAATCTTTTGACACTATTTGATTCCGTCTTAACCATTTCTGTTCCCATGAGAAGTCTTGTGGTGTTTAACCACGAGTATAAAAGGTTCTCCCTCTTATTCTGAATGGTAAAGATCTGCTTTGTCGATCCGTTTTCATTGATAATTAACCTTGATTTTCTCCTGATAAAAGATTAGTTGATTGATCATTCAATGGTGACGACTATCCTCCTATGTCTCACCTTCGGCATTTGAAACAATTTTGAACCCCTACCATGATTACCGACTGTTAAATTTTTGCTGCCACTACCTGATTTTGACCTTCACTCCGATCTGTTTGATAAACAGTCTGATATCTTTCCGACCATCCTGAAGGCCGTTTAACCCTAATTTGGTTGACACCTTCTATAAATTCATTACCGTGCTGAATATAAATGTATCATCTGATACTATTTCTGTCTTGCAAATCCATACCACTCCTATAAGAACTCTGGTAATTTTTTTTTTATTTTTTTTATTTTTTTTTATTTTTTATTTTTTACCTTGGATATAGAAGTTGATTCCCTCCCTTGAATGATGAATCTTAATTGCCAATCAGTTTTTCTTTGGAAGGATTTGATGCAAATACCGTCTCTGTATGGAATTGTTAACTGAGCATATGATGCTGATATCCGATATCTCATAAGTCTCACTTCTGCAATTATACGATGTTCGTATTACCGATGATGTACACCCTACCTGTCACTTATGCTAAAAAGCTAAACCAAAAACTCCAACACCTTGAACTGTTCGCGTACCTATCCCCACACTATACTGAACCATGTACTTGACTCTGACATATGAACTATCCGTCTGGTTAAGTGACCATATACGTTCTGCGGATCTGTTTACTATTGATATACTTGATTTTGGAGATCTTGTGATTATTGATTGACTGGTTCTTCAGCTATCATAAACTACCGCATCTGAAATCTAACAATCTATTCCACCCTACTTTTGATATAATGACCTCTAACCGCTTAAATATGTTAAGCTTAACCCTGCTATGGAAATATGTACCCTGACCTCATTTGATTATCAAATTCTCCTGACACCCTATTAGTATCCACCCCTAGAAAGTGTTGGCATTGAAAGTTTTGTTGTACAAATTTTCTGGCATTTTCTGATGAAACTCTTGGGTTTTCTCTCCTGTTGAGCAGAAAAATTGACTCTGAACCGATCTCAGTTAATGAACCATGATGCTGGAGAAGATGATGAGATATGTTTTTGTCCACCTCAGTGTTCCCCTTGAATACCCCTATTAGTTTATGAAGAAGAAAGAGAAAATTTTGCGTCTGCATATCAACTATCGTAAACTTAACCGTAATCTCACTGTAATCACTTTTCATTTCCGAGTATAAATGATTAAATTATTCTATACTTGTGAACTCTGTATCAGACAACCTCATTTAATGTTCGAAGGACTGAAGAAGCAACCACAAGAACTCCTGAGAAGGGAGATGACTAACTGAGAGCAACTTAGGTAAAGTAATTCAGTTTTATTCGTAAAGATGGGTGATGTGATTTAGATATGAAGTTTCCCTGAAGTGATTCATGAAAACTGTTTTCGTACTCATTGTGACCATTATGAGTCTTAAATAATGCCAATAGTATTGGCTAATAAGAATCATGTTTTCACAAGTATCTGGACAATTGCCATAGTATGACAGCATGTTTGTGCCCTGAGACGAACGAGGAAACATGTAGACCATCTTCGTATTAAATGGAATGACCTTTGTTCTGGAAGAGTAAATGTGATTGGCGTTCAGAGATTTGTAGCAGACACCACTACCAAGCATCCCATGACGACAGCAATCTGAGTTGGCGAATTCCGAACTGTGCTAGCAGACTTGTCCAAGACTCGCAGTCTTGCTTCTCTATTCATTTTAGTTGTACTAAGATGAATTGAGAGCAGAAGCAGACTTGCGTATGGAACTTGAGATCATGAGTTTAAATGGATGAAAATTCTGAAGCGAACGTTTGTGTTTGGAAGAATAAATTCTGTGACAAATGAAGCTATGGATGACATAATTTACTTCCGCTCGACCTATTTAAAAATCTGTTACCTGATGATAAAATCCTTTGAATGATTTAGGTTCTCTGTAGTAATTCCGCTCTGTGTTCATTCTGCGTATGTCGGACGATGGTTTTGTTATGTAAAATTTGACGAATGATGGATGATCTGATGTACCAAATTCTGATAGACGTTCTGGGACTTCCGTTAATTTTTTTTTTTTTTTTTTTTTTTTTTTTTCCGAGTAATTCGTTCTCCTCTTAGTTAGGGTATTTGATTCTGATGAACTCTGAGACCGTAGGAAGACTAGGTGGGTTAAGATAAGCTATTCTGTTCACGACTTGAGATAAAATATGACCATCATGAGGGCATATTTATATGATGCCAGTATTATGACGTCTGGCCAACGTGATAATACTTACATCATATGACGTGCACTGGTTGTGGGCATAGGATATTTCGAGAAGTGCCTTAGAACTTTAGAAATTCTGATAACTGTTGGGATTATCTCCATTAGTGAGACTATAAGTTCATTCTGACTGTACGCGTAATCTGCTTTCACCGTTCTGTGAATTGATACGTCTGGAACCTCGTCGCGCATTCTGCTGACCCCTGAGCTTTTGATAATAATCTTAGGTTCTGTTATAGAACTTCTGCCAATTGATGTTGTCGATAATCTATTTCTGTACGCTCTAATCTGATCTGTCAATTCAATTTCTGTGGACGGCATATCCGTCAAAATCCTGTGTAATTCTTACGTCTCTTCCGAGAAAATCTGATTATCATCTATTAGGTCTGATATGTCTTTGTTTTGTGTTCCGTTCTCTTTCCTTTCTGCTTCCTGCAAATTTTGAGGACGAAAATTTTTTGTTAGTGGGGAAGAAGTTTTAATACCTGAAATTCTGATAACCTATAAAATTACCAAATTGCCCCTGAAATCATAAAAGATAAATAAATCACTTATAAAAATTCTGAATTGATTCCAAACTTCTGAAAACGAACTATATATGAAGTAAAATAAATTCAAGACAATATTTTGACATTTTGTTCATGTCCCAAATTTATTATAAAACTGAAAATATTAATTTTGGTATTTATTTTAAATTTATAGAATCATTTAAAAGAGATAAATACCTATACTGTTCTCAACTCCAATTTTAACTTTTACTCAATTTCTACGTTGAATATATAATATCGTAATAACTCCAATAGCTCTATTTCCTTCTATGAGTAGTCTTGCTCGTATACTGAATAAGACTAAATCAACTGTAACTTTTAGTTTCAAAATGAACTTGCTGAGTTGGCTAATAGTACATTATACATGTCATGTAATATACGACAATATATACCATAATTGGGTACATAACTAAAAGCTAGAAGGGACTATAAATCAATATTAAATTACCACTCCTTGATATCAGCCGCTTATTCCTCATATGTGATTGATACAATTTATTAGTTTCCAAGATTTCAACGCGTCTATTCCTCTATGACCTAGACGCCTAAAGCCTCTAACAAATCCAAGAATAATGATAACACAAGTCCTGGTGATTTCTCAAAAAAAAAAAAAGAAACCAAAGACGCCAATCATCTTTTATTTTTCCAGACCTTGCTGCCTCTGTGATCAATTCTCGGGTAGCTAATGGGTTTCAGTTGTGCTTAATCATGGTACTATGCATGTGTCCTCGTCCTCCTTAGTCCCTCTCGTCCCAGCCAAAGCAACCTTGGTGGTGTTTGCTTCTTGTTCTCCATGGTTCTTCTCTTGTCATTGTTCAAGGTACTCACACGTTTTCCCTCTTGCCATTCACTTGTTATACGACATATGTATTACACCGAACGTAATAAAAAACATGGGTTATTATACTCGTTATGACCTTCTTAATTCGCTACGGGTTTCGTTAATATATGTAGCATGTGTATAAAATATTTAACGTCACATATAAGATCATGAATATACGAGACAAATGAGTTGTATGTGTCGAATAGGAGGTGTTATGGACTGGGAATGGGATCGGGTAAAATGATGAAACTGTTGTGTCGATATAAGAGGTTTTGTTACTATTTCGAATCAGTACCTGGAACATAGGAAGCTGGTCCTTTAACTCTTAAGTCGATCACCATAATGAACTATATAAAACCTGAAAAAGACAGTCACATGCATAAATCATACATATGTGTCGACTAGAATACAATTATATGGAGGTTTTAACTGGGAAGTTGGAACGTGCAGGTGGGTAATATATTTGTTGAATTAAGAAGGTTGTGAAACCAAATAATGGAAGTATAAAATGGAAATAGATTCATGCATGGGTAGTTTTACGTGGGACTGTGTTGTTAAAATGAGTAAAAGAAAACACATGGGGTCTTGTGGGTACTGTTCTGGGTTCAATAATGTATTTGTGTGGTCTTGTCCCATGTAGTACTAATAGATGGTGTATTTGTGTGTGTCAGTGATGACAAATACAAATCGTGTGTATATGAGTAAGGGTACCATCATGTTCAGATTTATCATACATTCATGGAATATGTTTAGATTCATCATACATTCACGGAATGTGTTTGTCTCGGGCTAAAATTAAGTCAGAAATACATTTAATATGTGCATTAAATCAACTAAATCTTAAATTGGTCGTTATGAAATTAAGTTACGATATAAACCTTAAACTTGGATAAATGACATGTTTAACTCTAAACTTCACTAAAGTTACATATTAAACCCTATACTATGAAATTGGTCATATTAAGCCTTTAACTTTAATTAATTGTCATTTTAACCTCAACAATTAATAATCGGGGAAACTTACTAAATACCGAAAAGTTATAAAAAATGAAAAGCCGACTAAAATGAGTGATCTGATTTAAAATGAGTTATTATTAAGACAATCATGAATTCGTGTAGATCCGCTGAAGAAGGAGGTTGCTTCCGATCTTTATGTTTCTATTGTGTTTTCACTTGCGGTCTAAGGTACAGATATTCTGCCCTTTTTCAGTAAGGGTTTTTCATTCCCTTTTCTTTCAGATTTACATTTTCTTTATTAGGATCTCCGATACCACTGCTATGTTCCCTTCTGTTGTGAATCCTTGTTGTGATCTGTTTGTCTCGAACCTTTTTGTTTGAACCTCTGCTATGATTCTTTTATTCTGAACCTTTTTCCTGAATTCTGATTGACCTCTTGTTCTGAACCCTGAATTTGTGAGTCTTGATTGAATCTGATCTGTGAACCTTGTTCTGAACCTTAACCTGATATATCTGTTGTAAACTTTGATTTGATTTTGGTATAAACCTTAACCTGTTAAATCCTTATCTGAACCTAATTGATTTTGAACCTTTATTAAAAGCTATTTTAAAAAGAAGCTATACCACTTGAAATGGAAGTTACTAAAAGTTTTGGAAGACCATTTTTATTGAAAACGATTTTGAAAGATCATTTCAATGAAAACCATTATTAAAGGATTGATTTAAATGAACTCTTGACAGGAACTTCTGAAATGGATTATTGCCATAAACTTGTAATTATTAACCTTTGATATACTCTTTTGGACTATTGGAAATAAACCTTTTAATCTGAACTTAAGCTTTGATATTAAACTTAATCTGATAAACTCTGATTTAAACCTTATTATCTTATTCTGAATTGTTGACATGACCCTTCTGCCATGAACCCGTAGATATGACTCTGTTTATTATATGACATCTGACCTTGACCACAGTCTGATATCCGAGCCAATCACTAGGCATAAGGGTTTCATGTCCATGTCATTGATGCACCGATGGCATGACTCTAGGGCAGGAGAGTGATGACCTGTCCCGTCCCTGATTTTATCTGTTATGTAGGAGAAGATTCTGGCCTACTGGGGCGCATGGATGCATCCTAGTTCTGATCTGATTTCTGTTATCTGTTATTATGTTATCTGTTATATATATCTCTGGTGATTGATGGTGTGTGCGATACACGTCTTTCACATATATCTGGGAGCTGATCACTCCGATTGGATACATGAGGTCACCCCTCATATTATCTGTTACTTGAGAGGTATCCCCTCTGGATTATTATATGATTACTCTGTTATGATATTATCTGTTACCTCTGGGCTCGTGATGGATTTCTGTATTTCCCTAAACCTGGTTTGTACATTATCCCTTTTCATTTCTTTTCTTTTACCCTTATTCCTTTCCTATTCTTTTACTTTAATTCAGTATCTGTATAATCTGTATTTCGGATTTGTTTCTGTATTGTTATCTGCTATTGTTTCTGTCATCTATATATCTGTTCACTGAGCTCTTGTAGCTCAGCCGCATTTCTTTTCCTGCGGCAGGTTTTAGTAGGAAGCTGGGGATGAGTGAGAGTGTACCTCTGGACTTAGAAGGCTTGGTAGCTATTCTGGATTAGAATTGGATAGAAGATATTATGTTTTAGAATTAGTTTTGAAAGCTTTCATTGTAACCTTGAAGGTTCAGTATTTCATTTGTAATCCTTTGAGATTTTTGTATTACTGTAAGATGTATGCTTTGTTATGTTCTGATATGAATCCATTGTTGTGATATCTTTACCCTTGTCGGGTTGGGGTGTTACATGTTGAGATACCAATTTAGTAGCACCCAAAAGTGTATGCTTCCGCTAAATCAGATTTTGGGGGTGTTACAATTACTTATGAAATCCAAATTGCCATCTTCTGCATGGGGACATGCTACCTTACATGTTGTTTCTCTTATTAGATTAAGACCGAGAGCATCTAATAAGTATTCCCCACTCCAACTGGTCTTTAGAAGAGAACCAAGTCTCATATAAAAATATTTGGTTGTGGTGTCTATGTCCCAATTTCACCACCACAACGTACAAGATTGGACCTCAAAGAATATTAGGAATTTATGTTGGCTTTAATTCTCCATAAATCATTAAATACTTGGAACCATTAATTGGAGATGTCTTTACAACACGTTTTGCTGATTGACATTTTGATGAAACAAGGTTCCGAATCTCAGGAGGAGAAAATAAAAAGTTGGACAAACAAGATGTAAATTGGAATGCATTTTTATTATCTTTTCTTGACCCTCGAAGTGGTCAATGTGAATTAGAGGTTCAAAAGATCATTCACTTGCAACGAATAGCAAATAAATTGCCTGATGCATTTACAGATACAAAAAAAGTTACTAAATCATAATTCCAACTTTAAATGCACCTTCTCGAATTGATATTCCTGAAACCCCAAATGAGTCAAATGTACGTAGAAAACGTGGAAGACCATTGGGTTCCAAGGATACAAATCCACGAAAAAGAAAAGAGCAAAAAACAATTTACAGAGTTTTAGAAATTGTTATCGGTAAAATCCCAAAAGCGATTAATAATAACACAAAAATGTGGATAGATCTTTTAAATATGATCATATACCTAATGACTATGAGATCTAAATTTTTTTTGCTCAAAATGGTACAACATGGAATCGAAATAAAAACGTGTTGATGAAACTTTTTGCATATGCTATAGCAAGCGAAAAATTAATGATGAAGTTTGTGTGCCAAAACCTATATGAGAATGTCAACAAATGAATGATTGGGTAAAAATGGCAAAATGCTATACAAGTTGAATTAGATTACCTAAAAAATGACAAGTATTTGGCCCTGTGATATTAACCGCAAATAATGTGAAGCCAGTAAGTTGTAAATGGGTATTTATGATAAAAAGAAACGAGAAAAATGAAATTGTGAGTTACAAAGCAAGACTTGTAGCACAAGGTTTCTCAAAATACTCGAGGTAGGTTATGAGGAAACGTATTCACCTGTTGTGAATGCAACTCTCATATTTTTAATCTGTCTAGCAAATTTGGAAGTCAAACGTGCCTTATGGACGTTGTCACAACTTCCATGTATGGATCATTTGACATTGATATTTACATGAAATCCCCAAAGGATTGAAAATGTCAGAAGTTTGTGGATCTAAACTGCGCAAAATATTCTCAATTAAACTAAAAAGATCCTTATATTGATTAAAACTGTGGAAAACTAGAGGGGGGGTTGAATAGTTTTACCGGTTTTTCGTTAGTGATAAAACTTTACTTGTGAAAACTTTGATTCGATTCTTTTGTTAAATCAATCAACACCAATATGAGCACTAAACTATACTATCTAATATAAATAATAAATATAAAGAAATGAGATGGAAAGATCAAACCGAGACAAAGAGATTTATAGTGGTTCGGTCACGAAGCTCTTCTTCGCCCTACTCCACTCCCCGAATACCAAACTCAAGAGTTCTAAGCACTATGTCAACAAAGCTCCCTTCAGGCGGAGAAAACCGTACAACGTCGCTTATCCTTATTTCTGACACTAAGCTAAATGTCGAGTACTAATCTTAGCTAGTACCAATCTACCATGATCCACACGATCCTTAATAAATAACACAATCAACACACTTCACTCAATCTACCCGATCTACCCTTGATCCACTTGATCAACACACAAGCCCACTAGCTACAAGAGATCTCCAAGATCTTAACAAGATCACAATGATCTACTCTCACAAACTACACAAAAGAAAATTCAACTTGGTGTATGCTAGGATACAACAAGTATGTAACAATATGTTACAAGTGCACTAACTATAACTATAACACCTTGTATCTTGTTGATACTTTGTGTTCTTCTCTTGCACTAGTAGAGGAATGAAGGTGATCACTTGGTTGGATGATTGGATCACTCTTTAAACAAAAGAAAACTAAACTAAATGATCAAATGAGAGTAAATGTGATAAGAGTTTTAAAATCAGAAAGTTGTGTGTGAAAAAGGATGCCTAAAAACTGAGAATTGGACTGGTATTTATAGGCAGAAGAAATTTGCCCGTTTATAGGGTCACGGTACCACTAAATACCACACGGTACCACTAAACTTAGTGGTACTGTGGTATCGTGCCAGAAAAGGACGCTCCAGTTTTTGTTTTTAGTGGTGAAAGTTTGTTTGTGGAAGTTTGGAGCTGATTTGGGAGGGAAAAATAGCTTTTATGATTTTTAAGCTTATTTTTCCAATAAAACATTTCTTTATAATTAAAAAATAATTTGTAAGGTATATTTTTGAAAAAATGTTTTGTCACATTAAAAATGTGAAGTTTGAAACACAAATTCACTTCTTTGATCATTTGTCAAGTTGTAAATTTGTTTGTTCATACCTAGAGTGATTTACGTAGAAACGGGATATTTCGACTAAAAACTTGTTTACGTTAATTTTGACGTAAAGTGTTTTCACATTTTGTTATCATCAAAACGTGGAGTTATCGAAAGATATAAATAACGTTTTTAGAACATTATTTGCATCAACAATCACCCCCTTTTTGATGATGACAAAACATAAACTCATTTTAAGTGAAAGATTAATTTTAACAAGTTTTTAGCATGAGTTTACTCCCCCTTGTTCGGAGGACACCAAGGAATCGAGCAATGGTTCTTGCTACAAAACAAAGTTAGATGACACACATACAATATCTAACATGTAGCAACCAAGACAAATATCCAACCATAAACTAAGAAAAGGGCTAAGAAGCCAAAAACCATAAAAGATAAAACAACCACACAATAAGCCCATCTATTCATAGAGAGAAATGTCATACATAAAGTATGACTACAACATAAACATAAAAATAAACTACAAGAAGCACATATAAATCTTTAGTGACAAGAGGCCCTAAGATTTGCTTCTAGTCCAAGAGGGGTCCTAACCATTTATTTTTGAAAACTAAACATAAATATGTTTAGTTAAATGGGCTAGTAGGAGGTGGAGAGGGTGACATGATTGGATGTGGGTGGTGTCAAGAGATGTTCAACATAGGAGAACATGAAGTGTAGCTCATCTCTCAAAGAGATGATGAGGTTGCGATTGTGAAGACAACATAGGCAATTTGCACTATGTATATCAACCGGATGAGGTTGGATAGGTTGGCCCATGATTGGAGATGGAGGTGGTGGTGAGTATGTTGGTGATGGGGTTGGCATGGCATAATCCAATGGGGTAATAGGTGAGAGTGTGTAGTCCATGGATGATGGCATGGTGTTGAAAGAGGGAGATGATGAAGATGTTGTTCTAGTAGATGATGTTTTGGTAGGAGCATTTGGTGGAGATGGTGAGTTAGGAGTGCTTTGGGAAGGTGGTGTTGTGACTTCATCATCTTTGGTGAGATCAACAAAGAGAGGTTTGGATGGTGGTCTAACGGTGATCCTAGGTTTCTTGGAGATATGGGTTGTTGATCCTTGTGTGGAAGACATGAGTAATGGGAGGTAGAAGATGGTATGCAAGAGATGCTTGCAATGGTGAGGCTTTAAATAGGCAAGAGTTGTGGGATTTGAATTAAAGTTGGTGGAAGTGTCCTATGGTGTAGTGAGGGAATCTTAGGGTGTATGAGAGTTTGCAAAATATTGCAGGTTTGAGGTTAGGGATGCAGGAATCTAGAGGAAACAGTGAAAATTCGTCACAAACAAGGGCACGGTGCCACTAAATACCACACGGTACCGTTAAATTTAACGGTACCGTGGCCTATTTAACGGTACCGTGACCTGGGAGTCACGAATTTTCCTGTGCTGCCTAGTTCTGGGCAGCTAAAAGGAGTTTTCTAGGTGGACTATTTGCAGGAAATGTTAGTGCCTCAAACCACTACAGATTAAATTGCCAAATATATCCCATATTTAGCTACTCCTAGCAATAAAAGATTATCATGCAACTATCTAAGATAAGCTATAAGCATGCAATCAAAAAGGACAAAATAAGCTATCATCCAAGAATCACATAATTTAAAATCATGCAAGGTGATAGAATAAAGGTCAAGCATGCAAGATAGTTAGGAGTATTAAGCCCTAATATAATTCATCATAGATAAATCCTAATATAAGATAGAAGATCCTATTCTAAGACGATGAGAATAGTTCTATTGACTTGAGCGCACCCTCATTCATCATCACTAGACGAGACATCATAGCAAGATACCAAGCTACCATCATGGTTCCCTTGAGATGATGTACATTCCCAATAGAGAGAGGTGTAGGTGTTTTGAGTTAGAGGAGTCATGATGGGATTGACCAGAAGATATTGATTGTTTTGGAGGTGAGGAAACGAGTTCATGACAAAATGGTATAAACGAGTTAACAACATGCCATATGGTATCGCCTTATTTAGTCGGCCCTTGACATTGACAATTCTCTTTGCCACAAAGTAGGCAAGATTGTAGGGTTGTTCGGTGACAAGACAATACAACATATGAGCACAACATGCCAGGAGGTGCTTACGGTTGTGAGGAAGACAATAGACATTTTCACGAATGACTTCTATCCATCTACGTAGATTTGGATGAACTTCATCAACATAGATTTTTAGTGGATCTAAGTTATAAACACGAGACTCACGGAACTCGAATTGACCATTTTCTTTAAGAAGACCATGAACTTTTTGAGGAAGACGAATGTGTTCTTTAATCTCACATGGAGTGGGAATGAGGGTATTGTATGGGCCTGATGAACTCAAATAAGTACATTTTATTATCATCATTTATCCTATTTATTTGACTTGTTTTATTATATTATCTATGAGAATCGATACGTTAATATTTACTTTAGTGATTCTCAGGTAAAAACAAGCATTATGTGAAACTTGGCGATTTTGGATTAATTATGGAGCAAAACAAGCAAGATGTCAAAAGCCTACTGAAATCCAGAAGATCAAGCTCGTTCTACTCCAGATACGCCGCATCATACTTCTAACATACGGCGTATCACTATCAAGATTTCACAAGTTACGATCCAAGTACATGCGCCGCATACAAAGTCAAGATACGCCGCATCTGAAGGCGGTGTACGAATATTCCTGAATATATTAATCTTGGACCCCACGCGAAGTTAAGTCAATGCGCCGCATCTAACAATTCTATGCGCCGCATCTATCCCTCAGACAGAAACTATAAATACCCCAAGGACAAACGAATTTAAGAGTTCTGACACTTAGCTTAACTCAGAGACCGAAGACAGAAGAACCCTAGAGTCAAATTCAGACGACCAAGCAGCACAAGACACACCTAAACAAAGATACAAGAGCTGTAAGAAGGTCCTGCATGTATTCAATTCATTAAGTAGTTTTGTTTTATTGTATTAGTACACTTTAATTCATCAGGATTGATGGGCTTGTGTCATGTGACTACGGAAAATCATGCACTCCCCTTAATATTGCTTTCCCATTAATTAAAGTTTATATGTTGATGTTTTTGGTGACTTTTATTAGTGCATTGATAACCTCTGTGTCTAGCTGAGCATTGCTTGGGTCGCCATGCCCCTTCCTCGCCTATTTGTTTTAGCGTCTCTTTAATAAATAGGATAGACATAAGTAATCATTAAGGGTTTACTCGCCGATAAGATTAGAGCCAACGAGAAAGGTTTAATTATATACACTTCATATAAAACTAGCAATAAAACAAGTGACAAGCTACTTAATTATCAGGACAGGTCTTCTTATTGTCTCAAGTATTTATCTGTGTACGTGTGTGCTAATCGCTGATTCGTGCTCATTAGTTTAGTTTACTATTTAATCATAACCAAACCGTGCCAGTCTCTCAGGCTGAACCCCCTTGCGTTAGATTAGGTTGTATAGCTAACTTAGGATATTAAAATACTGATTAGAATAACTAGATAATACGTTCCACTCTTAGTGATCGACACTCTACTTACCATTATATTCCTACTGACCGGGTACACTGCTTGTTAAGTGTGTGTGTTATTGATAAGTCGGATAAATATAAATTTAAAACTTGAGTAGGCATTAATACTGCTAAACCGCAATGACACACGCGCCCATCAGGGCCATACTCATATCGGTGACTAGTGAGGGTTTTGAGAGACCATCCTTCCGTGTAGGCATATTGTCAATGGTTCAGAAGTTCAAGAATATGAGCAAATTGGTCGAGGGTAAGTGAGATTTCTTGGTTTTGTATCGAGAATTGAAGAGACAAAGTTTGATCCACGTTATGTATGAGCTTAACTTGTCTATAGAACTCAAGGACAAATCGATGAAAAATTAGGTCATTAATACAAAACAAGCAATCGAATCCGATTTCTTGAAACATGGTTTTGATGTGATCATGGTTGAGAAAAGAGGACTCGCAAATTCGTCCTTCATGAAAGATACGAGACTCAAGATTACGAAAACTTTGTGTGTGACAAGATGGAGTGTTTGGTTCAAGTGATGGTTTGGGAATGTACTCGGCTGTCAATTCATGATCGTAATCAAACATGTGATACATCTTGTCACCTATGAAAAATTTATTAAGAATTAAAATTGAGAATATTTGTTTTAAAGACACGTGCCTAGTGTGTGCCTATATGCAAACCATGTGGAGGTGCGGTAATCTCGACTCTAGAATAAAAAATGATGAGACTACCCAAACTCTCCTAACTTCACTTTTGCTTAAACGAATATGTCAAAAAATACATATTAGTTATGTAATTTGATCAATATTTGTGAGATTATAAATGCATGAGAAAACGTTTTTAGTATGTATCAACAATGCACGAAAAAATGTTTCATGATCCTAGTTTCGTGAAATTTTTCGAAAGAAATGGAATTGGGGTGTTTGGCGACTTCAATGTTTTGGCGCCAAGAGTTTTAAGTTTGAAAATTTCTAGTGTTAATAACTCCTAATGCAATTTCAAGTATCCTAGACATGATTCCTCTTAAAACTATTTAATCTAAAGCAAAATTCGGACCAAAATGTATGATATAGGTGGGTTTATGCAAATCCTATGTTGAGGGAATCATGATAGTTATACATTGTCTAATCCTAGTCCTAATTTCATAAAGACATACTCAAAATTGAAAAGCCCCAATTCAATTTGTATGAACAAACCCTAGACTCAAGATTAAAGAAAATTATAGTCAAATGACTTATAATTTATGTTGAAAAAGTAGTAGTAGTTGATAATCTTGAATATTTTGACTTTGATCTTGAAAGAGTGTAATTGAATTTTGGGTTGTGAGGTTCGGTTTTGACAGCAATGGCAGAAGTTGAGAAAGTTTAAAAGTGAGTAGTGAGGGAAAAGAAGACTGAAATGCGGACTGTATCAGATACACGGTACCACAGTACCATTAAATTTAATGGTGCCGTGCCACTTTAGTGGTGCCGTGATCTGCTGGGATGAGTTTTTGTCCCATTTTGATTTTTGACAAATTAGTCTCGCTGTTTTTGTGAGACTTTTTGACACGAGGAGAGAATTTATACCTAATAAATTCTTTTAACGAGAAGAACTAGACTAGATGATAAGAGATGACTTTAATGTTTTCAAGGAAATACGTAAGTAGTCATTAGAGAGATACGAGGGATGACTTTAATATTTCCAGTGAAATATTTAGATAGTCATAAGATTTACGAAATATGTTCCATCATTCCTAGACCAAGACGAAGATAGTTGAAGGATTCTCGTTTGAAAGGTTTGGTCAAGATGTCGGCGATATTGTCTTGAGATGGAACTTTCTCAATAGAAAGGTTTCCTTTTTGGACGTTATCGCGAAGGAAGTGGTGACGAATTTCGATGTGTTTAGTACGAGAGTGTTGAACGGGGTTTTTGCTCAAGTCAATAGCACATTTGTTATCACAGATAATAGGGATGTCGTCGAGATGGATGTCGTAGTCAATAAAAGCTTGTTTCATCCATAGTGCTTGTTGACATGCCTTTCCGGCGCTTACGTATTCGGCTTCTTTTGTGGAGATAGCAAGAGCCGTTTGTTTATTGGAGAACGAAGAAGTTAGACAACAACCCATGAAGCTACAAATGCCACTCGTACTTTTTCAATCCACATAATCTCCCGCATGGTCAGAGTCGGCATAGACAATAGTTTCTACACTGGTCCCCTTGGGATAGAACAATCCCAAGTGTATAGTGCCTTTAATGTATCAGAAGATACGCTTAACCGCCTCAAGGTGAGAGGTTTTAGGTTCCTCTTGGAAGCGAGCACAAAGGAAGACACTGAACATGATATCGGACCTACTTGCCGTTAGGTATAATAAACTTCCTATCATACCTCTATACTTAGTGCTATCCACAGACTCACCTTTTTCATCTTTCGTGAGTTTCATTTCTGTGGACATGGGAGTTTTCATGAGCTTAGACTCTTCTAAACTAAATTTCTTAAGCATATCCTTAATATACTTAGATTGATTAAAGAAGATACCATCTTCCATTGTTTTATTTGTAGACCAAGGAAGAAATTTAATTCGCCCATCATGCTCATCTCAAACTCGTCAGGCATGATCTTTGAAAAATCATCGCACAGTTCTGGATAAGTTGAGCTGAATATAATGTCATCGACATATATTTGAACAATGATGAGATGTGAATTTTGTTTCTTCGTGAAAAGTGTGTTGTCAACCATTCCCATGGTATATTCATGCTCAATCAAGAATGCTTTTAGTCTATCATACCAAGATTTAGGAGCTTGTTTGAGACCATAGAGTGCTTTCTTGAGTTTATAAACATGATTCTGTTTTTTGAAATCAACGAATCCCGGAGGTTGTGCAACGTATACCTCCTCGTTGATATAACCATTTAGGAATGCACTTTTCACGTCCATTTGGTATAATTTAAAGTCTAAGGCGCAAGCATAGGCAAGGAGTATCCTAATAGACTCTAATCTAGCTACGGGTGCATAAGCTTCATCGTAATCTATTCCTTCTTGTTGGTTATAGCCTTGTGCCACCAACCTTGCCTTATTCCTAGTTACGACGCCATTTTCATCGAGCTTCTTTCTAAACACCCACTTAGTTCCTATGATGGTTTAATTCTTAGGTGGAGGTACTAGATCCCAAACTTGGTTTGCGGTGAATTGATTTAACTCTTTTTGCATGGCAACTACCCAGCTTTCATCCTTAATTGCTTCACCGACATTCTTAGGTTCTACGGTCGATATAAAACAAAACAAATTACTTTTGTTTTGTGCTTGTGACCTAAGGATTCTTTGGTTTAGGTTTCCTATGACATTTTCAATTGGATGGTTCTTGGATTCCTTAATGTTGACAACATCATCAACCTCAACTATTTCATCCTCAATGTCATTTTCTAAGGCTTTCTTGCCATTGACCTTAATGGCTTCTTCCTCATCGAAGTCATCATCCACCAAGGGTGATGTCTTAGTTGGTCGAGGACTTTCATCGAATGTCAAGTTGAGTGATTCTTCGGGTGTGTTTGTTTCATTAAGATGTTTTAGGTCTGAATCTGACTACCACATCCTACCAGTAAGAGGTAGCTAGAAAGTCTAAATATGAACGAAATAATGTTGTTTGGTTTTTTATAATTGTCTGAATGATTTTAAGTGCTCGTTTATGCAATTTATTTAAGTAAATTATGTAAATATGAAACAAGATTTTTTATCATAAATATAACATAGTTAATAAACCATCAAATATATTATATTAACACGAGTCTTCAATCTCTTATCGAGTAAGAGGCAGTAAGACAAGTCCTCTACCTCTTACTGAGTAAGATGTTATATGTCTAACTGGGTCTGACTCAAAAGAAAAACACAAACAAGCAAAACGTCTGACCACCTCTTACTGGTAAGAGTAAGAGGGCTAGTAAGACTTTAAAAAAAAAAAAAAAAAAAAAAAAAAAAAAAAAAAAAAACCCTTCGACTTTCATTGTTTCTTTGTTTAGGACAACATAGGCTTTACTATTTTGGTAGTAACCTAGGAAAACACCTTCGTAAGACTTTGGGTCAAACTTGGTGAGGTAGTCTTGTAACACCCCCGTTTTCGATATTCGCAGCGGAAATATAAGTTGGGGCGTTACTTCAAATATCACAGTCATGAGAATAGAAAACGACTCAAAAAGAGACGTTTTAAATAAAATTTGTTATCATTCATTTATTAAATCAGAGTTTACATATAGAGGTCCCAACGGGAGGTTCGGAAATACGTTATAAAAGTTACATTATTCATTTGAATGATAACAAAATGGACACCCTTTTTATAAAAGAAAGTCCACTGCCACTCCATGCCAAAATCATGCTTCTAGTTACCTGAGATAAAACATGCTAAAAAGTCAACACAAAGGTTGAGTGAATCCATAGTGTTTTAAGTTACAATCAATTTGAACACAAGATAAGTAAAACGTAAATCATTAATATCACAGTACGGTATATTGCACTAAGCCTCATGACACGCAATGCGTTGACATTGTCCAGGTTCTACCAACATAATTAAATGAAAGTAGTCTTGCCCCCGAGTAGGAGTCTGCCTAGAAACTCTTTATAGAAATCAAATATAATGCATCTGCCTAACCGGCTACCCCTAAGGGTATCCATCCGGGTAGTACAAATGGGTCGTCAGGCCAATAGATCTATTTACTATATTCGCGCTCACCCTGCGGGTGACTAATGGTGCATGATATGAGGGACTTTTTAAATATAAATAAATAGGCAATAGTTAACCTAGTGCAATAACAATAAAAAATACTTATGTTCGTTTTAGTAGCATTTATCTCCCCACAAGTTTGGAAAAACGTATAAATAAAAGTGGGACTATGAACTCACCTTGATAGTCTGAAGGGTAAATGAAATTAACTAAAGTTGATAAACGTCTCCGGCACGCAACCTGGGTTGGTATGTCATAATTTAGTAATCATTCTCGATTATAGATAAGTTTTGTTCTGTAACGTTTTCGGTTATTGTTTAAACGTTAAATCTGAGACAACATGAAGTCTCTACAAAAGTTATAAGATTTATCTTATTCCTTATTTTTATGTTTTTGTTCCGTTCGTTCGTTAAATAGATACTTCGTTTGTTCGTTATCGAAGAAAACGTATTTCTTTTATTAATCGAATTATAATAATAATAATATTACTAATAATAATAATAAGAATAATAATAATAATAATAATAATAATAATAATAATAATAATAATTATAATATAGAATATGTTACACTTTATTCCCCTAAGGTTTTATATATTGACAACCTTTACCCTTGTACTTTCGTAAAATGATAAGTTTTACCCTTCAACTTTTACAAAATTACAATTTTTTACCCCTCAACTTTAGTCTAATGACAGTTTTTACCCCTGTAGTTTCAAAAGTGACACTTTTTACCCCTGAGGTTTAAGTCGACTGCATACTAAGTCCTTTTTATAATTTTAGTTAGAGTTTTGGCAGAAAATACCCTTGAGACTCCCGTCGCGTTACACACAACATCCTTATTTCATAAAAACGCTTTATATATTACGAATTATGGCAAAACTTTTTAAGACTCTTTTGCACACTTAATTATCAGTTTATAAATTCAATTTCTACAAAGTTCCAGCTCGTGATTTGAGCTCACGAGCTCAAAATGAATTTATTAAGGGTGTGTTTGTTCGCATAGTTTGGGCAGAAAACGCAGAAAAAGAAACGGCCATATCTTGATGATAACTTAATCATTTTGCTTCGTTCTTTTTCCTATAGTTAGATAGCTATGTGAACTTTATTCTGTCAAAAATCTAGAATTTTTAAAGTTGGTTTAGTGGTCGAATTTTGTGTTACAAAACCCGGGTCTGCTGTGGTCCTCGACAGGAACAAAAGAGGAAAAACAATTTGGTTTTCGATTTTTGGACATACGAACTAGGGTTCTTAGATCATTTTTAGTATGAACAACATATCTAGACTGTTTCTAACTTGTTTTAGGTATTTTTGGTTTGTAAAAATAATTTTAAGAGGGTGTTTGGTTTGTTCGACCCAAAAAGAAAGAAAAGAAACGATTTTTCTAGTTTTTGTATTAGATCATTATTAGAGATCATTAAGGTAGTAATTTAGGAGTATTTAGAACATATGCAAGATAATGAAAAAGGTTTAAAACTTACCTAGCTTAAATGTTCGAATAGGGTAAGTCTTTTGGGCGTATGGTTTAGAAATGATGCACAACTGCTTCTACCTTCCTTCTTTGGCTTCTTATAGTGTTTTTGGACTTGTACAAGGCTGTGGGAAACAGAAATGAGAGTGTATGTGGCTGTGGTGAGTGGGTCGTGTGTTTTCTTGGAAAAACTAGGGCGTTTGGTTTGTTTATTTATAGAAGGAGGTAACTAGGGTTTGTGAAAGTAACAATTAGGGTTAGGAGGGGACCAAGAGGTGTGTTATAAGGTTTGTGAGGACAAGTGTGAGGAGGAGGGGGAATGTCGTGGTGTTTGAAGGTGATGGTGATGTGGTTGTTTTAAAAGCATACAAGTATTAAGTTTTCTAGAGGAGGGGGGATGTGGATAGCTTAGGTTTTGAACACATGAGTACTTTAAGGTTTAAGAAAAACAAATGCTTTGGTTGGTTCTTTGTAGAATTCGAACTATACAAAAGAGAGATGATAGGGTTTGGTTCGACTAGGGCTTAAGGGGATTGTACATCAAGCTTAAGCATGTGGTACTCTAGGGTTAGGGTTTAGTTAGGGTTTCTAGGGTTTAGGTATTACTTAGAAATGATTTTTAGGGTTTTCTAAATAATTATATGTATATCGAATTTCAAAAGAAAATAGTTTGGTGCTTTAATGAGTTGTGCTTTAGGCTTAGGGATGTTGTTTTAGGGTTTAGAAAATAAGAACAATATAATTTTAATAATTCCTTAATTTATATAATTTTTTTTATTTAATTTTTATTAAAGTTTTAAAGTAATTAAATGTGTTTTTATAGTTTTGTGCATTAGAGGGTTGTACCATGAGTTTAGAGGGTTGTAAAATTATTTTATAAATTTATAAAGTTACTTTAAAAATTAATGTATGAAATTATTACAAAATATGCTTTTAAAATAGTTATTATTAAAGTCTATGTAGAGTTTTTTTTATCAATAATTGATTTTTATGCATCAAAGACTTGTACTCTAGGTAAAAGGCTTGTACATATATTTTATAAAAATATTATTTAGGGTTTGTGATTTTATTACATAAAATCACAGTTTTGTGAAATTAGAGTTTTATCAGGAGTAGAAGTGGAATTAGGGTTTTCTTGCTTTAGTGACTTGTACATTTCTCAGATAAGTTGTATTTTAGTATTTTTAGGGTTAGTTATTTATATTTATTTTTATAATGGTATAGGGTTTTGCAGGTCTTCCACTAGATAAGAAATGTTTAGTTTGTACGTTTGCCAACGAATTAACGTAAAGTGGCAATTGGAATTATCGTATTGTTTTATATGAAAGTGTTTATGTAAATACAAATTAAGTACGTTAGGTTGGTCTGCGTGGGAGCACGTTTGTCGAGGATGTGATCTACGTCACATTAGATAATATTTATGATCAGATAATAATAATAAAAAAAATTTATACGTAGAAAATGGTTAAGTATAGTTTATTATAAGGTGGAATTTTTACCAGTGGTTACAGTATCCCCCGGTTGAAGGGAATCTCGTCCCGAGATTCAGTCTATGTTGGTCGGGAAGTTGGGAATAATGATGTGGGTATACTATCCGTACTTGATTTTTTTCTCTTAGGGTTTCTAGCTAACCTTAATGAGGGATTTAGCACATAAATTGAATAAGAAAATATGGGATTTTGACTTATCCAAACAGTGAGCGTGAGAATGGGAAATCGTACAACGATTTGATTGATAATGTGAGTTTGATATGCTTAAAATGACTGAAGTTCAAAAATAATATTATATATAATATTATCTTGTTTCTGTGTCATTTAATGTTGGGTCCATCAGTACCCAAGAATACTTAAAACAAGATTTGGACACAAATTAACCAAGTGTTAACTTAAACCGAGAACAATTCAAGTCACTGAGAGAACAGTCTCTCAGTGAGTCATCTTCAGGATGCTTAAGGCGAATTCAAGAAGAAGGATTCACTACTCAGGAAGGCGGTACTCCCTAAGTAGGACTTAAGCCAAAGAAGAAGATGATGGTTCAGTGAGTGTTGGACAAGAACTCACTGAACCCTCAGTCTCCTCAACAACAATGAAGTGATTAGAGTGAAGACTGAAGACGATACTAAAGAACCAAGTGCCTGAAGAAAAGGCGGGAACAAGTGGGAAGGTTTTGAGAAGATAAGAGTGTCAGACCAAACACTCTTATCTTGTCAGATACCAACCTTCCCTATTACGGCTAAAAGTCATGGAGTGTCAGCCAACAACTCCTAAAGTCTTCATAGCCCATTCCTATTGGTTCTTGGAAATGACAATTACTGTTGTAATTGTCAGACACGCTCCCTCAACAACTTGTATTATATTTAATCACTTTTACTCGTAATACTTGTGTATAAATAGGTTCAGAAGGAGAGAAGTTGTGTGTGTTTTGTACATTGAAAGCTTAGACTTTTGCAAAACAACTTCTCTCCTACAAAGAGTAACGTATCCCTGAGATAGCTCAGTGAGGTCGCATTGTTACCACTTAAGCATAGCTTAAGTTTAGATAGGAGACACCACCATACCTTGTCTATTCAATCCCAAGTGTTTGTTCCGCAAAACACTTGGGTATAGATTCTTTGATTCATTTCTAATAAGAATTTAAACGTTGAAAATACTTTGTGTTTTTATATTCACGTTTTACTCACTGATAGAAATAATCAAATACATTGTATTAGTCATAAACAAAAATAGATTAACTCTCTAGTTAACTCTAAGCGTGTTAAGGGAACAACAAGTGGTATCAGAGCCTCTGGTTTATAAAATCTTTTCAAAACTAAGAGTGCTCAAGGTTTTTAAAACCAAGATCCTACTATGGCTGATATTAATGTACCCCAGCTAGTCGACAAAAAGGGTGGTAGCTATTCTGCTGTTGCACCCAGACTTGAAGCTGGTAAATTTAGCAAATGGAAAAAATGAATGATTTGCTATTTAATTGGTATGGAACCTTACTACATCACCTGTATCAGGGATGGCCCATTTGTCCCAAAGACTGCTGCAGGGCTAAATAAGCCTGAAGCTCAATGGACCATTGATGAGAGGAGGGTGGTCAATCAAGACCAACGCCTCAAAAGCATCATTATATCTTGTCTTCCTGACGATATAATGGAATCAATCATCAACTGTTTAACAGCCAAGCAAACTTGGGATGACTTGGTCAATAGCTTTGAGGGTCCATCAGATACCAAGGAAAATAGGGTCGTAGACCTTAAACTTGAGTATAATACCTTCAGGGCAAAGGACTCTGAAAGTCTCTCTCAGACTTATACCAGATACAAGACTTTGATAAAAGAACTATCAAATGATGGTGTAGTATTATCTAAGCATGAGACAAATGTTGGCTTTATCAACAGTCTCCCTGAGAAGTGGCTAAACTTCTCACAAGGCCTGAGGAATGCTAATCACATTCAGAATCTTGAGCTCCCTGAGATCTATGGGAAGTTTGTCTATGAAGACAACTTAATCTCAAGGAGATACCCTGACTCAAAAGCTCTTGAGTCCAAAAAGGCCTTGACCTCCACACCCATATCATCTGCTTTTTATACTAATGGTGTTGTGAAGGATTATCAAGAGGATTCTGAGGATGAAATTGATTAAAGAACTGGTGATGAGTACCTAAATGATTTAAACTTGGAATTCCAAGAAAGGGCACTCCTTGCTAATTCAAAACGTTTCATCAAAAGAAACCAGTCCAACTTTTCTAAAGCAAAAGCAAATGAAACCACTGAATGCTTTAAGTGTGGTAAAAAGGGTCATTTTGCTAGGGACTGCTATTCTAAAACCATCTCAGAACCCTCTTACAAGTTTTCAGGAAACAGTTCCTTAGGGACTAGCAAGTTTCAACCTAGAATGTTTCAGTCGACCCAACAATTTCAAAACAAGGGTCAAAAAGACTTTGAAGCAAAATATAGGAAAACTAAGGCTAAACTTGCACTTCTTGAAACTAATCCCTTAATGTCTCAGGCTCCTCAAACACCCAAACCTGTTCAGGCAAAGAACAAGGTTTTAGTAGCTGAAGCATATGACTGGGATGAAGAAGAGGTCTCCTCAGATGAGGAAATTAGGGTGAGTGCACTGATGGCACTCTCTGAAGGTGATCAGGTGGCTGTCGGGAAAAGCCATGCAAGGAATGGAGAGTGGGTTAACATCACCATGAAGAAGGTAAATACTTTACTTTCTATGGATGATGATTCGGATTGGCAGTCTTACATGAATTATATTTGTGTAGATCTTAAGTTTGTTGAAGAACAAAGGGTTAATCTGCTTTCAAAATATAACAACTTAGTGTCAGAATTGAATAAATGTAGAGATGAATTACTTGTATTAAAACAAGCCAAACTAGAATCAATTACTCTACAAATTCAGAACACTGAAATTTTGAAACAAAAGCAAACCCTACAAACTGAACTTAACAAAGAGAAGGCTGTCATTGAAGGCTGGACCAAAAAAACCCCAAAGTCTTTGATACTGTGGGGTTAATTCCTAGAAAAACTATTGGAATTGACAATCTCCATGATTATTCAGATTTTGGTCATGGTGAAACGTCCTTTATTCCAGCTGGCATATCCTTTGAGCAAGAAATGCTACCCAAGTCAAATGACTGGATAGTCAGGGATAACCCAGTCAGTAAGTTACCAAACTTTGAGACTGGAAAGATCTTGCTTCCTGAAAGTCAGGCCTTGAAAAACATGCTTGGACTCACTGACCAACTCAGTAGTACTGAGCTAGTCAGTGAGCCTGAATCTGAATCAACACCACCACTCCCTCCACTGAACACCCTTCAGGGTGCTGCACCAAACTCAGGTCTCCCACCTATGGTCTATTCCCCACACTCTCCAAAGGAGAGATCAGGAAAAGGAAGAATCATCCTGAAAAGACCAACCCCTGAAGTCTCAGTAAATACTGATGACTCATCTACTTCAGTTCCTTCTGAAGTAACAATCCAAAGTCCTGATCCAAGATTTGATCAGTTGGCTGAAATGGTCAGGAAGCTAGGTGAGAAGATTGCATCTTCTGAGAAACCTTCTCAATCCAAGAAGGAACAAAAACCAGCTTCCTCAAAGACCAAACCCAAACCTTCAAAACCCCTGAAAAGATGTGAACTGTGTAACTACACCAATCATCTCACTGATGATTGCTATAGAGTCCTTTATTGCATGATTTGCAAAAAGGAAGATCACAGGACCTCTGATCATAAAACATGCTCAGTCACATCAAAGATGTCAGGACTTAAGGCTCAGTCTTTAAACTACCCTTCTGATTCTAAGCAGAAACAGAAGCAAAAGGCTAAGCCTTTTCCACCTTGCCTTTACTGTGGATTCAATGACCACCATCCTAAGGATTGTCAAATTGACAAATGTTGTGAAACTAGTGGAAGTTCCACTAAAAAATCCTCAGGAAAAGAAAGGATCATTCAGTCAAGATGAGGGTCAAATAAGCCATCCTCTCAGACTACTGAAGCTACCCCTTCAACTATATGCAAAATCTGTGGTAGCTCAGTCCACTCCATCACTGACCATGAGTCTATTGATACTTTTATACAGACCTACAAAACCAAACCCACCATGAAGTGGAGTCCTAGAAAGAACTGACCCAGTTTACATTTGTGTAGAGGCATGTTAGGGATCCTATTTGGCATCTAGATAGTGGATGTTCAAGGAGCATGACTGGTCAAAAGGAGTATCTGCACAAATATGTGGAAGAACCAGGACCCAAGGTGATATTTGCTGATAACTCATCATGTCTCACTGAAGGTTATGGTTCAGTAAACTGCAATGGTATAGTCTTTACTAGGATAGCTTATGTAAATGGTCTTAAGTACAATCTGATAAGTGTCAGTCAACTATGTGATGCCAAGTACATAGTTCAGTTTGATGATAAGCAAGGAACCATCTTCAATGCAAATAAGGAAATTGTCCTTATTGCACCAAGAAGACAAGATGTTTATGTTCTAGACATGTCCAGTCTAACTCAGGATGGAACTTGTCTCTTTGCTAAAGCCACTGAAACCCTCAACTGGCTTTGGCACAAAAGACTCACCCACTTGAACTTCAAAAACATAAACAATCTTGTAAAACAAAACAAGGTTCTTGGCTTACCATTACTTGTGTTTTCTAAGGATAAACCATGCTCAGCTTGTGAAAAAGGTAAACATCACAGAGCATCCTTTAAAACCAAAACCAACTTTTCCATCAGGAACTGTCTACATCTTCTCCATATGGATCTATTTGGACCAGTTAGTCCTAGATCCATTAACCATGAGAAGTATACTCTGGTCATTGTGGATGAGTACTCAAGATACACTTAGGTATACTTCCTGATCAAAAAGAGTCAGGCAGCTGAAACAATCATCTCCTTTGTCAGGAACATTGAAAATCAAAATGACATTAAAGTCAAACAAATTAGGACTGACAATGGAACTGAGTTCAAAAACCATGAACTTGAATGTTTCTGTGATGAGAAAGGAATTTCCCAAAAATTTTCCTCACCTTACACACCTGAACAAAATGGTGTGGCTGAAAGGAAAAACAGAACACTCATTGAAGCTGCAAGGACAATGTTAAATGGATCAGTCCTCTCCAAACATTTTTGGACTGATGCAGTCAAAACTGCCTGTTATATACAAAACAGATCCATCATTGTCAAGAGACATGGGAAAACCCCATATGAGTTATTCAAAGGAAGAATCCCTGACATCAGCTACTTTCATGTCTTTGGGTGTCCTGTGTTTATTCATAATCACAAGGATCACTTAGGGAAATTTGATGCCAAAGCTGATGATGGATACTTCCTAGGATATTCTCTTGTCTCAAAGGCCTTCAGGGTGTTCAATACTAGGAGACAGCAGACTGAGGAAACATTCCATGTTACCTTTGATGAGAGCACTGAAGCTATCAGGTTCTCAACTACCTCAGTGGAAGAAATAGGAATAGATGATTCATCAAGATATCCTCCTGATGAATATCATCCTGAGAACAATCCTTCCACTCAGTATCAAGAAGATGCTGACATCTCCTACTACATTATCCCTCACAACCTTCCTAACCCAACCATCACTGAGTTTGTTGAAGCACATACTAGTACTGATGAAATCATTCAGTCAGAAGAAAGTGCTCAGGAACCAATCAATCTCAGTGATCATCCAACCCAATCAGACACTCAAGATCCTGAGAATACTCAGGTGTCTGAACCAGAACCTACCCCTCCACCCTTTCAGGCCTCCACAAGCTCTAATCAGTATCCAAGACCTCAGGACAGCTGGACTAGGTCTCAGGATATAGAACTTGTCAATATTATTGGAGAGCCTACTGAAGGCATGCTCACCAGAAGCATGGCTGCTAGTCTAAAAGCAGCCTCAGCCAATGAATGCCTATTTGTGGACTTCATTTCCACTATTGAACCCAAAAGTGTCAAAAAAGCACTTATACATCCAAGTTGGGTTCAGGCCATGCATGATGAACTGGAACAATTTGACAGAAACAAGGTAATGACCTTGGTCAAATGCCCTGAGAATGTTTCAGTCATTGGCATGAAATGGGTGTTCAAAAACAAATCTGATGAAAATGGCATAGTCATTAAAAACAAAGCCAGACTTGTAGCCAAAGGCTATAATCAACAAGAAGGCATTGACTATGAAGAAACATTTGCACCAGTAGCAAGGATGGAAGCCATCAGGATCTTCCTTGCTTTTGCTACATACATGAACTTCAAGGTGTACCAAATGGATGTTAAAAGTGCATTCTTAAATGGGTCACTGAAATAAGAAGTTTATGTTCAGCAACCTCCTGGATTTGAAAGCCATGAGTTTCCTGACTATGTCTGTAAGCTTAACAAAGCCCTTTATGGACTGAAGAAAGCTCCCAGGGCATGGTATGAAACTCTCTCAGCCTTCCTGATCCAAAACAAATTTGTCAGAGGCAAGATAGACAACACATTGTTTATCTACAAGACAAATACTGATGTCATACTTGTACAAGTGTATGTGGATGACATCATCTTTGGCTCAACAAATTATAAACTTTGCAAACAGTTTGAAAAACTGATGGCAAAGAAATTTGAAATGAGCATGATGGGAGAACTGACTTACTTCCTTGGTCTACAAATCAAGCAGACTGATAAAGGAACCTCTATCAGTCAAGAGAAGTATGTCAGAAGCCTACTGAAGAAGTATGAGCTCAGTGACTGTGCCTCAGTCAAAACTCCCATGGTACCACCAAACAACCTTGGTCCTGATCTTACTGGTAAACCAGTCAATCAAACTCTCTTCAGAGGAATGATAGGATCACTGATGTATCTACTTGCATCAAGGCCTGACATCCAATTCTCAGTCTGCTTGTGTGCCAGATATCAATCTGACCCAAGAGAGTCTCATCTCACAGCTGTGAAAAGGATACTCAGGTACCTGAAAGGTACTCCAAACCTTGGATTATACTATCCAAAATGTTCAGGCTTTGATCTCAAAGGATACTCAGACTCTGACTATGTTGGATGCAACATGGATAGAAAAAGCACCTCAGGCTCCTGCCAAATTCTTGGTGGTAAATTAGTCTGTTGGAGTGCTAAGAAGCAACAATCAGTTGCCTTGTCCTCAGCTGAGGCTGAATATGTTGCAGCAGCAAGTTGTTGTGCAAATGTACTTTGGATGAAAAGTCAACTCAGTGACTATGGAATTCAGTACAAGATGGTCCCCATCTTTTGTGATAACACAAGTGCAATTGCCATATCAAACAACCCTGTTCTTCATCAAAGAACAAAACACATTGATATTAGATATCATTTCATCAGGGACCATGTCATGAATGGTGACATTGAATTACACTTCATTCCTACTGAATATCAGCTAGCTGATATATTCACCAAACCTCTGGATGAGCCAACTTTCACAAGACTGAAAGCTGAATTAGGAATGTTGGATATAGAGAATCAGTCCACTGATTGATTTCTCCCAACTAAGTGTAAATTCAAAAAAAAATTAAATAAATAAATAAAAAAATAAAAAAAAACTCAGGTCCCTGACTCAATGTGTCCATCAGTGAAAAAAATCACTGAATCCACTAACCTCAGGAACTAAACCCAAGTTCCTAAAATCACAGTCTTCAGGAACTAAACCCAAGTTCCTGAATCCTTGAAACTCAGGAATCATTCCTTATTCCTAAACCATCAGTGACTAAACCCAAGTCCCTGAAACACCTCACTGAATGAGAAAATCATTCAGGGCCCTTAAAGGACATTGAATGCTAACTTGAATGCTCTAAGTATCTCGTTAGGAAATGTCATAGGTTGGTAACTGAATTCTTATTTAATATAAGAATATTTATTCCTTCTGCCTTTCTGGCATGCACCATATGGGCCCCCACTTCCCAATTTGGCATTCAATGCCCTCTCTCACACAAAACACTGTGTGATGATGAAACTCTGCAACTTCTCATTTTGCAGAACTGCTCAACTGTTCACCTTAACGGTTGCGCAAAAAAGAGGAAAAGTGGAGTGGTGACATTTAATGTGGATACCAAAAACTTTATTCAAAACAATTTCCCAAATTTGTTTTAATAAAATTAAAACCGCCAAAATGTCCAAAACACCCCCATCTCCATTTCCCTATTGAAGGATATTCATGAACTAATAAACACAAGATTGGGTGCTATATGGATCGAACTAGGAAGAAACTAGAGAGAGAAAGTGGAGTGGAACCTTTAGTGAGAGAAAGAAAGAGATATTAGATTAAGTGAGAAAAGGCCCAACCCTTCCAATGGTGGGAAGGGTGTATTTATAGTACTACATAATATGTCCCTAGTGGACTATGGAGCGAGCTGACAGTGGGGAAAGCCCCGACCCACTCCACAAATATAAATACGACTAATACTATTAATACTTATACTAATATTACTATGCTAATATTAATAAGCCTACGAGCTATGTAAATGCTAAATAGATACTCGGGGTGACCAAGCCTTCATTTGAATATTTATATTCCTAACAATCTCCCCCTAAGGGAGGTCACCCCGGAAATAATAACTTGAATTCTAGCATTTTGTCTTATGATCATGTCTTCATAGCTCGTAGTCTTTGATTCTTCAATGTCTTGAAACTTTGTGCATTCAGCAGTAATCTTTTGATGACTGATCTGTTGTCTTGGATGATCTTTGAGAATTCATCGAGTTTATCATCCAACATTTGTCTTCAAGTCATCTTTCAGCAGTATGTTTCCATGTGATGTGATAATCTTCGAGTCGACATGCTCACACTATTTGGAGTCATAATCTTCAGCATCAGAGTTTACAGAAGCAATGTTGAAGGTCTTTTAGGTTGATCATGACTTTGTTGAATTACAATGATGATGTAGTGTGAACATGTGGTAGAGGATTGGCATCTTGTCTGCAACCAGCTACAACCGCAACCAGCTACAGCATCCAATAGCTACAACCGCCAGAAGTTCCTGCATACGACAGTTAGCAATAAAACGTCCGGTACTTACAGGTTCGGACTTCGAGATTTTTAACAGCATAGTGTGAAAACTCTCTCTAATCCTTACCAAGACCGTTCCTAATCGAAAACCCACAGAGGGCTTTTTAAGATCGTACCGTAGCATATCAACGATTAGGTGAGTCGCTGGAGATCACTCCACGACTGTAGACCGTTTGAAACCGCCGCGATCACTAAGCGTAATCCACAGGGAATTACCGAAGTGACCTGCTTTCAGGGCTGCTTGATGTTAACCCTGGCAGGAATTTCCATTCAATCATTGAGAATTACATTTGTAAATTCTCTCATAAATGTTCTGGCAGATTGCTAAGATCTGCGTAGGACTCATGAGTTTACAACTGGTGTCCTTGATGTTGAACAACCAGTGTAGAAATAATTCGTGTCCCTATGAGATCTTATTATGCATCTCGTGGCTCTAGACTCAATAGTGCGTTTTTGATTTAGTGAGCGGAGGCTGGAGAGGACTGCCACCTTTTCAATATCATCTAACTCGGAGTGAGAGAGACGATACAAATGTATTGAACTCCGTGACAATTGAAACAAGAGTCCTTTGAGGGACCTTGAGTGGCTAGGGAGGGTTGTGCAGCGTATCACTGGGTCCATGATACTTTGTCTTCAATGCCAGCAATCAACTAAGTGATTCTGACAGCATATGTATTGACCCAGTTTCTGCCTAAGTTGTAAGGAGGGCTTCTTTCTTTTCACCCTTTATCTTTACAATTCTTTTTCATTCTTCAACCCCTTCAGTGCTTACCGAGACTTCATTACTAGAACCTTGTTGGGTTTGTTCCAGTACTAGCTCCATCTCAGTCGGCACTTTTCCCTTATCCACTTTTCTCTTTTTTAATCATACCTAAGGACTTCTACACTAACTAGTGGATTGTCCCTGGGTAGATCCCTCCGGCTCTGGCGGGATCGTGGGAACTTGAGCCTAACCTAACCATCCTTATAACTCCATGCATTAATTAAAATGGTCGGTCTTTGGTATTCATCCATGATTGCCAAACCAAATCTTTGAAAAATCTCTCAAAGTGTTCATGATTCTGAAACACATTTTTGCAAACACTTGAGAGTTTTATATTTTTCAAATGCTCCCCCTCAACATGTGCTCGAATGATTGTTTTATAAATTTGCACATGTTAGGTAGAGCTCGCACTTTTGAATTGATTGATTTTCCAAGAACATGATCATCGCGAGACACGCTTACATCACTAGTAAACTAGCTTGAAATTATTACCCGTCCAGATCACATTCAAGGAAAATCGCTCGAAATCGGTACATTCTACTCAGACACGTCCTTTGCGAGACACGCTTACATCACCAGATAAACTGGCTTGAAATTATTACCCGTCCAGGACATGTCCTTTCAACTACTGACTTTAGCTATCGTCAATTCATTTGTCAAGTCTGAGTCACGATCGCTTGCGAGGCCAAATCCTTTTTGTCCATTTGCTCCCCCTCAATATGTGCATCGATATACGAAAGAGTTTAGCACATATGGGAGAGCCTAACGATTAAGTCCAAAGCATCACATTTTCATCAGGTTTCATATTTAAATCACATTCTCTCCCCCGATCAAAAATTTCAAACCTTTTGAGATTTGTGATCCCAATTGATTTAAATAATTTAGAAAACATGGGAGAAAATGTGGTCAGGTTTAACATGTTCTGATGATGAAACATACTTTGCTCCCCCTTAATCTAAGAGGGAGATTCACTGCTTCTTATGCACAAGATGACTTTAATGACCCGAATGATATTGATCTTTTTGCACAGATGATGTGATCATCCGTTTCTCTGAAGGGAGTCATTGGTCAACATCGATTATCCATCCACCAACAAGAACGTACAAGTATTGTAGATCCCCACTTGGCGAGATCGGAACAAATATTGCTTTGTTTCACTGAAGGTGGTGGTGGTGATGACGGTGTTGTTGTTGTTGTTGCTGCCATTGTTGTTGTCGTGGTGAATTGTGAGCCAATTAATAGAGTTTGACCGTCTGATCAAATGGTTAGAGCGGGAACTGGCACATTCATTTTGGTTATGGAATCTGCATAAGAATATCAACACAGATATACATACATACAAATACACTATTCCTTAATAGCTACCCTTCAGCAGCTTGCCACATTATAATGCCAAGTTCATCTTATAATCAAACCACAATCAGGGACTACATCAAACCACTATCTAGCATGAAGAGCAAATAGCAATCATGCACATGGCAATTCACACAGATATCAATATTCAACTCAGGATCTTAGGAACATGATTCTAACATGATAGCAATATACCTAAGCAAATCCTGAGAACATATGCACAATATCAACAACAATTAAGCATCAATCGACTTAACAAAAGTCAAACAACCTTTGAAACTCATTCATTTAGATCATACAACTGTCATTGGAGTATTCAAAAACATCAAACACAACTGGTTTTTCTAACTTCTTTTAGGTTTTGAGTCTTAAGGTGTTTAGGGGATTAAACGAGGATTCCAAAGTAACACAAATGAACCTTCTAGATACATAAAGCTAGGAAACTATAAGCAAATTGCACATAATGTCCTAAACTTTCTAGCAACTAACACGTTTGGCCATTTGATATAAAGTTTTAGCAAGATCCTCTTCAACTAATACCCCATTAACTACAAAACCATTTCTAACAAGTATGATTTAACCAATAAATCCGTTTGATGATATAAAATTTGAATTCACTCTTCCCCTCAATCAATGACCCGTATTCTAGTTAAAGATTTGTAGTCGTTGATTGAGTGACAAATTTTATGCATAATCCAAGAGTAAAAGAATTTCAGGTAACACATAATCACCAAGTGTCTCACAAATAATTTTCAGAAGAATCATTGAATGAAAACTATTTGTATGCAAAGAAGATTTCTCTTCCTTTTCAAGAAATAATGCACTGAAACGTACATCAGATCGAAGAAACATGGATATAAAGTAATCCATGCCCAGGTGAACATCACCCAGTTGGAGGAACAGCCGTCCTTTTGGCGACGTGCTTTCCCCATTTTGAAGCGCGGGTTGCTATCTGAAGTAATAGCAAGCCATGAGACATGTTTTAACCAATTTGTATAACTTCTGCTCGAGCTTCATTTAAAGTCCCGTGTCATTATTGAATGACATTTCTAAGACCGTAAATGTTATCGATAAACAGAAGACATGCCTAGGTGAAACTATTTTTGGTATTTTCTATTTTTTTAATTTTTATGGTTTTTCTGGATTTACGCATCTCTATTTACAATTTGCAGGTTTTCTATAATTTTCTATTTACAGTATGTTTTAAGATATGTACAAACTATATTATTCAGTTTAAGACGATGATGAAATGAATACCGAAATGAGGATACGTTCAGTATGTTGTAGAAATCTGTGGTCAATCATCTCTTAAACTTTCACCACCAAAGCTTTCGAGGCTCCTGAACAATCGACGGAACTTGAGCCTTCCCAATGTACAGCTTTGATAGCTTCCCCCAAACCGACAATCTTCTTACTGAGCAGATTCTAAGCTCTCTTTCAAGCTTACATAAGGTAAGTGTACAGCGGAAACCGTAGCAAACCACATCAAGTATTGCTGCTCCTTTTTAAGAATAATCATCGTGATTCTCCGTTCGGGGATCCTCAAATAGATCAGCAATGAATCATCTCACATTTGAATAATTCTTCTCACATTTCTTCCCGCTGAGGATTGAAGAAATGCCTACCAAAAGTATCCAGAGACCACTTCCCCCCAACTAGTTGAAGAAATTCAAACAGTCTCATTGTATGAAGCCCGAAAACCCGAAGTACACACTCAATCCCATTAATGAAGTCGAAAACGTAACATCAAGATCAATTAAGACCTAGAAATCCCCTTTTCTCCCTTCAAGAAATTGCAGATGAGAATAGTTACACCAAAGTCAACTAAGTCCCGAGTGTAAGCAATTTATCCCGTGTGTAGTCGAAATGATAACACCAAGACAGTACCGTGAAAAACCAAGTAAGTCCCGGATGAACGCATTTCCTTCTGTAGGATACCGACTAACCAGAAGTCATCATACAATTGTGAACCTCTTTAATTATCAGAAACTGTTTCATACATATCTTCCCCCACGTAGTTGGAATAATACATCAAGACTCACGAGTTAAAACACTGATTTTCTCTGTGGTTATGACATTTGTCTTCCCAGAATAACTTCATTTAAGAAGAAGTATAAAGTTTATCATGTGTACTCGTTGTGCGTTCAGATGTATGTCTCCTTCCCCCTTGCTGATTTTGATACCTCAGAATCAGCAACACATCTTACGCACAAATACTTGAAATCTTGTGAGAAGAACAAAAATTAGCTCAAATGTATCAAGTGAGAATCAACCGCTACCGAAGCACTTTCTGACTATCTTTACCAACCCTTAAGTAGGCCATGTGAATTGATAACTGATGAAGCAAACCCGATATACCAAACTCTATTAATTTTCTATTTACAGTATGTTTTAAGATATTTACAAACTATATTATTCAGTTCAAGCCTCGGTCCTCAATGTCAACATTATGGCGTCTGCTGACATCTCTTCAGGCCCCGTTCATCAAAGGAGACATACATCTGAACGCACAACGAGTACACATGATGAACTTTATACTTCTTCTTAAATGAAGTTATTCCGGGAAGACAAATGTCATAACCGCAGAGAAAATCAGTGTTTTAATTCGTGAGTCTTGATGTATTATTCCAACTACGTGGGGGAAGATATGTATGAAACAGTTTCTGATAATTAAAGAGGTTCACAATTGTATGATGACTTCTGGTTAGTCGGTATCCTACAGAATGAAATGTGTTCATCTGGGACTTACTTGGTTTTTCACGGTACTGTCTTGGTGTTATCATTTCGACTACACACGGGATAAATTGCTTACACTTGGGACTTAGTTGACTTTGGTGTAACTATTCTCATCTGCAATTTCCTGAAGGGAGAAAAGGGGATTTATAGGTCTTAATTGATCTTGATGTTACGTTTTCGACTTCATTAATGGGATTGAGTGTGTACTTGATGAAGCGAAAAGTGTACCGCTTTTAAGGGGTCATTTAAGCCCTAAATCGTATTTATTTGATCAAATATTTCCCTAAATCGTTCCTTTTGTCATTTTAGGTACTTTTGAGAAGAAATCTGGAAAAGGAAGTATTTTGGACGTTTTTGGAGCATAAAAGTGAAGAAAACGACAAAGTCTCAAAAATCGGCTAAAAGTTACCTTTGACGGCGTCAGGATTTACCCTGGACGGCGTCATGGCTTGGCAAGAAAAAGGTGGATGTGAAAATTACTCATGATAAGCCAGAGAAATTTGTATGGAATTCTGACGGCGTCACCCTTTAATATGATCAAGGGCGTCACGGCTTAATTTAAAGAGGGACGGCGTCACGTTCAAGGTCTGACGGCGTCAAGCCTTGATAAGCCAGAACGGATTTTGGAAAGCTAAAGAGGGACGGCGTCAAGAAGGCCATCCGGGAACCCTAAAAGCGGCGAGGTGACGGCGTCACACTCCATAACGTGACGCCGTCAGATGTAAAAATCTATATATAGTTTTCTAATTTTTTGTCATTAGTGTGGAACTTAGTGTGGAATTTTTGGGAGAAAACCCTAAGACGATTTTAGCATCTTTTTCAAGGCTTTTTGCCTTGAGATCTTCCATGTTACATTGAAGATAAGTTATCAATTAATCATTCAATATGTCTATGTGTTGTTTGATTCTATCTTGTTCTTGTCTTTTGTTTAACATGTTAGGCTAGATTTATCTTGTGTTTGCTTAGATCTAATGAAACCTAGCTATTGATTATTGGTTATTAGTGTGTTATTAGTTGTATTGGATGATTGTGTATCTATGTTAGGCTTAAGTAGGAGCTTGTAGAGTTGGGGAAGTACGTACGCCACCCCACGATTGGTATTAAGGAATACACCCGTCATCCACGCGACTAATACACACTAATCAACCGGTAAAAGATAGTTAGGGAGTAAGGAAATCTAAGTGAACACATTTCTCTACACATAAGTTTTCACCACTTTTTATTTTCAGTTATTTATTTTATTTGCATTCGTAGTAATTTGGGTTAGTTGACTAGCAACTAATTCCGCCCACTCTTTCAAACCCGAGATTTTACTTGCTTTCATAAAAATATAAAAAATACAAAAAAGAATCTTCCTCAACCCTTAGACCTAATTAGAGTAGTCTTTCATACCTAACGAACACTATTCCCTGTGGAGAACGATCAATCCCCCGTACTTACCACTACACTATACTACATCGGTCAGGTACACTGCCTGGTGGGGTTGTAAGCCTCTTGAGATCCCTTGAGAGGTAAAACCTGCTGTAAGGTTGCAAAACCACGCATCAAGTTTTTGGCGCCGCTGCCGGGGAATAGTTATTGTTTAGGTTGAATTTTTATTTCTATTAGGTCTACTCACTAGATTCCTTTCTAGTGAGATTTTTATTTTATTTTTCTAAGATTTTCTTTAGTCTATCTGCTTTCTTTGTGTGTTTGTTCGTAATTGGTTCGTCACTATGGATAGGGAGATTAAGGCATTCAATGAGCTTAATGAGTTAATTGATAGAGAGAAGAGACTCACCCGCCTTAGCACGAGTAGTGAGACTGAGCTTAGAGATGACTTAAGGTTAGTTCATAATTCCTCACCAATTCTAGAAGGATTAAATCACCATAAGTTTATCTTTAAATGTCCTTGCCCCGCTAAAAATCGTAAGTACCCATGGATTAGAAAGGGGGGTTATTTTAATGTGAAGGTTCCATGCATGATTGGTCACATGTTTAGGGAGCATACCTATATTGATCTCAAGGCACCAATGAATTTCATGTCTAGGCTTTACTATAACTGGATCATGAGCAATGAGCTGAACCCTAGACAAGACCCGTATGACCCCAATCAGATGTGCAATTTTATAGGTATAGCAAGAGGTTTACACGTCTTTATCGGAGATTTCGTTTACCAATGTGATTTCGTGATCCTAGAAGATATAAGGGGGATTATAGACCCGTATTTAGGCGAGATAGTTTTAGGAGAACCCTTCATAAGAACGTCCCAAGCAATTTATGATAAGGATGAAGGTAGTGTTACATTCTCCAGCGAAATAGGATGCATCAAGTACCTGATGCCCCATAATGTGTCTCGTTTCTCTAAGTTCGAACCAAAATTTAAGGGCATTAAGGGCTTTGATGTCGATAATATCCCAGCACTCGAGGTTGATAACGATAACCAAGGAAGGGCTAGAGTTAAGTATTCGATGTGTTTGGCCTTAGGTCCGGAATACAAGAGGGATGAAAGAGTGATACAAATCTTTAAAACCACATTTTTTATGCGGAAGGGAAAAACGTAGAACCCGTGACTTTGAGTCTAGCTACAAGACTCGTTAATAAAGAAAAGCGCTTCTTGGGAGGCAACCCGAGCTTTATTTATTTGCTTTGTGTGTTTATTTATTTGTTTGTTTGATTTTATTTGTTTCCGTATGTATGTTTAATTTTTATTTTTATTGATTCATGTTCAAAACTAAATTGTGAAAATGCTTTATTTTGTTTTTAACTTCGTCTTAATTACATATAAAGGTATTTTGCAAAAGATAAGTGTAAGGGAAATCCAAATTTGTTTATTAGAACACAAATGAACATGAATCGTAATAATATTAAATTAGCATACATATTAGTGTTTGTTAGAGTCAAATGCTTGTATCGAGTCATAATGATGTTTTGCAGGATTTCCAGGAAGTAAGGTATAGGTTTTTCCAAAAATTTTCCGGAAACGTAACATGAGAATTTTGTCAGGTCATTTCTGACGGCGTCAGGGTTTATAACCTGACGGCGTCAGATTTAATTTTCTGAAAATTTTTGAAAGTTTTGTTTTCATAAAAAGTTTCTATTAAATCTCTAACTTATAATCTCCAGGAATCTGCAAAATTATCATTCCACAAGCATTATATCCTTATATATAGATTTATCCCGCCGTTGTTATGCAGGTTTTCGTGTTTGTTTTCTCAGGTTTAACAGGTTATTTTGGACAAGGAGATGTTTATGGAATCAAGCTTATGGCGATGCATTAGTCATGGAGCTTCTACATTACCTTGGAAGAAGATTTAACCGTGTTACTTCATTATCCACCGAGCGAATCAGGGGAGTATTTGATTTCAATCTTTTACTTTTTGCTTTTACATCTTGTTATTTGAACATTGGGGACAATGTTCATATTAAGTGTAAGGGGAGGGTAAAAGTACGATTTTAGAGAATACAATTGCGCTTGATTTTTGTTGGTTTGATGGTAGATGTGTAATAAAACTGAGAGAAATACCTGTTAGGATAATTTTAGTGCCAAATTTAAAATTTTTTACAACATTTAGGAGTGAAACTTTGATCTTAATGAGCGTCTCATGGATAGGAGTTATATGACTAGCACAAAACCGTACCACTAAAAAATTTTCCACCCCCAAATATGTGAGGTTCGCCCCTAGAATTGGTAGGAAAAGCATTTATGCTATGATGTGTGTACCGGTAGCACTTAGATTCTAGAACTTGCGTTAGGACCATTCCGAGGCCACAAGTGAGACTACATTCGTGTAGTTAGATTTACTACATGATAAGAGGCATTAGGATTAACCCATTGTTTTACACCTGTGTTTTTGTTATAATTACATTGGCTACATTGGTCAAGTAATTCTCCCACACCCTTTGCGTTGTACTCATTTTTAGTACACGATACCCCTAGTACACCCCTCAGAGCCTATCTTTTCGTTTCGACCTTTAAGCATTTTACTTAAAGGAAGAATTTGTTTACACCCCACTTAAATGTACACCCAAATCGCCTTAGCCTACCTTGTATGCACTCATTTTTAGTGCATTATTGTTACAACATTTGTTTAAACCCAAGTTAATTATCTAATTGATTACATGGTTGCTAAGTCGAGTCATATCCTTGTACATATTGTTTTGGGACGATTGGGACTCATGGGTAAAGTACTAGTGTAATGGAGTAATGGGGAAGAACATCATTTATTACCCCCATATGTGCTAAATATTTTAAAAAAGTACTCCAAGTGTTTTAATTATCTTAATTCGAGTCATTAGAATAGTATTTGTAAAGTTATGTAAAAGTTCAAGTGTAAGGGGAATGCAACGCCCCTTTGATGTATTATTTTGGATGGTAGGGCAAGAGTGTATGCAAAAAAAAAAAAAAAAAAAAAAAAAAAAAAAAAATCGAAAAAATCAAGAAAAATACAAAAAAAATGAGAAAAAGAGAAATAGAAAAAACATACGGACTACCATCCCGTTTCATTTTATGTTTAGTTTATGTTTTTGTTATTTTGTTATTTTGTTTCTAGCTTAAGATCGAGTCTAGTCTTGGCTTAGCAACATTGTATAGTACATGTAATTAATCAAGATCTTTAACTCGCCACCAGTAAAATATCCCGTATCCAACAAATCCGTGTTTATCATATCCCTACACCTAACGTTATAACCCATGTAAAAGCCCTCTTTGATAGTTTATCTTTGGTGCTTACGCCTAGTGGAGGAGGTTTTCGATCCTTTCCCAAGCCTATGGTAATCTATTTGCTATGACAGGTAGTGAGAGATATTATCCGTTTTCATTTATGAGATTTATTTTGATGACACTTGAGAGATGTGAGTATCTAAACACTACTTGTGAGGTGCTAGTATGTAATCTCCATGCTTATTATGATTGAAGTGGAACGATTATTTGTTGTAATTACTTTTATATTAGCGTTAAATGACCCCTAACTTGTATTTTGATTAGAATAAAAGCGCATTTGCTTGAGGACAAGCAAATCTCAAGTGTAAGGGTATTTGATGAAGCGAAAAGTGTACCGCTTTTAAGGGGTCATTTAAGCCCTAAATCGTATTTATTTGATCAAATATTGCCCTAAATCGTTCCTTTTGTCATTTTAGGTACTTTTGAGAAGAAATCTGGAAAAGGAAGCATTTTGGACGTTTTTGGAGCATAAAAGTGAAGAAAACGACAAAGTCTCAAAAATCGGCTAAAAGTTACCTTTGACGGCGTCAGGATTTACCCTGGACGGCGTCATGGCTTGGCAAGAAAAAGGTGGATGTGAAAATTACTCATGATAATCCAGAGAAATTTGTATGGAATTCTGACGGCGTCACCCTTTAATCTGATCAAGGGCGTCACGGCTTAATTTAAAGAGGGACGGCGTCACGTTCAAGGTCTGACGGCGTCAAGCCTTGATAAGCCAGAACGGATTTTGGAAAGCTAAAGAAGGACGGCGTCAAGAAGGCCATCCGGGAACCCTAAAAGCGGCGAGGTGACGGCGTCACAATCCATAACGTGACGCCGTCAGATGTAAAAATCTATATATAGTTTTGCAATTCTTTGTCATTATTGTGGAACTTAGTGTGGAATTTTTGGGAGAAAACCCTAAGACGATTTTAGCATCTTTTTCAAGGCTTTTTGCCTTGAGATCTTCCATGTTACATTGAAGATAAGTTATCAATTAATCATTCAATATGTCTATGTGTTGTTTGATTCTATCTTGTTCTTGTCTTTTGGTTAATATGTTAGGCTAGATTTATCTTGTGTTTGCTTAGATCTAATGAAACCTAGCTATTGATTATTGGTTATTAGTGTGTTATTAGTTGTATTGGATGATTGTTTATCTATGTTAGGCTTAAGAAAACTGGCTAACTTCCTATTCGGTAACTTGCTTGAACGTCTTAAGAAACATGAACCAAATGCGTACTAAAGGTTTTTATGGTTGTATTTAATGCATGAGCGAATTCTAGTGATCCCATGTTAGGAGCTTCCTAGCCGGCTCGACATAGGAGTGAAGTAGGAGTTCATAGAGTTGGGGAAGTACGTACGCCACCCCACGAATGGTATTAAGGAATACACCCGTCATCCACGCAACTAATACACACTAATCAACCGGTAAAAGATAGTTAGGGAGTAAGGAAATCTAAGTAAACACATTTCTCTACACATAAGTTTTCACCACTTTTTATTTTCAGTTATTTATTTTATTTGCATTTGTAGTTATTTGGGTTAGTTGACTAGCAACTAATTCCGCCCACTCCTTCAAACCCGAGATTTTACTTGCTTTCATAAAAACATAAAAAATACAAAAAAGAATCTTCCTCAACCCTTAGACCTAATTAGAGTAGTCTTTCATACCTAACGAACACTATTCCCTGTGAAGAACGATCAATCCCCCGTACTTACCACTACACTATACTACATCGGTCAGGTACACTGCCTGGTGGGGTTGTAAGCCTCTTGAGATCCCTTGAGAGGTAAAACCTGCTGTAAGGTTGCAAAACCACGCATCAGTACTTCGGGTTTTCGGGCTTCATACAATGAGACTGTTTGAATTTCTTCAACTACTTGGGGGGAAGTGGTCTCTGGATACTTTTGGTAGGCATTTCTTCAATCCTCAGCGGGAAGAAATGTGAGAAGAATTATTCAAATGTGAGATGATTCGTTGTTGATCTATTTGAGGATCCCCGAACGAAGAATCACAATGATTATTCTTAAAAAGGAGCAGCAATACTTGATGTGGTTTGCTACGGTTTCCGCTGTACACTTACCTTATGTAAGCTTGAAAGAGAGCTTAGAATCTGCTCAGTAAGAAGATTGTCGGTTTGGGGGGAAGCTATCAAAGCTGTACATTGGGAAGGCTCAAGTTTCGTCGATTGTTCAGGAGCCTCGAAAGCTTTGGTGGTGAAATTTTAAGAGATGATTGACCACATATTTCTACAACATACTGAACGTATCCTCATTTCGGTATTCATTTCATCATCGTCTTAAACTGAATAATATAGTTTGTACATATCTTAAAACATACTGTAAATAGAAAATTATAGAAAACCTGCAAATTGTAAATAGTGAAACGTAAAATCAGAAAAACCAAGTAAGTCCCGGATGAACTCATTTCCTTCTGTAGGATATCGACTAACCAGAAGTCATCATACAATTGTGAACCTCTTTAATTATCAGAAACTGTTTCATACATATCTTCCCCCACGTAGTTGGAATAATACATCAAGACTCACGAGTTAAAACACTGATTTTCTCTGTGGTTATGACATTTGTCTTCCCGGAATAACTTCATTTAAGAAGAAGTATAAAGTTCATCATGTGTACTCGTTGTGCGTTCAGATGTATGTCTCCTTCCCCCTTGCTGGTTTTGATACCTCAGAATCAGCAACACATCTTACGCACAAATACTTGAAATCTTGTGAGAAGAACAAAAATTAGCTCAAATGTATCAAGTGAGAATCAACCGCTACCAAAGCACTTTCTGACTATCTTTACCAACCCTTAAGTAGGCCATCTGAATTGATAACTGATGAAGCAAACCCGATATACCAAACTTGAAACTGAAGTAGAATTCCCCATTCTCGTGACTTGAACTTGCACTAATGTTGAAGAACGGTGTAGAGAATTAGTGCTCCACGCAAATCTCTAAGTACTCAATACCCAACCAAGGTATGAGACATTAACACCTCTTATGATTATCCACAACGTCAACGGCGTGTGACACTGAGCACTACATCGTAACTCCTTTAAGTGATAGTTACCCCGACTGCTGGTAACTAGATAACCCAAGTCTTCAACTTAAATCTTAAGCACGAGCAAGTTATCATTGAAGGTTATGCATCAAACCAACCCCGACTTCAAGATAGAGTAAGACCACGCCTTTGAGAAAGTTAACTTCAACCCCAAATAAGTTAAACCTGATTCATTCTGTAGTCACAATTAGATAACCAACAAGTGATTGTTTGTTCGCTCACTTGTTCACACTTCTCCCCCTCAAAAATTGCATATGAGGATGCCATTTTTGATTGAACAAGTGCATATGAGGTTGATCCACTGTTCACACTTCTCCCCCTCAAAAATTGCATTCGAAATTGCATCTTATGGAAGTAGATCCACTTGATGTCTGAATGCGCATGGAGCAAGTATGAAGCCTTTAGATAAGAGTAGTCAGAAACAAGAATATTCGTATGACCATTTCTCAACTCTCAATCACCATGTAGTTTATTCACCCTTCTCCCCCTCAAAAATTGCATATGCCTGTCAACTGCAATTTTTGGTTGAATACGTGAATAAAAATATACTCCAATATGCGCCGATCCACTTGAAGACTGAATAAGCACGGAAAGAGCGTGAAACTTGTTGATGAGAATGGCCATAAATAAGAAGATTCCTCTTCTTTTGAAGATAAAGTGCACTCAAGCGTACACTTTTCTTTTCTTTGAAGAACGAGGCCTGAACTGATGTGTACAGACGTCATAATGATGAAGAGCGAGGCCTGCACTGATGTGTACAGACGTCATAATGATTCCCCTCATATGTTGTGAGCAGCCTGTGTCCAAATGTCAAAGGACGATCCGTACGACCTGCATTTGAAAACAGACGAAACAAGAGAATTTGGAGAGCCGGATCCCCAATTTAGGTTGGGTTCCAGTTGGTTAGTGCAAACAATCTTTGGGGCTGCTGAAACCATAGGTGCCTTGGTTTTAACAATAGGGGCAACACTAGTAGATGCAATGGACCTAGTTAAGGGACATTGTGTATCTAAAGGGATAACTCTACCAGTAGGCTTCCATTCCTTAACAGGCACTACTCTAGGAATTGTAATCCTTGTTAAAGGGCAATGTTCCCCTAGTGTGAATGTTCGGCCCGTGGGCTTCCACTGAAAGCCCACATTGGTAAATATTTTCCCTGTAGGTTTCCAAGATTGCTTAATTTGTCTAGCTCTCCAAACTTTCCTAACTGTGGGTTTGTTGGACGACTTCATAAATTTATTAACACATTTATCATGATTACACGAAATTATGCATTCATTACATGTTTTGCAAAGTGAATTTGGATTCGAATTATGATTCCTTTTGTTCAAATCTGACTTGTTGTTTCTCATGTGGTCTTCTACTTTCCTTTTAGGAACACTTTTAGCTGGTGAAATCCTAGAATTCTTTAAGTTTCTCCTAGGTTTTGACTCGCTAGCTTTAGTGTCACTATTAACTCCTGTAGAAGGACTGATGAGAATCTAAGTCTTCTTCACTTCTAGTTATTGAACATGTTTTGATGTGTTGGGATCTGAAGTTTCCAAAGATACCTCAAAGGTTACATGCTTGTTCTTAATTGTGGATGACGATGCAACTATTCTATCTCTTTGGTTGTGAGACTTAGGGCCCGTGCCAATGGCATATTCTAACTGTTCCTGGATCCTTTTTGTGAGGACGCAGGCATAACCTACTGCCTTATCGAGTGGTTTTCCTATTATGTCCTCTTCCACAACCTCACGAAGAGTGTCAAGTCCATCCCTAAGGTGACAGAGGTACATTTGATGGACAGGTCTGTTGTTTCTCATGGGAAATGGAATAGGCCTCACATCAACATCGTACATTTTACAAGCAGAGACCTTTGATGCAACACAATTACAAGTGGTACATGGCATTTTTCCTTTCACCTGAGTCTTAAGATTCTCAATTTCATTTAACAAAGAAGTTATCTTTTCATTATGACTATTTCGTGTGACTTTAATTGAGTCATATAACTCTTTGTAATGCTGTTTAATCTTAGAATTTTCTTCTCGAAAACACTCATTTTCATAATGTAACTTGTTGATGGTGTCTTGATACTGAAAATTCTGAGAATCTGAAGACGAAGGTTTATTGGTGCCATACACCTCACATTTGTTGGATTTCAATTGGGCAACTTGGGCCCTCAACAGTCGAATCGTGTTTGTGTGAGCTTGAATTTTTTCATCACGTTTGCTTAATTCAAAATATGTATCAAACTCAGGAGCATCCGAGGATGTCTTGACATTTGATATTTTGCATTTTTCTTCTAAGTGTTGATGTTTGAGTTGCAAATTCAGATAATCAACTTCTAGTTTTGAAAAACGTTTAACCATGTTATCATGGTCATCATTTTGAATTTTTTCAAGCAATTTCAAATTCTCCCCCTCAAGCTCAACAACACGATTCTGGGTAACATCTAAAGCAATAGAATACTCATGAAATTGACAAGCAGATAATGCAGAATCAGTAGCAGTATAAAATACATCTTGTGCAATACATCTAGCAATCAAATTCTCATTTGTGATGAGAATGTTCTTTCTTTCAATCTCACGAGTCTTAAGTTCTATCACATTTTGAGTTACCTCATTTTCCATATCTTTAAACACTACTTTCATTTCATTTATTTCGGTTTTAAGGGCAGTTTGCAACCCTTCAAAATGTTCTTTAAGTAGTTTAAAGAATGGCATGACCTCAGTCAAGTAACACCTTTTTGCATGCTCAAAACACCTTTCCCCCTCAGTAATTCCTGTTGGTGTGATTCTCTTCTTACATGTTTTATCAAAATCAGCAAATAGTTGCCAAAGCACGTATAAGCTAATTAAGGTTTTGCATTCAGTGGGAAGAGACAAAGGAACCAAATTCCTAGGTGTATTGGGAGGATACACCGTTATGGACGCAACTTTTCTAATGTATGGGGTGTTGGCTTTAAGTTTATCTTCCTTTAGCTTTTCTATATCTTGTGACCAAAATATTTGTTCAGGTGTTAACTTCTTTTGAGGTGCAAACACAGTCAAACGATTCTCCTTATAATAATCATGGGGCTTGACTATTATTCGTCTGGCTATGCACTCGGGATCCCTCATTTTCTCACTCATTTTTCCCTCGTTCTATCACTTATCTCATCCTCTTCATTTGTGTAGATATGCTCAGGCGGGTCATGAATAGGCATAAGCATCACATTACCATCATATAGGGCAGGTTGAGCTACTTTCATGCCCCTAAGGATGGTTGACTTGGGTTCACCTATCATGATCTTACTATGCTTATCACTCAACTTTCTGTGCTTATGAATCATTTGAGCAGTTTGTATGGTTTGATCTTGTGTGTACAACTTATCTTCAAGCTTATTTTTTAACGTCTTGAGTCTAGAGAAATCATTTAAAAGTGTTGTTTCTTTTTCTTTGAATTCTAGCTTAAGTGTAGTTATACATTTTTGTACTTCCTGTTTCTGTTTGACAGACTGTTCTAGCTGATTTTTCAAAGAATTCAACTCTTGTTTTAATGTTTCTTCTCTTACTCTAGACTCTTTAATAAGTGTACTCATTTGACCTTCTAATTTCTGCTCACGTTCATTAAGTTCAAACTTAGCACGCTGTTCATACATAGCCACTTGTTCTTTATAAATGTTTAGTCTAGTGATCAAGTTATCATCAGGGACAAACACAGTGTTCTCATGCAGCACATAATCATCATTTAGAACAGAAGATGCACAACTAGGTACAACAGACGCTTCGTTGTGATTCACATATTGTTCATATGGGATAACATCGCTATTTCCCATATTAGCAATATCTGACTCAACAACGTTTGTCTGTTGTACTTTGTCGGGAATCTTTTGTTCATGCAACACATTATCATTATTAATGACAGAAGATACCCCATTAGGTTCAGCAGACGCTTCGTTGTGTTTCTCATGTTGCACGTTGTTCCTAGCAGTATCTGACTCCCCAACATTTGTCAGTGGCTGATGAAGCTTGTTTTCTTGAGAATTCGGGCACACAAATTCTCTATTGGCACCGACATAGTCAAACACGTTTATCTGTCGAACATCTTTGGGAATCTTTTGTTTGTCCATCATGTTGTACAATCTGAGTATCTCTGATATAGCAGAATCTGAAGTATTTGACATGATATTAACGTGCACGGGATTTTACAATTCTATGATTTAAACCGAGAAATAGATTCTTTCGCGGGGTTTTACAAAATCAAGAATAAACCGTGAAATGATGCTTGATATGTGTTATGATGAAGGTCTGGTAGACTTGTTGATCTGTTTGGTATGGTTGTTGCAAGTTATTATGGCGAAATTTTGGTCTGAAAAACTTAAAACCTCAATAACTTCTTTCCGGAAGGGATTTGGGCCTCGAAAAATTCGTTTCACAGGTGTTTCGCTGAAAACGGAGTTACGGTTCAAAAGTTATGGCCGTTTGAAGTTTTGACGTAAAAAGTCAACTTTGGTCAAATATGACAAATCGCCACAGACAAATCGCCACAGACAAATCGCCAAAGACAAATTGCCACGGACAAATCGCCACAGACAAATCGCTATCTTTGACACAAATCGCCAGACACAAATCGCTAAGTCGCTCTATCACAAGTCTAACCGCTAAAGTAAACCGCTGAAATAGCTAACTAAACCGCTAAACTCAAACCTCTGAAACACAGACTAAGCCGCTAGTATCAACCCGCTGAACCAGAAGTATCAAGCCGCTGAAGGTAGAACTGCTAACAGTTAAACCGCTGAGGATTAAACCGCTGAACGCTAACCCGCTGGAAAATTAAACCGCTGAGACTAGACCCGCTACAATCTAACCAGCTGATAATTAACCCGCTGAACCTAAACCGCTGGACAACTAACCTGCTGAGACCAAAGCCGCTGAACTTTAACCCGCTGATACTTAACCCGCTGAGACCTAAACCGCTGGATGATTAACCCGCTGAGACTAAAGCCGCTGAACCTTAACCCGCTGATACTTAACCCGCTGAAACCAGTAAACCACTGCCACAAATCGACAACCCGTAAACCTCTGCCACAAAATGACAAACCGCTAGCTGACAATTTCTGACAAACCGCTGCCACTAGTTGACAAAATGTCCTTTTCAGTACAGTTTGTCCTTTTCCAGAAACGGATAAACTACAAACCGCTATTAGTCAAGCCGCTGGAGCAGAACAGCTGAATATGGTAAGCCGCTAACAAGAAACTAAAGCAGACTGTCAAACCTCTGCGAAGAAACTTTGTACGAACAGTAACCCGCTGGCAAGAAACTCGACAGATCTTCCACAAATAACTCACCAACACTGTTGTGACTTATCAAGAACGATCTAAGACACCTTTATGAACCTAAAAGTACAAGTATTACACTACTTTAACCACAAAACAAGATCAAACAAGGGTCTTTTTCTTACTCATTTGTTCGAACCAAAAAACACCCAAAAACCAAACACGAATCTGAATATGCACTACACGAATCTAACCATGGCTCTTGATACCAATTGTAGGATATTCATGAACTAATAAACACAAGATTGGGTGCTATATGGATCGAACTAGGAAGAAACTAGAGAGAGAAAGTGGAGTGGAACCTTTAGTGAGAGAAAGAAAGAGATATTAGATTAAGTGAGAAAAGGTCCAACCCTTCCAATGGTGGGAAGGGTGTATTTATAGTACTACATAATATGTCCCTAGTGGACTGTGGAGTGAGCTGACAGTGGGGAAAGCCCCGACCCACACCACAAATATAAATACGACTAATACTAATAATACTAATACTAATATTACTAAGCTAATATAAATAAGCCTACGAGCTATGTGAATGCTAAATAGATGCTCGGGGTGACCGAGCCTTCATCTGAATATTTATATTCCTAACACCTATAAATAACCCCACACAAATTAACACACATACACTTTTAGAAAACCTAAGCAAATTCTTGCCTTTTATCTCTAAATCAAAAGCCTTCAGTGTGTGTGTGTTCTTAAGCTTTAGAAACCTAGAAAACTTTGTCAAACCCAGACTTACCAACACAAATGGCTTCTTCTAAAGCTGTCACATACGCCCCTAATGTTGATTTCATGTTAGAGGGTGTTGACCTCACCAAGAACAATGTGGTAGGAAACTTTTCCTATCCACAAAAGTTCCAAGCCTACAAGAACGTTATGAAATATCTTCAAAATTGTTTTCTTGCAAAGGCATTTACCAAGATACCCTCAGTCATATACCATGACTACTTGAGGGAATTCTGGTGTACCGCTACGGCCACTTGCCCTACGGACACCAAATAATCCATTATCACTTTCACAGTGATGAATGGGAAAAGAACCCTTTCCCTGGATTACAAGACCTTCATCAAGGCCACAGGCCTTGACTTTGCTGAGGCTTTTGAGCCCAACCCCACTGACCAAGAGGTCAAGGCTGAACTGATCTTTCTAGGACCCCATGACCCTAGACGTCCTGATTCATCTACTGGAGCCTTATTGGAGAAGGCTCCTATAGTCAAAACCTGGTTCCACCCCATCTGGAGGATCCTGATGACTTTTGTCATTCAGGTCCTTGGAGGGAATAAATCCTCCACGGAGCAATTGAACTCATCACAACAATTGATGCTGTTCAGTCTCCTGGAGGGTAGAAAGATAGACATTGGAGGAATACTCTTCCGAGACCTTGTCGCCAAGCTCTCAGGAAAACATAGGCAAAGACATATGTCTTACCCTAGGTTTATTTCCTGTGTGCTTCAGGACCTACTTGGTTCTGACTATGTGAGGCCTGACGTGGAAGGAACAAAGCCTGACGTCTTGCACAAATCAAACTTCACTAGTGGCATCCCTGAGGTTACACCCATTGCCCTGACCACCTACATGATGGTGGTAAATCAGGGGGAGAACGCTATTTCTCCAGTACCGTCACCTACAAAGAAGGTGACGAAGAAGAAAGGGGATAAGTCCAGGAAGGTGGTTAAACCCAAATCACTCGTCACTGAGACTGATCCTCAAAACCAACTCAACCTTAAAAAGAGGTTGAAAGTGGCCCAGACCTCTAAGACACCCGCTACAGAGAACCCCCTGACTACAAAACAAATGCCAACGGAGGGCACTGAGCAATCATCCTCAGTGTCCTCGGGCAAACCCTCTCCATCAGTCCCCTCTGACATAAACAAGTCTGAGGGGTCAGGAACCATCAACATTTTACATCCCGATGAAGGAACTGACAAATCACAATCAGGTCCTGAGGGAGAAAAGGGTCCTGAATCCTCGGTAGGGCAGCACTACTCTACTGAGAAGGGGACCCACCAACATTCACATCCTGTTAACGTCCCTGAGAAATCACACTCAGGGTCTCAGGGAGGAAAGGGCCCTATATACTTAGAAGGGCAGATCAACCCTAAAGAGAAGGGGGCCCATCAACCTTCACAAACAGTGCCTCATGATACTACTGGAAAGCACCCATTAGTAGTTGAAGGCACTCAAGGGGACAAAGACTCAGGGGGATATAAACCACCCACTGATACGGAACCCATCACCCCCTCAGGCGGTTCGAGTCTCTCAGGAACTGCCCCCAAAAGCCAGGCTGGGAACCCCCCCAGTTATTATGGCTAGTCAGGCTGAGCCAACCCACTCAGTTATTATGAAAACGGGGTCAGGACCTGGCCACAACGAAGGTGAGCCCACTTTTGAGGGGGAGCCAGATAACCTGAAGGTTCCTTCTCTGGCTGATCTTGAAATAATACTTAATGATGATTCAGAGGAGGAATTTGTAGATTTTGGTGATGAAGAAGCTCTGGGTGTTGAGGAGGAAATGGACACTGATATTAACTCTCCTCAGCACCCTGAGCAACAACAATCTTCTCCTCCCCCTGAGGATCAACAACCCAGTTCCCCCACATCATCTTCATCATCAGGTGCTTCAACTTCCACAACTCCTGAGTGGCTGATCAAGTATGACAATGTTCATCCAATCACTGAACGCCAACATGTTAAATACCTTCGTAAATCCAACGAAGGTCTTTACAATGAAATAACGGATGAACTCTGGACTCAGCACACTGAAGCGGCAGCCTCCTATGCCGACTTCAGGGCTTCTATGGAAGAAGCTCAGGGAAAACTGCTTCAGGTCGCCAACCTCACTGATAAACAACTTGGTGACCTAAGGCAGTCTTTTGATGAAACAACAAGTGGCCAACATCAGGAACTCTCCAACATACTCAAAGCCATTGAAGCAGTTCAGAATGAACTTGGAGATGACCCCACTTTGCTCAAGAACCTGAATGAGTACATGGATACTCAAAAGACCACCTCCTCTGCCATCACTGAGCTTCTAAAGCTTCTTCAGGGGGTGGATCTCAAAAGTCTGATAACCAAACATGATTCTATTCATCAGGAAGTTGCTGATGCCAAGCAGCACTTGGCTAAGATATCCTCATCCTTTGAACAACTGTCAACAAAACATAATGACCTGGTCGAACACTACACCACCCATGTTACTGATTTCACCACAACCCAAAAGGAAATGGCAGCTGAAATCACCACCCTGAAGAATGAGACATCAGAAACAAAACAGATGGTCTCCAGTATCCTCACCATTCTTCAGGCCTCTCATGTAGCCCCTCCTCCTCAGTCAGCAGGTACATCCACTGAAGTTCCAGTACCTTCTGAGGGGGAGAAAATTAAAAAAAAATGAACCAATCCCTGATCCCTCTTCAGCAATTGTGGTTGTTCCTGAAACTTCCACCAGTCAACCCCCTCCCAGTTCCAAAGGGAAGGAAATCATGGTGACTGAAACCTCTCCTCCTAAACAATATGAACCAACCTCAACTGAAAGACGTGCAGATCCTGATGCACCATTTTATGTTGATTTGGATGGAGGAAAAAGGTTCTTTGGGACTTCTGAGGAAATAGCTGAAGTCTTACACCAACAAGACCTCAGGAAAGCCCAAGAGAAGGAAAAGGCACTCAACAGATCTGTAATTGTTGAGTTTGCCAAGGAGGAAATGAAGGAGTCTGATAAAGACATTCAGGGGAAGAATTCATCAGGCTACAAGCTGAACTTCTTCAAGAACACAACAAACAAGCAAAACTGAAAGAAGAAAGGAGGCAAAGAACCTATGAGAGGTACGTGTGGCACATGACCAAAACCAAAGGAGAAGGCGCGATCACTGACATAACCATTCACAACACCAAGCCCATAAGCATCACTGTTCATAGGGGACCAAGGAAGTCTGAGGTTATCCAACATTTTAAATTCTCAGACTTTGGGCTAAGGGAATGGGATATGATGATGTTAATCCTAAGGAAGAAGACACAAAGCAAGATAGCCCCATCACTGATCAAGTCCCTGAACGCAAAATATGAGGAACTTGAAAAGGTGGCTAAGAGCCTGGGTATTGATCATGAGAAGGCACTTGCTTCTCAGGGACTGGCTATCCCTGAGCCTACTCAGAAGTCAGGAAGGAAAAGGAAAGCAGTGGGTCAGGAACCTGAACAATACATTGCTGCTCTTTACTGCAACAGGATCCCCCCTGAGGGAGTCAAGTTCCTTCCTAACCGTGTCATCAAGGAGCCTGAGTATGGTATCTTCTTTGTTGATGAATTTGGTCAGCAAGCCTTCCAAAGAGTAAGTGACATTGATCTGGTTGAAACGACAACACTCCTCGCATACAAACTAATGGCGCTAAGGGTGAAAAGTCCTGAAAACGATGAGTTTGTCAAGCTGCTGGATCAAAAGATGAAAGAAAGACCTGACAAGGAGGTGTTAGTGTCTAAGAAGGCGAAACTGGAACTCATGGGTCACTTTCAGGGATCCTGAGTATTTTGTACTTAGATAATTAGGACTTGTAATGATATGAATAAATTGATGAATGTTTTGTTATATCAGTGTCCTTATTTACATTCTAGTACATTCAGTATGAGTAGAAGTCATTAGCTCACTCATTACTGATCAAAACACTTAGGAATAATTTATATCCAAATAGGGGGAGATTGTTGGGTCCATCAGTACCCAAGAATACTTAAAACAAGATTTGGACACAAATTAACCAAGTGTTAACTCAAAACCGAGAACAATTCAACTCACCGAGAGAACAGTCTCTCAGTGAGTCATCTTCAGGATGCTTAAGGCGAATTCAAGAAGAAGGATTCACTACTCAGGAAGGCGGTACTCCCTAAGTAGGACTTAAGCCAAAGAAGAAGATGATGGTTCAGTGAGTGTTGGACAAGAACTCACTGAACCCTCAGTCTCCTCAACAACAATGAAGTGATTAGAGTGAAGACTGAAGACGATACTAAAGAACCAAGTGCCTGAAGAAAAGGAGGGAACAAGTGGGAAGGATTTGAGAAGATAAGAGTGTCAGACCAAACACTCTTATCTTGTGATGCGTGTGCGGTGTATTGCTCTAATTTATACCCACGGTATGTCGTTGTGGTTTTAGCAGTATTCAAGTTTTAAATTTATATTTAGCCGACTTATCAATAACACACACACTTTAACGAGCAGTGTACCCGGTCAGTATGAATATAATGGTAAGTAGAGTGTCGATCACTAAGAGTGGAACGTATTATCTAGTTATTCTAATCAGTATTTTAATATCTTAAGTTAGCTATACAGCCTAATCTAACGCAAGGGGGTTCAGCCTGAGAGACTGGCACGGTTTGGTTATGATTAAATATAAACTAAACTAATAGGCACAAATCAGCGATTAGCACACACGTACACAGATAGATACTTGAGACAATAAGAAGACCTGTCCTGATAATTAAGTAGCTTGTCACTTGTTTTATTGCTAGTTTTATGTGAAGTGTATGTAATTAACCCTTTCTCGTTGGCTCTAATCTTATCGGCGAGTAAACCCTTAATGATCACTTATGACTATCCTATTTATCTTTCTTCCTACTTTTCTACAGACGATAGAATGCATAGGCGATCTAATAAATAGGCGAGGACAGAGGCATGGCGACCCGATCAATGCTCAGCTAGACACAGAGGTTATCAATGCACTAATAAAAGTCACCAAAGACATCAACACGTAAACTTTAATTAATGGGAAAGCAATTTTAAGGGGTGCCCATGGTTTTCCGTAGTCACATGGAATCGGCCCATCAATCCTGATGAATTAAAGTGTACTAATACAATAAAACAAAACTATTTAATGAATTAAATACATGCAGGACCTTCTTACAGCTCTTGTATCTTCGTTTAGGGTGTGTCTTGTGCTGCTAACACGTCTGAATTCGGCCTTAGGTTTCTGTGGTCTTCGGTCTTCTTGTAAAACTAGGCTCTCGAAATTCGTCTGGCCTTGGGGTATTTATAGTTTCTGTCTGAGGGCTAGATGCGGCGCATAGAATAAGTAGATGCTGCGCATCGACTTAACTTCGCGTGGGGTCCAAGATTAATATATTCAGGAATATTCGTACACCGCCAGAAGATGCGGCGTAACTCCATTCTCGTATGCGGCGCATGTCCTTTTCCGTCTTGGATAATATCTTGTGAAATCTTGATAGTGATGCGCCGTATGTTAAAAAGTAGGATGCGGCGTATCTGGAGCAGAATGGTCTTGATCTTGTACATTTCAGTAGACTCTTAACTTCTTGCATGTTTTGCTCCATAATTAGTCCAAAATCGCCAAGTTTCACATAATACTTGTTTTTACCTGAGAATTACAAAAGTAAACATTAACGTATCGATTCTCACAGATAATATAATAAAACAAGTCAAATAAATAGGATAAATGATGGTAATAAAATGTACTTATTTGAGTTCATCAAATATCCCCCCACTTGAACTTTACTTGTCCCCAAGTAAACCTTAGAATTAATCTAATGAAAATGTATCCTAAAAGATATTAGGATTTATTTTTATATTTAAGCATGTATTCGTTTTGTCATAAATGCACAACCAAACACTTAACGAATTAGAAATAAAATAAAATATTTTGATAAAAGCAAATCTAATCGTTTAACTGTCTAGTCGTGACGAATATTCTATCATAAGCTTGGCAAGTATACGCATCTCCCCCACTAAAGCCAAGGAATAACAAGTCTAAAGCGGTAAAAAGGGTTGATTGGTTAAGGGTTAATCATTCTCCTTAATCTCTATCGATCTCAAATTCCAGAAAAGGCGACAAAATCACAAATACATGATCGAATCCACGAACACGATACTTGCAATTGCTCAAATCCTTAACTCGAATAGGCTAAAGATAGGACCAAGTAATCTTCACCAATAATATTATATCAAAAAGGGAGACAAAATCATAAATACATAGCCGAATCCACGACTACGATACTTAAGATTGCTCAAATCCCTAATCTCAATAAATCAAAGGTTTGGATAAAGAATAATATAGGGTATGGATAATATTTGGGATACAAATTGGTGTAAAATGAAAAATAAACAAAACAGATAAATTAAAATCCTAAGTGTGGTAAATTGCTATCCCAACCATCCCATGAATAAGACTCATATCATTGAATAACTCACGCTTTAACACTTGAAACACACGCTTTAGGTAGACACGAATTATACTCAACAAGATCTCAATCAAAGAATAACCTTAGTTAGCGTTCCCATAACGGCCAACTCCCATTCAATCCATAAATATAATATACAACAAATAGTGGTGATATCGACCACTTAATACAAAACTTTACATAAGTTGGTTAAAACAAACTTCCAACTTTTTCTTTCTTTTTCTTTTCTCATTTTTTTCCTTTTTTTTTTTTTTTTTTTTTTTTTTTTTACTTTAAACATAAACATAGATGTGTAAAATTTCACCACATCACTATAACGATAACTCTGGATAATTTTTCCATACTTTTCATGACTTCAGAAATAACAGTAATACTGAAAGTAGTAAACACACGAAAAACAAGACTCAAAATATACAATATCTACTTTCATACCAATTGCATTGTGCAATTTCCTGACTCAACCAAAGATAATGAATTACGCACGCGAACACAGGTAATGTAAGGAAACACACTTTGCCTAAAGCAATTAACCAACCACGGATTTTAATCTACAGGGTAGGCTAAGGTGTAAGGGTGTAACGAAACATTATAACAAAGGTGTAAGAAACGAAAGGAATGGCTCTGAGTGTTTTTCTAGGGGTATCTTACTCTAAAAGTGAGAGTAACAAAAGGTTTATACGGGGGTTAACTAACCAGTGTAGTTAGTTAATATCACATAACATATAAAGGCTATTTGGGTGTAATCCTAGAAATTTACCAATTTAGACAAGTCATTCCAATTATGTAAATAATACTTATTATGGTGGTCTCGAATAGTATACAAGCCAAGTTCTAAAGTTTACAAGTCACCGGCACACTCATAGATTTGTGAATTTTGAAAAGTTCAAAATTTTTGGAAATGATGTTATGTGTGCAGCTATGTAATTTAGACTTTAAACAAAAACATGCTAAAAAATTTAAATTTTGATATATTAAGCGCATTTTAAGCATATTTTGAAAAAGTTAAGGACAAGTAAGTGTTCTAATTCTCCAATCCCCCCACTTAAGTTAAACAACGTCCTCGTTGTTTGTATCAAAGGTTAAAAACTGGAAAATAAAAGAATTAGAACAGAAAAACTCCCCTGAGATTTGCTCGGTATGATCCTCCATTATTTGTTTAAGAGCAAAAATCAACTTTCTTGTGGATGAGAACGTTTAAGCTTCATATTTGATGTATCCACAGGAAATGCAGGAATCTATAATACCATCAAGACTTAAACACACCTGAGTTAAGAAGGTTCAAACTTGCATAATACATTAGTAGTTAGTAAAAATAAAACTTAAAAATAAAACTGAAAATCATCAGGTCAGTCGATACGCCGTATCTTATGGAAGAAGATACGCCGTATCGAGCCTGGAATAAGTACGAATCAGAATAGAAGATGCGTCGCATCCTTAACCAGGGATGCGCCACATTAAATAAACTGACAGAAAGTTTTAAAGTTAAAAATAAAAATGCAGAAAATTAAATAAGATATGACCAGTGCAGGCGATGCGTCGCATCTTAGGATAGAGATGCGCCGCATCTTCTGCAGGTCTGACAGACTCAATACAAAATCAGAAAATAAAATAAAAGATAAGCATGGGTTGCCTCCCACGAAGCGCTTGTTTTTGTTCGAGTCACGAGCCTGACTCCACCCTTATTTACTGTGTAATAGGGTGTTGTTCCCCCCACTTGGGATCAAGTGCGGGTGATAATAGCAATAAACACCAAAAGAGTGTAAATTTGCTAGTAAAGATGGAAGAAATGCATAAAGATCATACCTTGGCAATATATGTACATCTTTCCTATCCTTACCCGGTTTGGTTGATAAATTGGATGACTTGACCATTTCATCTGAAAGAGTAGTGTGTTGAGGAAAAATGAGTCTCCTTTCTTCTTGGTTAGTCTCTTTGGTAGTAAGGCGTCCCTTGACTTCCGCAGAAGATGAGAAAGGGTCTTTAGCAAGTAAAAGTTCGAGTTCCTCTATATCCTTCATAGGGTCGAAATCATCATCTTCATCAATCATAGCAATGTTTAAGAGCTCATCACCAAATTCTTCCTCGAGCTCCACCAAAAACGGGTTGATCACAGGTGCTTCATGTGCTTCAATACTTTGTGTTGTAAGTGACTCCAATTCATCTTGTGAATCTCCATCTTCAACTAGTGGTCTTGCAATTTCAGCATCGTCCCGAATTTCATCCTTAAATAAGTAATCCCAGATTTCTTCAAAATCCCTCGTTGGGTCAAAATCTGGTTGAGGTATGTCATCATAAACTATGGCGTCAAATGGTTCGAAATCAAAATTAGAATACTTTTCATCTTCATCCGTTGGATTGTCTAATGGTGGTAATACGATTGCAGAATATTCTTCAACGTAAGGTTCCGTATACACATCATCTTGTGCAATCTCCGGAGAAAAAGTACTATCAAGAACAATTGCCGGAATTGGTTTCACGGTATATGACTCTTCTTCATCATCATTTGACATACACCAAGTGTGTTGAAACGGCAATCCATTTCTTTCTTTCTTTGACTTAACCATTTCCAGCAACAAGTATTCTTCCATAGTAATATCCGGATCGTCCATCTTCCTGAAATAAAACTTACTCGTGCAAAAGAAGAGTGAAACAATCAAAGTAAAATAAAAGTTGCTGATATCTGCAGACGATGCGCCGTATCCAAAAAGTTGGATACGCCGTATCTTATAATCGTTAAAATTTAATCAGACTTTTATTCAGAAAGCAGATACGCCGCTTAGAATTTTAGAATGCGCCGTATCAGTTTAATTATCAAAAATCAACGTATCTAATTTTAGCAAATATAACCGATTTTTGATTTAGAAGATGCGCCGTATCGATAAAAATCGATGCGTCGTATCTGTTTAATAATTTTGAAAAACTGTTTTTAATTAAAATAATAGATACGTCGTATCTGCAAAAACAGATGCGTCGTATGGCGTTATCGTTTAGAAAAATTTCTTATTAAAAACAGAATACGCCGTATCTTGGGGAAAGATGCGTCGTATCGAATTTATTAAACGCGTTGTATTTTATAAAAATTAAACGCAATACGCCGTATCTATGAAAATAGATGCGCCGTATCGTTTGAATTAGCTCAGTACAACGATAGCAGAATGCAAGAAAATAGAAAAATAAAAACAAAAATAAAATCAAACGAAAAGAAAAAAAAATTAAAGAAAATAAAAACACACAAAAACAGAAAATATGCAAATAATACAATGAATGCAATTTAACTAATATACAACGGGGTTAGTGGTTAGAATAAAAATTAAAAAGAAAAACCTAATTAAAATACTAATCAAATTAACAGATAATAACAATTCACTCCCCGGCGACGGCGCCAAAAACTTGATGCGTGTGCGGTGTATTGCTCTAATTTATACCCACGGTATGTCGTTGTGGTTTTAGCAGTATTCAAGTTTTAAATTTATATTTAGCCGACTTATCAATAACACACACACTTTAACGAGCAGTGTACCCGGTCAGTATGAATATAATGGTAAGTAGAGTGTCGATCACTAAGAGTGGAACGTATTATCTAGTTATTCTAATCAGTATTTTAATATCTTAAGTTAGCTATACAACCTAATCTAACGCAAGGGGGTTCAGCCTGAGAGACTGGCACGGTTTGGTTATGATTAAATATAAACTAAACTAATAGGCACGAATCAGCGATTAGCACACACGTACACAGATAGATACTTGAGACAATAAGAAGACCTGTCCTGATAATTAAGTAGCTTGTCACTTGTTTTATTGCTAGTTTTATGTGAAGTGTATGTAATTAACCCTTTCTCGTTGGCTCTAATCTTATCGGCGAGTAAACCCTTAATGATCACTTATGTCTATCCTACTTACCTTTCTTCCTACTTTTCTACAGATGATAGAATGCATAGGCGATAGAATAAATAGGCGAGGACAGAGGCATGGCGACCCGATCAATGCTCAGCTAGACACAGAGGTTATCAATGCACTAATAAAAGTCACCAAAGACATCAACATATAAACTTTAATTAATGGGAAAGCAATTTTAAGGGGTGCCCATGGTTTTCTGTAGTCACATGGAATCGGCCCATCAATCCTGATGAATTAAAGTGTACTAATACAATAAAACAAAACTACTTAATGAATTAAATACATGCAGGACCTTCTTACAGCTCTTGTATCTTCGTTTAGGGTGTGTCTTGTGCTGCTAACACGTCTGAATTCGGCCTTAGGTTTCTGTGGTCTTCGGTCTTCTTGTAGAACTAGGCTCTCGAAATTCGTCTGGCCTTGGGGTATTTATAGTTTCTGTCTGAGGGCTAGATGCGGCGCATTGACTTAACTTCGCGTGGGGTCCAAGATTAATATATTCAGGAATATTCGTACACCGCCAGAAGATGCGGCGTAACTCCATTCTCGTATGCGGCGCATGTCCTTTGCCGTCTTGGATTATATCTTGTGAAATCTTGATAGTGATGCGCCGTATGTTAAAAAGTAGGATGCGGCGTATCTGGAGCAGAATGGTCTTGATCTTGTACATTTCAGTAGACTCTTAACTTCTTGCATGTTTTGCTCCATAATTAGTCCAAAATCGCCAAGTTTCACATAATACTTGTTTTTACCTGAGAATTACAAAAGTAAACATTAACGTATCGATTCTCACAGATAATATAATAAAATAAGTCAAATAAATAGGATAAATGATGGTAATAAAATGTACTTATTTGAGTTCATCATCTTGTCAGATACCAACCTTCCCTATGACGGCTAAAAGTCATGGAGTGTCAGCCAACAACTCCTAAAGTCTTCATAGCCCATCCCTATTGGTTCTTGGAAATGACAATTACTATTGTAATTGTCAGACACGCTTCCTCAACAACTTATATTATATTTAATCACTTTTACTCGTAATACTTGTGTATAAATAGGTTCAGAAGGAGAGAAGTTGTGTGTGTTTTGTACATTGAAAGCTTAGACTTTTGCAAAACAACTTATCTCCTACAAAGAGTAACGTATCCCTGAGATAGCTCAGTGAGGTCGCATTGTTACCACTTAAGCATAGCTTAAGTTTAGATAGGAGACACCACCATACCTTGTCTATTCAATCCCAAGTGTTTGTTCCGCAAAACACTTGGGTATAGATTCATTGATTCATTTCTAATAAGAATTTAAACGTTGAAAATACTTTGTGTTTTTATATTCACGTTTTACTCACTGATAGAAATAATCAAATACATTCTATTAGTCATAAACATAAACAGATTAACTCTCTAGTTAACTCTAAGCGTGTTAAGGGAACAACATTTAAACCCAATAATATTGTTCCGCTATCAGTCCTTGGTTATATTTCTTAGTCTTAAAGGGTTGTCTAGGAATTTCCATTTGGTACTTAAGGGATTGTAATTTCATTAGTTTTATTCCTACTAGATGAACTAAATTTGATTGTTTTGCCACCAAATAAATCCAAAGACTGGGAACAGTAACTCCTAACGGTCATGAACAGTAAAACTTAACGTCTATGAATAGTAACTTTTAACGGTCGTGAACAGTGTTTTAACGGCTATATTTTGTCCTATAAATACCCCATTTTTAATCCTCATTCTTCCACTACCAAATTCTCTCATTAAAACCTCAAAATGCCGCATCTTTTTACAATTTTTGCGATCGTTTATTTCATTCTTGGAGTTATCTATTAGGCGTACGCCCCTAAAGAAGATTACGCATTTATGGTTTACGTTTTTGCAACTCTTATGCCATTCTGGTCCCTTGCTATCGGGTTTGATAAGTTATGGAGGTAACAGTCTTTTGCTATTTCTATATAATCCTTAATAAAACTTATTTGTTTCCGTGCTTAAGATCTAGGTTTGGTCTTGTGCCTAATGTTTTTCTTTGGTTCCTATTACACAGGGTAATCAAAATGATCCATCCAGTGATTACTCTTGCTATCGTGGTGTTGATGGGGGTCTTAGTTGTGATGGCCGGTCAACCCTTTAGTGATTCTCTACCCTACCTAGGAGTCATTGTAACACTAGTACTTCCGATGCTAGTTATTTCGCTATGTATGAACTTTCATGGGTTCTAAATAAATTTTATCTAGTTGTATTTTACTAATTTCCTAAGTACTTTCTAGGGTTTCCTTATTTGTAATTTGTAACAGATGTTAGACATCTATTATGTTTAATAACAATGATATGTTAAAAGAAAATTTTATTTCAATATTTTGTTTTTGAATGAAGATTGTTATTAGAAAATATGAAAAGATAACTGTTCCATTTATGACATGATTCTTCCTGAATTAGACATAGTTGATCAGGCTATGTATAATTGAGGACCAAATGATGTGATATTTAGCTCAGTCATTGTGGTATTTTATGTTTTTCAAAAAGTTTTAGATGGTGTTCAACATTTTGTTTTTATAAAATAACAACATAAATAATTTTTTTTTTATTATTATTTTTATTTTTTTTATTGTGGTGATAAGTAAGGAAAATTTCTAGGGTAATAATGAGTTATCTTTAAAATAAGTCATAGAGTTGGTGTAAGAATCCTACAGGGTGATGGTAATTTATTGTTTAGTCTTAAAATAATATTAACCAAACTTCTAGGGAAATATCAATGTATTGTTACATAATGACTATAAACAAAATAGGAAACTGGAATTATAATTAATTATGAAATATTACAAAGTAAAGGTTCATACAATAGAAAGGTAGTTGTTACACTTAGGTTACATTCACCATACCTAAGGTAAAGCACATAGGAAATACAACTTAAAGGGTTCTAAACCACAGATTATTTATTTACTGCAGGAATTTTATCTTCTGCTTAACACTAATTGTCATCCCTTGACGTTCCTGGAATCTTAACGAGTTTTCATTCCTCGGCACTAGTCTTGTCATTCCAATTGGCATTGTAGTTTGGACACTGACTCTGGTAGTGACCCTTTCCACCACACCCAAAGCAAGTTAGGTTTTCTGATGGTTGGTTTTCTCCTGTTGCCTTACAGTCTTTGGGCTAATGTCCAATCCTCTGGCACCTTGTGCACGCAACAATGCATGGACCATAGCGGTGCAACATGCATTTACTGCATGATGGTTTACTTCCGGCATAACTACTTCCTTTAGCAGATGTGGCTGCATGGGCTTTGGCTATTTCCTGCTGATTATTCAGTTGGTGGTGATAATTGATACGATCTTAAAGATGCTTGCGGTAGCAGTTGTGGGCATTGGTGTAGTTACAGTATGTAGAGGTGAATGGTTTTATTTCTGTGTGTTTTCGCTTTTGGTTATTTTTCTTAAATGTAACACTATGTTTAACTCCTAGGGCACGGTTTATGGTAGGTTTAATCTTCTTGCCTGGACCTTTATGATAAGCTGGCCTACATCCCGTGAAACCTTCAGGGGTATGCTCATATGACACAACCGTCTTCTTTTCTCCTGTGGTCATATTGTTTCTATTCAGGTGAGCTACTGTAGTCACTTCGAGTACTGTTGTGATGAGGTTTATTACCAATTTTCGGATATCTTCAGGAGTCATTAGTGAGATATTTGTATTCATGCTGGCTTTCTTCAATCAATATCACAAGAAACATGAATTTTAGAATTCCCGTAATGACCATGTTAGAATTAATGCTAACAGGTGGTCATAATGCGAAATTATATCCAATTGAAAATCAATAAATTATGATGTGTCTGATTAACATCATAGATAAATGATTAATTCTTGGTATAAAGTTGCTAAGGGATAACCAAATCCATTTACAAAACTGAAATTCAGCAACTTTCTCTTCATTCATCAAGTTTTCTTCCAGAAATTTTTCCTAAGGGTTCTATGGTTATAGCCTAGTTATGGTAGGTATATGGAGTAATAATCTTAAGTATTGTCTTAGTAGATCTAGGAAAAATTACAGGATATTAATAACTTGATTGGTTGTTTTTATAAAACAATTAATTCAAGGTCTTTTATTAATACACCATGTGGTAAGTTTAGCATTTATATCATTACTTGTATGCACAACAACATAATAAGACATAATAGGATAAATTTTGTTCACAACAGAAAATATATAACAAAAGTAGATTGTTATAGATTTATAGGTTGATTACAACTCTGAAAGTTTCAGATTTTGGAAAATACAGGAAATACTAACCAAATACTATTTAATTTAGTGGACACAACACCGACACATGTGAATTAGTTACGTCCTTGACGTAAATGCTTAACTTCAGTCTTAAGTTCTAGTTGTTCAGCTTTCATTTCTAAGAAGTGTTCCTGTAATTCCTGGTACATCCTCATTTGATTGGTCAACATAGCTTCTAAGGCGAAAAATCTTCTAACCCTGGCTTCTTGCCGTATCTCTGGCCCTCCATAGGGTTCTTTCAATGTCTTTCACTCTACCATGCATCTGACCGTGTTCTCTTCTTGAAGAGCGGATCCTGGAATCCAAGCTTCTAAACTCATGGTCGTAAGTATCCTTCATCTTATCAACCTTTACTCCTAAGTCGAACACTACTCGCCTCTCGGTATCGGTTCTTCTAAATAGAGTGTCGATATTACGGTCGTACCATTCGAAACATAATGGTTGTAATCCTTCCAGCTGTTTAGTATGACTGTCTAAGGTTTTAGCTTGTTGATAAATGATAATCCATAATGAATCACTAAGGTTTAAATTATAGTCAGGGGGATTAGGTGGAGATATGTCATCTGGGATGTTTGGTATTAAGAAGTCTGGAGTGTCAGGTAGGGGAGAATTTGGATTAACATTCTTCTGAATTGTTTCTTGGTGTGAACTCTGTCCAACCTCAAATGTTGTCGGACAACCAATTAACTCTTCATCTGAATACGATTCAGTAGCTCTCCTAAGTTTCTGACGTGGAGGCGAGGGAGTAGGCGATAATGAGAGTGACATTGGGGTAGTCTCGTTATCATTAGGTGTTTCGGGGAACATGGTACTGTAGTGGATCGTAAATGGAAATTATAAGTACCTAATAACCTTAAGGGAAATAAAATCTAAAGGTAAAATAATTAAGTGCGTGAGAATATTTATCAAAAGTGCGAAGTTTAGGGTAAAATAATCCTAATGGGTAATGTACTAAGTATGGTACTACTTGATGTCCGAGTCTGGACATGAGAGTGATAGAATGGGTAGGGGAGGTCATGATTCTGTAACCATCTGATAATAAATACTTTACTATATAATTAAATAATCGACAATAAACACATATAAGTACGTTGCAGCAGCGTTGTGGCACGGAGGACTTTGGTTAAGTTTGTGAAAAGTAATTATAGTATAAAATCATTCGTTTCGAAAACGTAGTTATAGTCCAATGTTTGAAAACATTTGGTTCTCTATAACCATAGGCTCTGATACCAATCTGTAACACCCTCGTTTTCGATATTCGCAGCAGAAATATAAGTTGGGGTGTTACTTCAAGTATCACAGTCATGAGAATAGAAAATGACTCAAAAAGAGACGTTTTAAATAAAAACTGTTATCATTCATTTATTAAATCAGAGTTTACATATAGAGGTCCCAACGGGAGGTTCGGAAATACGTTATAAAAGTTACATTATTCATTTACGTTGGATCGTGCCTACTTGATAGATCTTTGAGCTTGGTAGAATGTTTATGTAATCACAAACAGACTAAGAGAATCTCTGATTATAAACTTATGTTTATGCGGAAACTAAACACAAGAGTTAAGAAGACAATAACTACTAATACTTTGATCCTCTATGGATCTTTTATTCACTAATAATCGTTCAAGGTGTTACAATATCAATAGCTGTGTGTTTCTTTTATACCCAAGAAACCCTATTACAGCCCATACTAGAAAACATGTGAAGAAGATATACACTATCTCTTCCTAATATAACTCTAACAAACTTTCTAAACATACGGGTTAACTATTACTATTACCCGCAGAAACACTAACTAGCAGCAGGAACTAACCACACTACCAGCAGGAACCATACCAGCAGGAACTACATACCTGCCATCAGAAACCATTACTACTAACAGCAGAAATGAAATAACTATTATTCTAATAATTCCTAACAATCCTCCCCTAAACTTGAATTTGACTTAGTTAACTTCAAGTTTCCAGATAGATCTTTGACTTCCAAAGCAAGAGGATTGATCTTCAGCAGCAGCAATAAGGTAACCAGCAGCAACTAGACTAGAACCAGCAGCAACAAGTAACCTTCATCTTTAAGAACAAGATTCCAGCAACAACTCCTAAGTATCAGCAGCAAGAGAAATCCAGCAGCAACATGAGTAGATTTGATAAGCCTTTACCAAGTAGCTACTCACTCTTGGGCTAGCTAGTCCTTTGGTGGAATCATGGCATCACCCTGGTGAACTAGTAACCAGTCCAACACTTAGAACATGAATCAATGGTGTGTTGGAACACCCTAATGATTTTTGGCAAACCATCACAGCCATAAACGGATTTGACATGTCTTTACATGTAGCCGTTTGCTCAGGACTAGCCAATTCTTGGTCATTACATAACCTTGGTGAATTGAATACCAAATATGGTTTTCCACTGCCTTTACCACAAGCCATATACATGTGGGCTAGCCAATTCTTTGGAAACCCCAAAGGGTAAAAGCCATGGTGAATTGAGAACCATTCAACTCTCAGTAATGAAACATGGGTGAGTTGAATACCCAATAGTTTTAAGCAAACTATTACAGCTGTCAACGGATTTGAGAATCACACCAGAGTCGTACCCTCATGGTGAGTCAACTCTTTCTTGTCTGTTAGACATGGTGAGTTGATTACCATTTGTGGTGTGGTTAAAAACCAACACTGTACCTGCAAATGGTGTCCTCAAACATACAAAATATAACAAGTTAGTAAACAATATTTATATTCCTAACAATATATATATATATATATATATATATATATATATATATATATATATATATATATATATATATATATATATATATATATATATATATATATATATATTGTTAGGAATATAAATATTCAGATGAAGGCTCGGTCACCCCGAGCATCTAATTAGCATTTATATAGCTCGTAGGATTATTTATATTAGCTTAGTATTATTAGTATTAGTATTAATAGTATTAGTCGTATTTATATTTGTGGAGTGGGTCGGGGCTTTCCCCACTGTCAGCTCACTCCACAGCCCACTAGGGGCACCAATATTAGTTAGTATAAATACCCCTTCCCACACTTGGGAAGGGTTGGAACTCTTGTCACAATTTCACCTACAATCTAATATTACACAAGTTTTCCCAACTCTCTCTCTCTAGTTCTTCCATCTAACTCCATGGATCTAATCTTCCATAACCCAAGACCACCCGAATCAACCACACAATCAAGATGGTTATTTCCTACAATTGGTATCAAGAGCCATGGTTAGGTTCGGTTTGATTGTGTGTTGGTTCTAATTTTTGGTTCGAACATTTCTGCTTAAAACTGTGTCACATATGCTGTTCGAATCTATCAATTTGCTCATTCCACTTTAAATGTCAGTGTTCAATCCATCACTTTCCTAATTCACATGTGGGCCTCAAATTTTGGTTGGTATCATTTTTCTTTGTTCGAATTTTTTTTTCTTTTCACATACTGCTCGAGATCTTGATGTGTTTTAATATTCATGTGGGCCTCCAACATTTGTTTTTAAGCATTTGCAACTGTGGTCTATTGTTTAAATGGTTTTGAGTTGGTGTTTGTGGCTTATTTTTGTTACACTTTTTTTAAGATCTCTTTTAAACGGGTGTTAACTTTTGTGTTGAGAGGTATAAGATTAGCTGGTTAACATGTGAGTTTATACATGTGATGAAACATAACGAGCTGTTTATCTTGTTTTCGGCTCCCGTTATTTTGTGGCGTTTATGAGGTCATCAACAAGTGCATATCGTTGATACCTTGATGGGTTGGACAGCTCGTTGTTTTTGTTTTCTGGTTCACATTTATGGGTTGTTGTCTAGTTGTTTTGAGTCCGATCTGGTGTGTAAAATGATGAAGTTCTTGGATACGGTTTGTGTATGATTTTTGGATGGTGTTTGGCTGTTTGCCAAGAATGGATAATGGGGACAAAATGGGTGATAGTGACAGCTTTGACTGGTCAAAAACGCGGTTTGTCTATAAGCTCACGAACTCAGTTTGTGTATATAAAGTGTACTCGGTTTGTCTGTTTAACCACGAACTCGGTTTGTCTCACGAATGCGGTTTGTCTGTACAGTCATGAACTCGGTTTGTCCATTTACTCACAGACTCGGTTTGTGTATATAAGGTGTACGCGGTTTGTCTGTCACTCGGTCAAACGGTCAAACGACAACAACATACATAACCAACAACCTCAAATCCCAGACCATCCTAAACCCACAATAAAAACAAACACAAAAACATAACAAAGGAAGTGCTTGATCTCAGTTTGCTCACTAATTGTCACGCATCTTTAAAGATTTCGTGTGAACAAATACCCATCATTGATCGATGTGATGTCAAACTCCATCTTTATATTCGAAAATTCAAGATAAGACACTAACAAGACTGTTATCATGCTCTCTTTCATTTCGTTCAAACAAGGAAAATCAAACAAAAAGGAAATCAAAGATCTCAGTTATCTCCTTTGGTATTACAAGATTCATCTACAAATGACACCAAAGAGACTTTACCATCATTGATCTATATCGAAGCTACACTTCGTTGAATATACGATCATTAAAGAAAAGAACTAAAACAAAAGTGTTTCAGTCTCCTTTTGAATCGGTTACGGAAAAAACAAGAGCAAAAACGAATGAATTCATTCACATCACTTACCAGAGTCCTTTGTGGTTTGAAGATTTTGAAGCCTTGTTATGCTATAGGATTCGTTGGTTAAGGATAACAAGAAGATTTAATGGTGTGTCTGTGTTGGGATTAATTTGAGAATCAAAGGGGCAAATTATGTGTTTGATGACCGAGTTTGGAGTGATAAATGAAGTAGGGAGGCGGATCAGTGTTTGATGAAGTAAGAGATTAGGGTTAGTGAGGTTGGAGGAGAAATGGATGAAAAAGGGGGGCGTATTTGTTTAAGTATGAGGAGATTAGGTTAAGTTTGTGATGGGTGTGGTATTAATACTGCATTATTAGGGTTAAGTGGGATATGGATCGGGTAGTTAATTGTTTTGGACCCATGCTTGTTTAACTTTGTCAATGGGCTGGTAAAATTACGTGATACAATGTGATGAAATGACAAAGCACAACAGGTCACAGTCTAGAAATGCATACACCTTGGTATGGATTGGGTCTATTGGTTACTTTGGGCCCAAGGTGCTTTAATAAGCAAATATGGATTTGGTCTATTGGTTATTGGTTAAATATGGATTGGGCTTAAATCATGACCTTGGGCTGAGCTTATTGAACTGATATCACTATGGACGATTGTGAATTGAACATAACAGAACTTAGCTAGTTCGACTAGTTAGTGGACGAAAGTGTAGTAATTTTTTTTGGATTCACAATTTTTTGTAAGTGTTTGGCTATATGAGTGAGACTTTGGTCGCATATAATCTCCCAAGGATATTCACGTCACGGCTCGTATTTGGGTTTATGAATATCAACATAGATTCAGAGGTGTGGATTTGCCAGCATTGTCCTAGTGATGCCTACTATTTGAGTGAGCCTGCGGTTTGATATTTGCAATTTGAGTTACAGTTGACTAATTACAATTTGATTAATTGCTAATTGACAAGTTGCTATTTGACTTGTTGCGACTCGACTGATTGGGATGCTACCAGTTGTGATTTGACGTTGCGAGTTAACACTTGCGATTCGACTTATTGCGATATGGTTGATTACGATTTGACTTGTGGCAGCTTGACAAACTGTGACTTGACTTGTTGCGATTTGATCAAGTAGTGATTTGACTTCTGTGACTTGAATCTCGAATGTTAATATTGCACTTCACTATTAGGCTATTCGTGATGATTTCACGGTTTCACTTGTAGATTTTAGAAAATCCCGCGAAAGATTTGATTTCTCGGTTTAAATCTCAAGAGCTGTAAAATCCCGTGAAATTAATTTTGGACAAGTAGGCGGGACTTGGATTTAGACAAAATAAAACTTAAGTGGTTGACTATTTTTTTCGGGATAAGTTTGTGCTTCAAGATCAGCAGGAATTGGGAAATTATGGTAACTTGGTTGGTTTGTTAATTCACGGGTTGGTGTACTTAGTGTCACAAACATCTCGGGGTGGATGGATGCACGATGTTTGTTGACCCTTGCTCAAGCGTATTTAAGGTGATTAGACCTGGATGTTCAAGAAGTGGATATATACAATAAAGGATGGAAGGTTGGGTATATATCACTACCTACATTTAAAGGAGTTACGTTGTTGTGCTCAATATAGGTTCTAAATCACAATTGCAATTTAAGGTGATTAGACTTGGATGTTCACGAAGTGGATATATACAATTAAGGATGGAAGGTTGGGTATATATCACTACCTATATTTAAAGGAGTTACGTTGTTGTGCTCAATATAGGTTCTACATTACAAATTAAGTGCAAGTATAAGTCGCGAACTTGTCCTTTATCAAGCTTCATCAAGAGATCGTCGTTTCTCAAGCTTCTAACGGGATTGTTGTACAAGATCTTCTCAAGAGGTGGTCACACTTAAAGACAGGAGGTGATTTGCTTGGAGACATGTTTTAACCTTTTACTCACTTTAAAGTCATATGCATTTCATCAAGCGGTTTTGGCATATTACGAGCTTCAATGAATTGTTAATCTACTAAACCATTGATGATGAGGAAAGCAAGGGGTTACTACAAGAGAGTCTTAATCACCATCTTCGTTGCAGTAGTTTCATTTGTCTCTTTCCATGTTTTGTGCCTGACAAATTCACAAACATCACGGACTCTCAGCTTTGGCAAAAAGGTCATTTCATGTCCTTTTTGAGGGGGAGAATTATCGCAAGTTTCCTAGAAGTTCCGTCTCCAGCGATGTGAATTTTAGCGGTTCCGGTTACAGCGGGTCAGATCGTATCGGTTCAGTCTCCAGCGGTTTGATACTTACTGTTGTGCAGTTAGTTCTTGAATTTATTTCTCAAATAAATCTCAAGAACTGTAAAATCCTGTACACAGTACGACAACTATTCCACATCCAAGTAGCTGGGTCAGACAGCTTTGTTTGATAGGACTGACTATGAGTCATGGGCACTTCTAAGAATTAGCGCATGTTTCTTCTCTTTTTGGCTAGTCAACAGCACAAGATGATCACGAAGTTAATCTGGTATTCCTTATTTGAGATTGAAGTTGAATTTCACGAAGGCGTCTACTTATTTTATCTTGAAGTCGGGGTTGGTTGGATGCATGACTTTCAATGATAACTTGCTCGTGCGTAAAATTTAAGTTGAAGACTTGGGTTATCTAGTTACCAGTAGTCGGGGTAACTATCACTTAAGAGTTATTGGAGTACTCAGTGTCACACGTCAATGACGATGTCGATAATCGCAAGAGGTGTTAATGTCTCATACTTTGGTTGGGTATTGACCACTTAGAGATTTGCTCGGAGCATTAATTCTCTACACCGTTCTTCCAACATTAGTGCAAGCTTAAGTAACAAATTTGGGGACTTCTTCTTCAGTTTTCAGTATTGGTATATCGGGTTTTCTTCATCGAGTGGTCACTAATCTATGTACAAGGTTGGTTAGTTGGCCAAAGGTTTTAAAAGTTGTGATGTGATCTGTAATCTTCACAAGATACTCCTTACCCAAACTGAGGTTCACCAAAAATCAAAATCATTCATGCCACATTCAATCTGTTACTATCTCACGGTTCATTCTTGATTTTGTAAAATCTCGCGAAAGAACTTATTTCTCGGTTTAAATCATAGATTTGTAAAATCCCGTGATGATGGGCTATGCGCTCTTGACCATGATCGGGTTAAAACCATTATCAAAGATCAGCTAAAACATCACAAATGGCTGGATCGGGGCAGTTAATCGACAAGATGTGACTACGGCGTTAGATCAGTATTATTTATTTGAGGCTGAAGTGAAATTTCATGGGTGCGTGTACTTAGTATCTGAAGATATCGGGGAGGTTGGATGAAGATTCTTCGAGAACCTTGTTCGAGCTTTCAATACAATGACAAGGACTTGGATATCTAGTTATTTTTTTTCTTTCTCTCTATTACAAAATAGCTATCACTTTAAGGAGTTACGTTGTAGTGCTCAGTGTCACACGAAGTTGTGGATATCCAAGAGGTGATGTACATCTTATACTTGTTGGTTGGTTGGTTGAAGAGTATAGAGTACTTAGGGATTCAATGTTGCATGAAGTCTCTACACCGCTCTTTGTCACGCATTAGTACAAGTTTGAGTCACAAGTTCGGGTTATATTACTTCAATCTCAAGTTCATCATATTGGGTTTTTCTCCATCAGTGGTTACGACATCAAGCCGATAAAATGATAATGGGGTTGTTAACGAGTTAGATGAGAGAAGTAGTAAAGAGAGAGATGATGACGTTTGAACACAGCAGTTCAAGCCTCGTTCTTCATCAGTATGACGTCTGTACAATTCAGTGCAGGCCTCGCTCTTCATCATAATGACGTCTGAATACATCAGTTCAGGCCTCGTTCTTCAAAGAAAAGAAAAGTGTACGCTTGAGTGCACTTTATCTTCAAAAGAAGAGGAGTCTTCTTATTTATGGCCATTCTCATCAACAAGATTCATGCTCTTTCCGTGCTTATTCAGTCTTCAAGTGGATCGGCGCATATTGGAGTATATTTTTATTCACGTATTCAACCAAAAATTGCAGTTGACAGGCATATGCAATTTTTGAGGGGGGGGAAAGGGTGAATAAACAACATGTCAGTCTTCAAGAACCGTCAAGGGTGAATATGATTCTACATGTTGGTTGATGATTGAGAAATGGTCATACGACTCCTGAATACGTCAGTTCAGGAGTCGTGCAAACCATGGTTCTCCAACACATCTTCTTCCTCTATCAAGGTGTTGAAGAACATGGTCATGGAATGCTAATCGAGTCTCACGGGTTGGTATAATCAGCAACAATGGGTTTCTAGTCAATGCTTCAAGTACACGTCATCAGGCTACATGTACACATCATGATGATGATTCCGATTAATCGTAACCATCATGGGGGAGAGAAATGTGTACACCAAGGACGCACAACAGGTTCACGTGATCAGGGCTTAATATCCAGAATGGATAAATACTGTAGATGATCAGTGGTTCAACTTGTTACCTTGGTATTATCGTTTCACTGCTACGTTATGTGCTGATTAATCGTAACCATCAGGGGAGAGAGAATGTGTACATCAAGGACGCACAACAGGTTCACGTGATCAGGGCTTAATATCCAAATATGGATACATTCAATAGATGATCAGTGGTTCAACTTGTTACTTTGGTGTTATACTAAAGACTGAAGAAGGTCGAGTCGTCAGACTATTCTTCATTCTCTGTTGGGTGTTATCATCTCATGTGTATGCTGCGGGCTGATGGGTTACATGTAAGGTTACTGGAAGGCATTTGGTGAGATTAAGATGATTGGTATTCTGTTCCTCCACATTGGGCAATCTTGAAGAAGGTCGAGTCTACAGTCTTCTCCACAGTCAAAACATGTTGGGTTCTTTTCTTACAACTTGATATTTAACTTAATCCCATGACAGTTCTTGTTTGATGAGTTGTGGAGTTAAGTTAGGTTCAAGTTGTTCTGTAGTTGAAGGTTAAGTCCAACTTGATGTTAACCTAATCTCATAACAGTTCTTGTTTGATGAGTTGTGAGGTTAAGCTAGATTTCAGTTGAGGCTCAACTTAAACTACCGAAAATTTGCCTAAGGTTTTTGACGGAGTCACTCTAGGACGGGAGTGTTAGAAGATTAAAGACGGCATGCATTTGGTTATCAAAAGACTTCTTCAAATTTCGGGCGTTCATCCAAAGTCTTCTTCCTATTATGGGTGATCGTCAGAGGTTGTCAGATTGGGGGAGAGCACTAATTAGGGGAGAGTGAAAAGCCAGAATCATTCCCTGATTGAAAGTGCTCACATTGCTCTTCAGCAAGTCAAGTGATGAATGCGGTGAAGATTCAGAATGCTGAGGAGTAATGGTTTCTGGTTCGTATCCTTGTACATATATACTTATTCATATTTTATACCATCTTGTAAATAGTTATATAGAAATCTTGCTAATTGTAAATAGAGAAACTTAAAATCAGAAAAACCCATAAAAATTGAAAAATAGAAAAGACCAAAAATAGTTTCACCTAGGCATGTCTTCTGTTTATCGATAACATTTACGGACTTAGAAATGTCATTCAATAATGGCACGGGTCTTTAAATGAAGCTCGAGCAGAAGTTATACAAACCGGTTAAAACATGTCTAAATGGCTTGCTATTACTTTAGATAGCAACCCGCGCTTCATATTGGGGAAAGCACGTCGCCAAAAAGACGGCTGTTCCTCCAACTAGGTGATGTTCACCTGGGCATGGATTACTTCATATCCATGTTTCCTGATTTGATGTACGTCTCAGTGCATCATTTCTTGTAAAAGAAGAGAAATCTTCTTAGTATAACAAATAGTTTTCATTCTATGATTCTTCTGAAAATTATTTGTGAGACACTTGGTGAATATGTGTTGTATGAAATTTGTTTATACTTGGATTATGCATAAAATTTGTCACTCAATCAACGACTACAAAACCTCACGACAGTTCTTGTTTGATGAGTTGTGGGGTTAAGCGTGATTTTAGTTGAGGTTCAACTAGAATACGGGTCATTGATTGAGGGGGAGAGTGAATTCAAATTTTATATCATCAAACGGATTTATTGGTTGAAACATACTTGTTAGAAAAGGTTTTGTAGTTAATGGGGTATTAGTTGAAGAGGATCTTGCAAAAACTTTATATCAAATGGCCAAATGTGTTAGTTGCTAGAAAGTTTAGGACATTATGTGCAATTTGCTTATAGTTTCCTAGCCTTATGTATCTAGAAGGTTCATTTGTGTTTCTTTGGAATCCTCGTATAATCCCCAAAATGCTTTAAGACTCAAAACCTAAAAGAAGTTAGAAAACCAGTTGTGTTTGATGTTTTTGAATACTCCACTGGCATTTGTATGATCTAAATGAATGAGTTTCAAATGTTGTTTGTCTCTGCTGCTTAATGGTTGTTGATATTGTGCATATGTTCTCAGGATTCGCTTAGGTAGATTGCTATTATGTTAGAATCATGTTCCTAAGATCCTGAATTGAATATTGAAATCCGTGTGAATTGCCATGTTCATGATTGCTAATTGCTCTTCATGCTAGATAGTGGTTTGACGTAGTTCCTTATTGGGGTTTGATTATAAGATGAACTTGGTATTATAATGTGGCAAGCTGCTGAAGGGTAGCTATTAAGGAATAGTGTATCTGTATGCATGTATATCTGTGTTGAGATTCTTATGCAGATTCCATAGCCAAAATGAATGTGCCAGTTCCCATTCTAACCATTTAATCAGACGTTCAAATTCTATTGATTGGCTCGGAATTCACCACGACAACAACATCGGCAGCAACAACAACAACAACAACACCTTCACCTCCACCACCATCATTTCAACAAAGAAGTACTTACTCAGATCTCGCCAAGTGGGGATCGACAATACTTGAGAAGATTTGTTGGTGGATGGATAATCGATGTTGACCACTGACTCACTCAGAAAAGTGGGTGATTACATCATCTGCGCAAAAAGGTCAATATCATTTGTGTCATAATAATCAATTTGTGCAAAATAAGCAGTGAATCTCCCTCTTAGATTAAGGGGGAGCATAGTATGTTTCATCATCAGAATACATTAAATTGGACACATTTTCTCCCACATTTTTCTAACTTATTTAAATCAATTGGGATCACAAATCTCAAATGGTTTGAAATTTTTGATAAAATGTGATGATTTGAACATATATGTAAGCTCTCCCGTATGTGTTAAACCATTTTATATATCAATGCACATATTGAGGGGGAGCAAAATGTTTTGGATGTGAATGTAAGCTCTCCAGTAAGTGCTAAACTCTTTTGTATACCAATGCACTTATTGAGGGGGAGCAAAGGATTTGGCATGCATCTTATGTGAGCACGGCTCAGAATTCACAAAAGAATTGACGAAACAAAACTGTCATCTATCGAAAGGGCATATCCTGGCCGGGTAATAATTTCAAGCTGGTCTAACCAGTGATGTAAGCGTGTCTCGAAAAGGATGTGTCTGAGTAGAGTGTACCGTTTCGAGAAACTTTCTGTGGACTTGACCAGGCCGGGTAATAATTTCAAGCTAGTCTAACTAGTGATGTAAGCATGTCTCGAATCGGTCATGTTCACTGAAAGTTGATCAATTCAAAAAGTGCGAGCTCTACCTAACATGTGCAAATTTATAAAACAATCAACCGAGCACATGTTGAGGGGGAGCATTTGAAAAATATAAAACTCTCAAGTGTTTGCAAAAATGTGTTTCAGAATCATGAACACTTTGAGAGATTTTTCAAAGATTTGGTTTGGCAATCGTGGATGAATACCAAAGACCGACCATTTTAATTAATGCATGGAGTTATAAGGATGGTTAGGTTAGGCTCAAGTTCCCACGATCCCGCCAGAGCCGGAGGGATCTACCCAGGGACAATCCACTAGTTAGTGTAGAAGTCCTTAGGTATGATTAAAAAGGAGAATAGTGGATAAGGGAAAAGTGCCGACTGAGATGGAGCTAGTACTGGAACAAACCCAACAAGGTACTAGTAATGAAGTCTCGGTAAGCACTGAAGGGGTTGAAGAATGAAAAAGAATTGTAAAGATAAAGGGTGAAAAGAAAGAAGCCCTCCTTACAAACTTAGGCAGAAACCGGGTCAAATCATATGCTGTCAGAATCACTTGGTTGATTGCTGACATTGAAGACAAAGTATCATGGACCCAGTGATACGCTGCACAACCCTCCCTAGCCACTCAAGGTCCCTCAAAGGATTCTTGTTTCAATTGTCACGGAGTTCAATACATTCCTATCGTCTCTCTCACTCCGAGTTAGATGATATTGAAAAGGTGGCAGTCCTCTCCAGCCTCCGCTCACTAAATCAAAACGCACAATTGAGTCTAGAGCCACGAGATGCATAATAAGATCTCATAGGGACACGAATTATTTCTACACTGGTTGTTCAACATTAAGGACACCAGTTGTAAACTTATGAGTCCTACGCAGATCTTACCAATCTGCCAGAACATTCATGAGGGAATTTACAAATGTAATTCTCAATGATTGAATGGAAATTCCTGCCAGGGGCAACATCAAGCAGCCCTGAAAGCAGGTCACTTCGTTAATTCTTTATGGATTACGCTTAGTGGTCACGGCGGTTTCAAACGGTCTACAGTCGTGGAGTGATCTCCAGCGACTCACCTAATCGTTGATGTGCTACGGTTCGATCTTAAAAAGCCCTCTGTGGGTTTTCGATTAGGAACGGTCTTGGTAAGGATTAGAGAGAGTTTTCACACTATGCTGTTAACAATCTCGAAGTCCGAACCTGTAAGTACCGGACGTTTTATTGCTAACTGTCGTATGCAGGAACTTCTGGCGATTGTAGCTGTGGAATGCTGTAGCTGGTTGATGTTGTAGCTGGTTGCAGAAAAGATGCCAATCCTCTAACACATGTTCACACTACATCATCATTGTAACTCAACAAAGTCATGATCAACCTAAAAGACCTTTAACACGGCTTCTGCAAACTCTGATGCTAAAGATCATGACACCAAATAGTGTGAGCATGTCTGCTCAAAGATTTACACATCACATAGAAACATATTGCTGAAAGATGACTTGAAGACAAATGTTGGATGATTAACTCGAAGAATTCTCAAAGATCATCCAAGACTACAGATCAGTCATCAAAAGATCACTGCTGAATGCACAAAGTTTCAAGACTTTGAAGAATCAAAGACTACGAGCTATAAAGACAAGTTCAGAAGAAAGAATGCTAGAAGTCAAATTATTATTTCCGGGGTGACCTCCCTTAGGGGGAGATTGTTAGGAATATAAATATTCAGATGAAGGCTCGGTCACCCCGAGCATCTAATTAGCATTTATATAGCTCGTAGGATTATTTATATTAGCTTAGTATTATTAGTATTAGTATTAATAGTATTAGTCGTATTTATATTTGTGGAGTGGGTCGGGGCTTTCCCCACTGTCAGCTCACTCCACAGCCCACTAGGGGCACCAATATTAGTTAGTATAAATACCCCTTCCCACACTTGGGAAGGGTTGGAACTCTTGTCACAATTTCACCTACAATCTAATATTACACAAGTTTTCCCAACTCTCTCTCTCTAGTTCTTCCATCTAACTCCATGGATCTAATCTTCCATAACCCAAGACCACCCGAATCAACCACACAATCAAGATGGTTATTTCCTACATATATATATATATATATTTTAACTACTAATAAAAGAAAGAAAAATAATATACAACAATAAACAAGAGATACCATCAATGAGCAGCAGAACCCTGAGCAGTAACAAGTTGGTTCAAACACTCACGATATGAGTCTCTTGGATTGGGCTTGCACTTTTTGTGCCAAATCAAAAATTCTTCTATACAATGTATTGGCCATCTCTGATTCACTTTCAATCTCCATCTGTATAGCCACCAATGTCAACAAAATAGCAGGCCTAAGTGGATAATCCTTTTCCACCAGCATATAGATCTCTATACCATCCTTTGTAGACACTCTGTGTACTCCACATGAATCAAAGAGTTTCCATGAGACATCACTAATCTGTGATTTAAATCTCCACATAGATTCACCTCCATCTGGATCATAAATCCTCTTCAGCTGCACCCATAACTCTTTATCTTTATCTTCAGTAGGGTCTTGAACCTTGAACTTTTCTTTTACTAAAAGCCATAGCTGATTAAGATCTTCTCTGTCAAAACCTTTAAGTAGATCTTCAAACAACTTGTAGCTCTCAGAAATACCACCAAGCCTTAAGATCTTCCATCCCTTCATCCTTCCATCTGTGAAAACTTCCCAGCCAATGATAGGATACTTAACTTCTAAAGGTTTGATGTGTGTATACTCTGGGACTATCACCATCATTTTCTTGATCTGCTCATCAATCAATGCTTCTCCAGACTTCAATTTCTTTGTAACATCAGACTCTAAAACTTCTGATTCTCTTTTCTTCCTTTTTTGGATGTCTTTTCTGATTGGAGTATGTAGCCTTGCATAAGTTTCAAAGAACTTCTTTTCAATTGCAGCATCTGTTCGTGTCACCAGTAGGAGTAACAGCAGCAACAGTAGGAGGAGTATCAGCAGAAATAGGTGCACTACCAGATGCAACATTAAGCTTGTACTGGTCAAAATCTGGCACTTGGGACTGCTTCACAAGTCTCCTTCTGTACTTTCTCCTTGTACACATGATTGGAGACTTGCTGGTAAGGTCCTCTTGTTGCTCACTAGCCAATGTTGCATTGGCCAACACATGAAGGGGATCCAAATCCACAGCAGCCTGATCCTCCTCTGAATCAGAGAGCATAACTTTTCTTTTCCTGCTCTTTAATTGAGCTTCCAGATGCTCAACTCTACCAAACAATGTATGGATAGCCCCATCAAGAGTCTCTTTGGAATCTTTGAGCTCTGTTTCCAAGGCATCTACCTTTGCACCAAAATTCCTTTTAGTTTCCTTTAGTTCAGACTCCAATGCTTCAACTTTCTTCATATACCTGTCAAGCAAAGTGGACATAGGAGTGAGAGCATCAGGATCCTCAGCTCCACCTACAGGAATACCTGTGGTATGAAGAGCCTCATTGGATCTGGGTGGAGAGACAAAAAAATCTCCCCCAATATTGGTGTCAAAACCAAAAGGCTGCCTAATTGGACTAGGAGAGGATAGCCTTGAAGATGTGGGCATATCAATAGAAGGCTCAACTGCAGTTGATGGTTGGTCAACAGGTGGGTCAACAGTTGTTGTTTGGTCAATAGGCTCAACAGGGATATTGGTTGAAGATGTGGTAGGTCTAGGAGATGGTGGAGGTTGGGCATCGGCAGCAACTGATGCACTTGCACCAGCAGCATCAGAAGCCCCATCACCAGCAGGAACTGGTGCACTAGCATTAGCAGCATCAGGTATAGGTGGTATATGACCACCAACAGCATCAGCTGCACCAGTACCTTCAGCCCCACCAGGCAACATAGCAGCCAAAAGAGGCTGATGTGCCCCCCTCAAACTTATACCTCATGGTTGCAAAGAGTTTGGCAGTAAGCCTATTCATGATTTTAGGGGTATGGTCATTAGTCTGAACATCTAATATTGTTTGTAAAAACCTAGGGTACATTAAAAATTTATGCTTGGCATTACCTAGGTTCCCAACCATCCATTGAAAATAAACCTTGACCAGTTGAACAACCTCCCATCAGACAGACATATGAGGCCAGAAGCAAGAGGGCTTGAGAATTGATCCCACCCTCCTGACTTAGGACTAAGGCATTGCAAAAGGGTATGAACAAGAAATCTCCATTGAGGAGAGAACCTATTTTGATAAAAGGTAAAAGTACCATCAACAGGATTCCCAATTGTAGCCAAACCAGCCTGAATGTCTTGTTTCGCAAAATCATATAAACCATCTGCATCATTGACTTGAAGATGAGTCCTGATGGAGGATTCACTGAGGACATGCTCGTTCCCATCAATTATTGATACAATCTCCTTCGGCCTTCCCTCAGGTGTGCGCAAAGCCGCTGTAGCCCAAAATTGTTTGACTAGAGAGTCATAAACCACAATTGGGCAATGAGTAAGTGCATACCGAATGGAGGACCTTCTTAAGAAGGTAAGTATTTCATCATACCCTCCACTTCGATTGGAGGTTTCCAGATACCCTACTTTATTGTGGTCGTCTTTGTATTGAAGTGCCGCCATTGTGAATGATCAGTGAAAGTGATGTTGAAAGGAGAAGCAATGAAATAGGTTTGAGAGAAAATGGTTATTTTGGGTGTAGGATGAGTGATTTAGGTCATTAATACGGTTACCTAAATTAACAACTTAAATTACATAATTCTCGCGAAAGAATCTTTGACCAATTTGAAATTGAGTCAATCCCAAAATAAACACCCAAATTCTTCAATACCAGCAGCAACCACAAGTCAACCAGTAGAAACAAAAAGTCAACCAGCAGGAACAAACTGCTGTTTGACCAAAGTCAAATCCATACTTAACGCCATTCCTGAAAGAAATTTATTCCAAAACCAACCCAACATTCAATTCCTTAACCTTCCAGTAAGTCTATAAAAGGCCTTGAAAAATCAACATTACACCATAACACATTACATACATCAAACCCCAAATCAACTTATTCACCCATTATGAGCTCCTCAAAACCAATAATTGTAGATATTTCCTCTGATTCATCTTCTGAATCCTCAGGATGGGCAAACTACTTTCCACCCAACTACTCTACTCAGACCAGCAGTAACCAAAAAGGCAACGCAAAGGCTGAGGAAGTTTCCTCTAAAGACCTTCCAACTCCCCCATCCTATGTAGATGACACAAGCTCAGATGATGAGCCCTCGTCATGGCCAAAGTCATTGACCTACTATGAAGGTTCTTTTGAAGCGTATCCGCCGCATCCTCCACTTTCAGTCATGCTCACAAGAGAAATGGAAAAAGCTATGGCAGCCATGAGCAAGATACCAGTTCCTGAGAAAAGTCAACCACTCCCAAAGCCAAGGCAACAAGTGTTGGGACTCCTTTCCCAAAGGTGTATAATTTGATCAATGGCTTAGGAGTTCACAAGGTCATGCCTGATGTCAAGGGCAAAAGAAAAGGAAAGATGGAGTAGTTGGCTGGGTTGGTGATATGGTTCTGAGGAGTAGGTGTTTGTTCCTTTTGTTTGTTGTTGATATCTGGTGTCTGGGTTGTTGGTGATGTTCTCTGATGTCTGCTTGATGGATCTGTAATCTCATTATAAATAATGAATAAATTTTATGTTTCTTGTTTACATGAGATTGTATACTTATTATTAGTGCTTGAACTCAAAATCCTGCAAAAAGGATTAGAAGACACAATATACAATATATAACATCTGCAAGAAAAAGTTAGAGAACATTAATTAAATTAAAAAATGTTAGTCACTACACACTATACAACATTAAGCCTCCCCTTAGGCTTATGCCTCACTATACAGCATTAAGCCTCCCCTTAGGCTTATGCCTCTCCTCAATAGCAGTTTCCCATCTTTTCCCCGTTACATACATTGTGTCATAGTAAACAGGCCTATAATTCTTCTGAAAGAAAGAGCTTGTAGGTCTGTTAAATGGTCTAGCAACATTCCTTTTCCAACCAGCAGGAATAGGTTTACCAGCTGGAGCTGGCTTACCAGCAGGAATAGCTGCGGGTCTGAAATGCCTACCAGCAGCAACAGGTGCTGGTCGTTTTGCATTACCAGCAGGAAATGTAGTTGCTTTAGGCACAAATGGGGGAATCTGCTCTACATTATTCCACAAAGGTCTAGTTTGCTTTTGTCTAGCACAAACACCCATTTTATCCTCATAGAAATCACAGTCTTTAATGAGGTGAGAATAACTACCACACACAAAACAAGATTTCTTCCTAAAAGACTTGTTCTTCACATGACCTCTTTTATTACAAACAAAATTATTAAATCCAAAATCAGAAACAAAATTGTTTTTAACAGAACACAAAGAGTTGTCTTCAAAAGAAGCTGTCTTTGAAATAGGTTCATCAGCAGCTACTCACTTGAATCACATGAGGTATAGTCTGTGGACTTAGATTCAGAGGACTTGTCTCTGTTAGAACAAGAGACAAAGTCATTAGTATTACTATCAGAATCAGGTAAGTCATTGTACTTTTTGCCATATGTCATGTGTGATTCATCCAAGTCTATGTCAGTGTGGGTAGAGGTAGGCTTAAATATTCCTGTTATAGGTGGAGGAACAGCATTCATTCCTCCTTCTTTGACATACTTGACAGGAATTTGGTAATTTACCTCCTTAGGGGTAGGGTCAAATATACTAGGCTCATTAGGGTCATATACATCATCTGGCCCAATATCATACCCCAACCCTCTCTTGCACCTGACAGACTGAGTGCTATTGTTCAACTTAACTAGGTTTTTAGCTGATTCTTGCCATGTATTACACCTAGCCTCTTCACTATCAAGTTTAGTTTGCAAATCCTGTTTTTCTAAAATTAGCTTAGCATTTTCTCTTTCAGTATATTTCAACAGATTAGTAGTATTAACCAAATCCCTTTCTAACACCTTAATCTTTTCTTCATATGCCAGCTGATTATTTTGGTACCACGCCTTTTGTTTTTCTAATGTTTTAAGTGAACTACTATAAGCTTGAACCTGAACATAGTAGTCTTTATACTGAGACTCTACATCATCAAACTCTTTCTTAAGTTCAGCATATATATCATGATAGCCAAAAGGACAATTTTGTACCCGAGATGTGATACCCATCAAAGCAAATTCTTTCTTATCATCCTGAGCTTCATTAATCATACTGAATGTCTGATTGACACTCCTTTCCTCATCAGCTCCATCATGTTCTGTCCAATCGATCATGGAATCAACAAGTAGCAATGCTTTAATCTTCATGGCCCATACTTCATATTCATCTCTCTTGAGATAAGGAAATTTTGCATTGTCTTCTACTCTGTATGCACTCATTGTATGAGGGTTTTAAGAGATTTGATTGGAAATGGTTTTCTTCTTTCACAGAGACTCTAACCAGGCTTTGATACCACTTGTTGGATCGTGCCTACTTGATAGATCTTTGAGCTTGGTAGAATGTTTATGTAATCACAAACAGACTAAGAGAATCTCTGATTATAAACTTATGTTTATGCGGAAACTAAACACAAGAGTTAAGAAGAAAATAACTACTAATACTTTGATCCTCTATGGATCTTTTATTAACTAATAATCATTCAAGGTGTTACAATATCAATAGCTGTGTGTTTCTTTTATACCCAAGAAACCCTAATACAACCCATACTAGAAAACGTGTGAAGAATATATCCACTATCTCTTCCTAATATAACTCTAACAAACTTTCTAAACATACAGGTTAACTATTACTATTACCCGCAGAAACACTAACTAGCAGCAGGAACTAACCACACTACCAGCAGGAACCATACCAGCAGGAACTACATACCTGCCATCAGGAACCATTACTACTAACAGCAGAAATGAAATAACTATTATTCTAATAATTCCTAACAATTTGAATGATAACAAAATGGACACCCTTTTTATAAAAGAAAGTTCACAGCCACTCCGTGCCAAAATCATGCTTCTAATTACCAGAGATAAAACATGCTAAAAAGTCAACACAAAGGTTGAGTGAATCCATAGTGTTTTAAGTTATAATCAATTTGAACACAAGATAAGTAAAACGTAAATCATTAATATCACAGTACGGTATATTGCACTAAGCCTCATGACACGCAATGCGTTGACAGTGTCCATGTTCTACCAACATAATTAAATGAAAGTAGTCTTGCCCCCGAGTAGGAGTCTGCCTAGAAACTCTTTATAGAAATCAAATATAATGCATCTGCCTAACCGGCTACCCCTAAGGGTATCCATCGGGTAGTACAAATGGGTCGTCAGGCCAATAGATCTATTCACTATATTCGCGCTCACCCTGCGGGTGACTAATGGTGCATGATATGAGGGACTTTTTAAATATAATTAAATAGGCAATAGTTAACCTAGTGCAATAAAAATAAAAAGTACTTATGTTCGTTTTAGTAGCATGTATCTCCCCACAAGTGTGGAAAAACGTATAAATAAAAGTGGGACTATGAACTCACCTTGATAGTCTGAAGAGTAAACGAAATTAACTAAAGTTGATAAACGTCTCCGGCACGTAACCTGGGTTGGTATGTCATAATTTAGTAATCATTCTCGATTATAGATAAGTTTTGTTCTGTAACGTTTTCGGTTATTGTTTAAACGTTAAATCTGAGACAACATGAAGTCTCTCCAAAAGTTATAAGATTTATCTTATTCCTTATTTTTATGTTTTCATTCCGTTCGTTCGTTAAATAGATACTTCGTTTGTTCGTTGCATTCCTACCCTCATCACGTCTGGATGTATTACCTTCCCTGACAGTTGAATCATTGGGTTCAAAGTCAGTATGAAACCTGGGTTGATCACCTGAGCTCCCCATTTTTGCCATTTGACTGGGATTTTCATCATTTGATTCAGGTTCATGAGAACCTTGCACAGTTGGTGTTGCCATGCTCAGGGTCTTACTTATGTTAACACTTACCTGCCCACCTACTAAGCCAGGATCAGTAGTGTTATCCCCTTCCATCATTCCACCTCCCACACCTGTGGCAGCCTCATCTGCATCTATCCTAACACTGGTCTGATGAAAATCTGTGTTCTTATTCAGTGAAATCCTAGGTGTTTGGGTATTATGAGGGTGAGATGATGAGTGTTCAGAGGTGGGTGTGGGATGTGTAGGTGTTGTGATTTCAGCACATTGACCCTGAGTGGCAGCCAATTGCAACATATGTGGGAACAATGGAGTAATAGTCCCAGAGAAGCCTTTTCCACTTTTTTTCAAATAAGAAAATAATTTCCTTTTAAGCATAGGAGTTCTGTAGGGCCTTTTATGAATCTTAGGCTTTGATAGTTGCTTATTCACAATCAATTGCAAAAACCTAGGGTAAATGTAATGTTCTCCTGAAACATTATTTTTGAAGCCATCCATTACCATAGCCGAAAAATTAAAGGGTTTTCCTGTGGCCAGACAAATAATAGCAGATGCTTGCCTTGAACTGAACTCATTCCACGCTGTAGTTTTAGGACTCAGACAATGGAGAATGGTGTGAATAAGAAATTTCCAGTGTGGGCAGAGAAGAGTTTTATAAAACGTTAAAACATCCTTTTTCTTCTCATAACCCATATTCTCAAGTTCTTTAAAAATGACATCATTTTCAAGGCAAATTATCTCTTCTTCATCTAAAAAGTTAAGAGCTTTTCTTACATATGATTCAGAAATAATTATCCGTTTGCCATCTACCATAGCCATTAATTGTTGTTCACCATTTTTTGTTGTTTGGGTCCTAACAGTGGACCAAAACTGTTCCATATGGGATTTGTATATAGTGGGATTTTCTGTTAATGCATACCTAAGGTGAGTAGCATTAAGAAAGTCAATAACGTCAGCAAATGCTTCAGCTCCTAGGACCTTTTCAAGAAATGCAACCTGATTGTGGCTGCTTGAGTATTTCCTTTCCGCCATTGTTTATTAGGGTTTTCAATTTGGGGGTACCGACAATCAGATGATAACAGGTGTGTTAGGGTTTGTATTAAAGTGAAATTTGTGCACACAAAGTGAATTGTGTGATCCAATTGTGATTTATTACCGTTCGGATTCTAATTCGGGTTATATTGGCGCCAAGTTACAAAACAGTCCCTTAACTTTCAAACCAAGCAGCAAGTTTACAAAAATTTGCAAAACAGCATGAAAATTTGTAAAAAGTTTTAGAAGCAGCAGAGTCTTTTTAAGTTGCCCATTTTTTAAGTTGCCCATGTTTTAAAAATTCCCCATTTTTTTATTTTTTTTTATTTTTTTTATTTTTAAATTATTTTCTAAAGTTGCCCATCTTTTTAAATATGCCATTTAGGTTGCGCAACAGTACACACTCGTACATCTGCTTTAAAATTATTTATTTAATGCCACTTAACAGGTGCAATCATAATCAATGAGACAAATATATATGTGTGTCATTTTAGCCATTGCCTTCTCATACACAACAACTTTATACATCCTACCTATAGCCCACCCATTTGCTCCAAACTATTTAAACTATGTCTGACAATATACCTTTGGATGTTCAAATAGATATCTTGAATAGGGTACCAGTTAAAGGTATACTCCAGATACGTAGTGTTTCAAAGATATAGAAGGCAATCATAGATTCACAAATCTTCATCACTTCATACGGTGCTCGTCCCAATGATGAGTGTCTTTTTAATCTAACATTTGATCAGGGTCATACAGGTTTTATGACATCTGTAGCTAAAAATTTAACCATTTCCCTATATGATTCACATCTAAACCTTGCATCTATGATGCCTTTAGGCACTTCTAGCGGCCTTACGTGCTTTATGTATGGTACTAACATGATGGCTGTTCTTTGGAACCCATCCATAAGAAAATCTGTTTGCATATTCATCCCTTTTTACAATAACCAAATAGAATGTTCAAAGATTGCTTTCGGTTTTGGTGTCCGTCCGGACACTCTAGACCCGACAATTGTCAAGGTATCTTATCCTGTTTTCAAAACTGGTTTTTGGTATGTGTCAGTCTTTTCATTGAACACTAAGACCTGGTCACGTGTCCAAGATTTTGAGTTGCCACGTCCCCTAATAAGATTGAAAAGAAAAAGTCAGGCAGTTGTGGGTCGTTTTATCTATTGGGGTGGCACTGAAAGGTTACATAGTGCAAAGGGGGGTCCCTACAAGGATTACACTTTGATTTCTTTTGATATGATTACCCGCCAATTTCACGTCATAGAGATACCTTCTCTTTTGAAAGTGGTAATGCCAGTTTCTTTTTCTGTTCACGAGCTAGGAAACTCTCTTGTGCTTTCTGGTATGATCATGAATTCTGAGGTCCCACTGTTCAGCGCATGGCTTTTGGAGGTGGATGGTGCATCCGTAACACGATTTTCAAATCTATTCTGCATCCCTACCCCCATGGCGATTAGGCTGATTGGCTTTACAAGTAGGCAAGCTCCAATAGTGGAAGGCAATGTCGGAAACATTTTGGGTAACACAATTTTTGTCTACGATCATCAGGTTGGACACTTTGTTAGTTTGGGAATTGAAGGAAATGCTGGTTCATTCTACATCGCTCCTTACAAAGAATCTCTTCTTCTGGCAAACCTCCCAGACCGTGCATTGTACAGTACGTTTACATTTTAAGCTATCATTCAATTGCATTTGTATTATATACTGACACTCACAAATATTGTCTAGTACACTTACACATGTTAAAACGTTAACACTAATTTCATACATTTATGTGAACAGGTTTACCTCCGGTTTGAGAAGGTATGAAGTTATGGATCCAGCGTCGTCGTTTGACATGTTTTCAGTATGGCTTCGAAGTCTAGTGTCATTCGCCTTTGGAACCTTGTTACTGTCATCAATGGAAGGCGTTCGTTAACATGTAACCTTCAAATTATTGGCTACTATTTAGTCATCATTGTGGTTTATCATTTCAGCAGAAAACTTAGTAATTGTACTATGTTATGTTGTTATTGTGTTGTATTTTTTTACTTGTTTATGTTTGTCATGGTTTGCAACCGACGTACCAAAATAACAATAGAGCAACAATAGTTATGCCATAACTATTTTGGGCAACTTAAATAGACCTTTTTGGTACCAAACTACTGTGCTCATTAAACCCAATTGAACTCCAATGTCGTCTTGCTTTAAGCAGTTTTTGCTAAAAGTTTTGGAATAAAACAATTTTTATAAATCTTTATACAGTATTTTTATAAATCTTTATACAGTATTTGGTATAAAAGTTTTGGAATAAAACATGCTGATACTTCACTGATTCTACTACTTATTCTCAATTCTTTGAAACTTTACACTCCATCTTTCCTCCACCTCCTTTACACACTTTGAATCTTTTACTTGAAAGCTCATCAATTTAAGTCTAACAGTTTTTTTGATTGCTTGCAATACCATTTGATCATCTATTTTTTCATTCTTGAACATTCTCCTATTTCTTTCCTGCCATACAAAATACACTGCAGCACTACATACCAATCTTCTAAGAATACTCCAACTATTACAGTAGTTAGGCATATCTGACACTCCTATATATACTTCTGAACGCCTGACGACTAAACTACTGAAATGTTGTCTAGCCAAAACGATGCATCAATTTAAAGTTGCCCATCTTTTTTACATTGCCCAATTTGATTAAACGTTGCCCAATTTTGCCATGTAGGTTGCTCTACAGTTCACACAAGTACATCTACTTTATTTTTTTAAATGGCACTTCAACCTGTAGGTGTAAAACAACGCTAACATACAAAAAATACGCCATGACCAGCAAAACACAATGTCGTATGTTTCTCTTCCTAAAATAACTCTAACAAACATACAAAAAATACGCCATGACCAACAGTAACAAACACTGCCAGCAGAAACTAAACAATGCTACCAGCAGGAACCATGACCGGCAGAAACTAACACTGCCAGCAGGAATCAAACTACACTAACAGCAGCAATGAAAATAAACATTATTCTAATAATTCCTAACAAACTGTTATCGAATTGACACAATATTAAACACTATGCGGAATGTATCGTTCAATGGTAAGAACAAGACTATGTAAACAAACGAATTATGTCAACAAACACTTCAATATATGTATACGGTTATGGTGGAAGTAACAGGGTTACAAAAACCTTCAAGGTAATCAACTTAACAAACACTACGTACTTGTACCCTTTTGTACAAACATACTATCTTGGACAGAAGCTTGAAACATGGTCGTCAGATATCCGCAAAGCACTCTATCAAGCTCCTCTGTCATAATTAATGAGACTCCTATATATTCTTCTGAACGCCTGACGACTAAAATACTGAAATGTCGTATAAAAAAATACGCCATGACCAGCAAAACACAATGTCGTATGTTTATCTTCCTAAAATAACTCTAACAAACATACAAAAAATACGCCATGACCAGCAGTAACAAACACTGCCAGCAGAAACTAAACAATGCTACCAGCAGGAACCATGACCGGCAGAAACTAACACTGCCAGTAGGAATCAAACTACACTAACAGCAGCAATGAAAATAAACATTATTCTAATAATTCCTAACAAACTGTTATCGAATTGACACAATATTAAACACTATGCGGAATGTATCGTTCAATGGTAAGAACAAGACTATGTAAACAAACGAATTATGTCAACAAACACTTCAATATATGTATACGGTTATGGTGGAAGTAACAGGGTTACAAAAACCTTCAAGGTAATCAACTTAACAAACACTACGTACTTGTACCCTTTTGTACAAACATACTATCTTGGACACAAGCTTGAAACATGGTCGTCAGATATCCGCAAAGCACTCTATCAAGCTCATCTGTCATAATTAATGAGACTCCTATATATTCTTCTGAACGCCTGACGAATAAAATACTGAAATGTTGTCTAGCCACAACGATGCATCAATTTAAAGTTGCCCATCTTTTTTACATTGCCCAATTTTATTAAACGTTGCCCAATTTTGCCATGTAGGTTGCTCTACAGTTCACACAAGTACATCTACTTTATTTTTTTAAATGGCACTTCAACCTGTAGGTGTAATCATAATCAATGGGTGGGGTTATATCAACGGGTCCTACTATAGGAACGGGTCTACCCCCAACCCCTATTACTGCTGCTACTTTTTCTGCCACCTTTTCTGCTCTCTCTGCCAACTTTTTACTGCTGCTACTTTTTTTTTTTGTTTTTTTTTTTGTTTTTGTTTTTGTTTTTGTTTTTGTTTTTGTTTTGTTTTTGTTTTTGTTTTGTTTTGTTTTGTGGTACCAAAGCATTTAATTCTCATGGGTTAGAAAAAGTAAATATTTACTTTTGCATTTAATTTTTGTCATGTACCTCTTTTTTTCGACAAAAAGAAAAATTATTTAAAAAAAATTAATTTGGAAAAAAAAATTTCTAAAAAAATTAATTTCAAAAACAAATTTAATTTCGAAAAAAAGAGGTACATGACAAAAATTAAATGCAAAAATAAATATTTACTTTTTCTAACCCATGAGAATTAAATGCTTTGGTACCACACCACATTATGCATGTCCTCTTTCAGTGGTAAATAATCTTCATATGTCGTAGATGATGTCGTTTTTAAATAATGTGTTAACGTTGTTGTTTAATTGAATGATAACATTTGTTGTTATAGTCATTTAATGTGGTAACGTTTAACGTGCTATTGTTGTTAGTGTTAATTAAATAAAAACATTACACAAACAAAATACAAACAAATATTCATATGTCGTAGATTACACAAACAAATATTACAAATAAACACAACAAAAAACATTACACAAACAAAATACAAACAAAAAAAATACATAACAAATAGCCCCCGTCTTTATAACTCCCCCCTTTAAATATTCATATGTCGTAGATGTTGTTTTTAAATAATGTGTTGACGTTGTCGTTCAATTTAATAATAACAGTTGTTGTTGTAGTTATTTAATGTAGCAATATTTAACGTGCTATTATACAAAAAAATAATTATACAAAACATTATACATATACAAAACATTATTAAACACAAATATACAAAACATTATACATATACAATACATTATTATATATTTCTATTAAAAAAAATTTTAAAAAAAAAAAAAAAAAAAAAAAAAGAGACAAAAGCTGACAACAAGTACAAATAGCCACAAATAGCCACCGTCCATATATAAAAATAGGGCCCGTCGATATAACCCCTCCCCTCCAAATATATATGTGTCATCTACTTTATTTATTGTTTCTACTTTGCAAACCCATATATTGTAAGGTTTTTAAAATGTAAAAACGTTGTATTTTTAAAAATAAATACGCAACAATCTTATAGATAATAGGTCACCAAATACGCACAACAATCTTTTACTAAGTAGAAAACCCTATCACAGTTACATAAAAAAAATGAACAAAACATAAAAAAATTACAAATCTACCAAATTAAAAATAAAGTGCACAACAATCTTTTAGAAAATACGTAATTACATTACAAAATATTGTGGTGTTTGGGCGAGAAGTCGGTTAATAGAAGTTTTATTATATGCATGCCATTTGAATAACCGGACTCAAGTCAGCATTACTTTTGTCTATATACCACTTCGTATGGTTACTTTTGTCTATATACCGCTTTGGTCTTTTAACTTCTTCCCACCGTTACTTGGTCCTTCATGTTGTAAGGAGTGTTTTGATAATCAGGTGCAATTATGGCACTTTATGCAACAAAATGCCTCCTGTATCTCCCAGCAAAAGTGCTCTTCCCATTCTATATCTCCCTTCCGTGGTTTTGGGAATGCTTGCAGAGACGCCCTTCTGCACAAGAACGGTTTGATATTCACCATACTGTTCGAAAGGACGCTCTAGGATGTTATGGAAGGGTGTTTAGATGAGTGGGATTTGTAGAGCGTTATGGTTTAGGGTTATTAGTCATCATTTAAGAACGACTAACTGCTATTAGTAGTCATTTAAGAACATGTGTGGGCCGTCAGATGACCTTCTTGACGATGCCTGGTAACCCACGTATTGTGTGAGCACATACTTGAATTAACGAGTATGTAAATGATGATCATTAGGAAATGACGTTTTGGCATTGAGCGAAGACCGTGGTTATCATATATGGCAAGCAACTTTATATTGTTATTCAGCAACCAGTTGTAAGAAAACGATAACATCTTCAACTTGTCTCAAACGGTGGTTGTGAGTTCGGTCGCTGTGATACTCTGTATTATTCTATGTGTTATGTGTTAGATGTCTTTATTGTTTTTTGTGGGGTTGGTTGCGCCTTCTTTCGTTGTAATAACCTTTTATAGAGGATGAACCACTGTTGTGTCACGTGTGAACAGTCACGTTCCCTTAGTCTTATGCGTCTGGTCACGTGCCTAAACTTGTAGCTGGATGCCTACCTAGCATGTTGGATTAGACATAAAGTATATTGTCTTGACTTTTCAACGTCTTGGGAAGGTACACAAATTTGTGTTTAAACTTGTTTGGAGTATCGGCTGAAATTTCCAAAGGTGGATAGTCCGCTCAACTGCCTTTTATTTTGGAAAAGCCACTTTAATTTTTTAATTTTGATTTGATTGTGAAATTGAACATACACTAAAAATTGCCTCGAAAATGGCAATTTAAAAGATTGGCAAACTTAAAAGATGGCCAACTTAAAAAATGGGCAACTTAGAAAATGGACAACTTTAAAAAACTTATGAAACTTTAGAAAATGGACAACTTTAGTTGCCCATTTTAAGTTGCCCAATTTTTAAAGTTGCCCATTTTAAAACATTGCCTAATTTTGCCATGTAGGTTGCGCTATAAAATGCCTTTTTAAAACATTGCCTAATTTTGCCAAATTTGTGTTTAAACTTGTTGGGAGTATCGGCTGAAATTTCCAAAGGTGGATAGTCCGCTCAACTGCCTTTAACATTTTATTTTGGAAAGCCACTTTAATTTTTTATAATTTTGATTTGATTGTGAAATTGAACATACACTAAAAATTGCCTGGAAACTTGACAGGTAAAATTGGGCAGTTCCCATTTAATGCTATTAAATGCAAAAACTCTAGAAAGACTTTTGGCAGTGTCGATGCAATCAACTATTGTCTGCAACTGACAGGTGTAATGATGACTTCTCAGGGTAAGTAAGTCAATCACACTTGCAAAATGGCAATTTAAAAGATGGGCAAACTTAAAAGATGGGCAACTTAAAAAATTGGCAACTTAGAAAATGGACAACTTTAAAAAACTTATGAAACTTATCTCATACATGCACTCTTCCTTATCTTGAAACATATCATGAACTTTTAGACCACCTTTTTTCTTATTTGGAAGGGTATAATCAAAAGTGGGTGGTTGGGGTTGGATTGGCATACAGTTAAGATCTAAAGCGTGGTATACGTTTATTGTCTGCTCATGTGACGGCGTCCCAAAAACAAGATTTTTGAAAACTTCGAGGTCGACGTCATTAAGTAGGTTCCTTTTTGTTGCACCGGTGTTGTAAGATAAACGAATTGCGTTTACATCGTTAACATTCACCTTTTTCCATACATACTTCACAAGATTGCCAAAATTGATGGCATTTGGAAGTAAAACGGCAATCAGATTCTCTTCATACCGTATAAACACCTTGAACTTATCTGTTGTGCAAGAATTCATTTTTTGTTATTTATTTTTTTTTTTTTTTTTTATTATTTTTTTTTTATTTTCTTGGCTTGTGATGTTTGTGTTTTATATGGTGAAGATTTATATAAGCAAATCTAGTTGCCCAAAGTACAGTGTCTACAAGCATACACAATATTTTGTTGCCCAAAATGAAAAGCAATTGTAGGTGCCTATAATAAGTACTAATTAACTTTCCATTTTTATAAAAGGCAATGCCAATATGACAATAATTTAGGATTCGCATTGATTATGATTACACCTATCAAGTGGCATTAAAATAAAATAAAGTTTATGTACTTGTGTGTACTGTAGCGCAACCTGCTTGCCAAATTAGGCAACGTTTTTAAAAAACATTGAATTTTTAAAGATGGCCACTTAAAAATGGGCAGCTTTACAAAATTGGGGAACTTGCTATTGCTCGTGAGCAGACATTCTACTGCTAGTTAGAAAGTTCCTACTGCTTGGATAAAATTTCTACTGCTTAGAGGGTCCTACTGCTGGCGTTGTAAGTGGTGGAATCTACTGCTTGATTTGTAGTGAATGGATGTTGTGTAAATTTCTTATCTGAACGATTAAAAACTCCCAAATCGCTTGAATTAGGGTTTCAAAATCTAAGTGGATCTCATAATTAATTTCACGCGCTCATAAATCAACTAATTCAAACTATAGCCAACTGATTGATACATAGCCATATGATTGATACAAAATATTTCATGCATCTTATCATACACAGATACGAAAACATTATTACTTTCAACTTAAACACACTAAAGTCACCATAGCATATGGTGGAATCTAACAATTAATCCTTCAACAAAGTTTCTTTATCTTTTCAAGGAATGCCGTTTTTTCGAATGTCTTAAACTGTGCTTCCTTGCATTCAGATCTTTAACAACATCAAACAGATTTCTTACTATTTGAAAATCTATTTCGGTCTCCTCTTGGATTACCATAAATAACAAAGTAAAAACATAAAAACACCGTCATCCTAAACTGCTTCCATGCATTTCACCCCATCTTGATGGTCTCCCTAGTTTTGAGGCACCACAACATTTTGCTGATCCACCACATTTTGCTGCTCATCCTCTTAATTTTGCGGCACCACCACACTTTCAGCCACCTCGTCCTCTTCACTATGGACGGTTTCTTGGTTGGTTTGTAGTTGTAAACGGCATGAAAAAAATAAAATAAATAATACTCGTAACTAAATAAAGAAACACATAAAAATTAAAGGAAACTGAAATGTTAATACACCTATGGTAATCGTATCCTAATTCTAATGATGTTGATGAAGTACAAATAGCCTCTGATTAGACCTATCAAGTGGCATTAAAATAAAATAAAGTAGATGTACTTGTGTGAACTGTAGCGCAACCTACATGGCAAAATTTGGCAACGTTTATAAAAATGGGCAATATTTAAAAGATGGGCAACGTTTATAAAAATGGGCAACTAAAAAATGGGCAACTTTTTAAAATGTCCAACTAAAAGATGACCAACTTAAAAAATGGGCAACTAAAATATGGGCAACTTTATAAAATTGGGCAAATTTCTACGGCCAGTTTCCGGCCGGAAGTCGTTAAAAGTCCCCACTACGACAGCGTGGGCCCGGTTCAGACAACATACTCTGGGTACGTGGTGGATGAGGGCCTGCCGATGTGGTGGGTTCGACTCCAAAAAGTGGCTTTCCAAAAAAAAAGTTAAAGGCAGATGAGCAGACTATCCACCTTTGGAAATTTCAGTCGACATTCCCAAGACGTTGAAATTGGATCTCATAAACACAAATTTGTGTACCTTCCCAAGACGTTGAAAAGACAAGACACTATACTTTATGTCTAATCCAACGTGCCTAGACGCATAAGACTCAGTCAAAGTCACTGTTCACACGTGACACAACAGTGGTTCCTCCTATATAAAAGGTTATTACAACGAAAGAAGGCCCAACCAACCCCACAGAAAACAATAAAGACATTTAACACAAAGCTGTGATACAGAGTATCACAGCGATCGAACTCACAACAACCGTTTTAGAGAAGTTGAAGATGTTATCCATTTTTTACAACTGGTTCTGAATAACAATATAATGTTGTTTACCAAATATGATAACCAAGGTCTTCACTTAATGACAAAACGTCATTTGCTGATGATCATCATTTACATACTCGTTAATTCAAGTATGTACTCACACATTACGTGGGTTAGCAAGCAGCGTCAAGAAGGTCATCTCACAGCCCAGACATGTTCTTAAATGACTACTAATAGCAGTTAGTCGTTCTTAAATGACGACTAATAACCCTAAACAATAACGCTCACAAATCCTTTTCATTCTCAACACCCTTCCATAACATCCTAGAGCGTCCTTTCGATCAATATGGTGAATTTCTAACCGTTTTTGTGCAGAAAGGCGTCTCAACTGCCCACCCTCCATCCTTCCATTACAAGCATTCCCAATACCACTTACTGGCCAAGAAAAAAGCTTACCTGGACCATGCGGTCAAGAGTAACGGCTTTTATTTTTAAAGGTCGCATGGACGACGAAAGCCTTACTACCAATCAGGCTCTCGTTGGCCATCAAAGTGGTAAAAAGCATGTATGTTTAATGGTTGATGGAGATGACAACCATGGGTAGGAGATATAGTGCCACGGAAGGGATATATAGAATGAGAAGAGCACACGTTGCTAGGGAAATACAGGGGGCAATTCCTTGCATAAAGTTGGACCCGATTATCAAAAGAGTCCCTACAACATCAAACAACAAAGGATGAAAACGATTAGTTAATGCCTTTAGAGGTGGTGAAGAGGATCAACTCACTCGAGTTCAATGTTCCACTATTGTTAGTGAAGAGAGAAAATGTAACTTAGGCAAAGAATGTCATGGAATTATCATGCATTTTAAAGAAAAGGCTGAGGTGGATAAAGATTTTTACTTTGCAATGGACATAAATGAAGATGGCGTATTACAAAATGTGTTTTGGGCAGATGGGAGATCAAGAACATCGTATTGCCAATTCGGTGACGTTGTTGTTTTTGATGTAACTTATAGGCCTTCATATTTGTTCTTCCCAACTTGTAAGCTGGAAGACGCGCTTACAACTTGGGTTAAAATGACCAAAATATCCATAAGTAAGAGCAAAAAACACAACTGTATTATCACTATTTTGTCGGACACGTGGAAAATATCCGCAACCCAAACATGGAAAATTTGTAACCATACTAAGTGGTATATAGACAAAAGTAATTCTGACTTCAGTCCGGTTATTCAAATGGCATGCATGTAATCAAACGACTTCTTTTAAGCGACTTGTCACCCAAAAACCACAATATTTTCTAGTGTAATTATTTTCTTAAAGATTGTTGTGTACTTTATTTTTAATTTCGTAGATTCTAATTTTTTTTCTGTTTTGTTCTTTTTTTTATGTTACTTTAATAGGGTTTTGTACTTAGTAAAAGATTGTTGTGCTTTTTTGGTTACCTATTTTCTAAAAGATTGTTGCGTATTTATTTTAAAAAATACAATGTTTTTCCGTTTTAAAAACGTTAAAGATGATGGCATTTGGAAGTAAAACGGCAATCACATTCTCTTTATACCGTATAAACACCTTTAACGTATTTGTTGTGCAAGAATTTTTTTTTTTTTATTTTTTTTTCCCTTTTTTTGGCCTGTGTTGTTTGTGTTGTATATGGTGAAAAGTTATATAAGGAAATCTAGTTGCCCTAAGTACAACCGTCTACAAGCACACACAATATTTTGTCAGTGGCAAATATGACACATATATACAGGATTCTCATTGACTCTGATTATTACACCTATCAAGTGGCATTAAAATAAGATAAAGATGATGTACTTGTGTGTACTGTAGCGCAACCTACATGGAAAAAGTTTTATTATATGGGCAACTAAAAAATGGGCAACTTCAAATAGGGCAACTTTACAAAAAAATAATTATATGGGCAACTTTACAAACTTTTTAATATAAAGATTTTTGTTGTTTTTTCCTTACTGTTGCTGCTGTTTGTAAGTTCCTACTGCTAGTGGGTTTATACTGCTGCTAGCTTTTGAGCATTCTACTGCTAGTTGGTTTATACTGCTACTAGCTTTTGATCATTCTACTGCTGGTATTTTTTTTTTGCTGGTACGCTAATGATGTCAGTCTTCTCGACCTCGATCAATACGTAGTCGGCTTGAACTTTCAGCTTCATCACATAATTGATGGTGTAAAAGTTTATGCAGGATGAGAATGCTTAAAATGCTTTGCAAGTATACTTGTATATATATTCACATGCGTAATATAATAAAAGAATAAAAAAGCAACCCTTCAAATTAAGTAAAAAGTGAAGAAATGTGTTTAATGGAGGGTATAAGATGGAAATTCAACATGTTTGCATTTAATGAAAACAACTTGATATATATTGTATCAACCGGTTGAGGAATTACAAGTCTTTGGCAAAAGTGATTGTAAAAGCATTTGGAAAACCCCTCATCGCATTATGGAACGGAAGGACCACCCCTCATTGCGGATGCTCTTTGGGCAACGTTTTTAAAAGATGGGCAATTTTTAATATATGGGCAACAAAAAAATGGCCAACTTAAAATTGGGCAACTTTACAAAATTAGAGAACTTGCTACTACTCGTGAGCAGTGGTTGTAAGTGGTGGAATATACTGCTTGGTTTGTAAGTGCATGGTTTGTTGTGTAATTTCTTGTCTGAACGGATTTAAAACCCCCAAATCGCTTGAATTAGGGTTTAAAAATCAAATTGGATATCATTATTAGTTTCACGCGCTCATAACTCTTAATTGATACATAGCCAAATGATTGATACAAAATATTTCATGCATCCTATCATACACAGATACGAAACATTACTACTTTCAAATTAAACACACTAAAGTCACGATAGCATATGGTGGAATGTAACAATAAAACCTTCAACAAAGTTTCTTTATCTTTTCAAGGAATGCCCTTTTTTCGAATGTCCGAAACTGTGCTTCCTTACAGTCAATTTCGAGTTTCATCTTCAAGGTGAGTTCCTTTTCTTGAACGGCATTGAAGAATGCTGCACTTTCCACGGCACGCAGACTCTTATCTAATTTCAAGTCATTAATAATAGCTTGCCTCTTCTCCATACTATCATTCAGATCTTTAACAACATCAAAAAGTTTTCTCGCTATTTGAAAATCTCTTTCGGTCTCCTCTTGGATTACAATTAGCCACATGTCTGACATACGGTGAGAGTTTGCTGTGTTTGCTAGTTCTTCTAAAGTTGGCCGGTCCATATTTTTTTTTTTAGTGGTTGATGGATAATAACGATGATATGTTTTGTTGGTGAAGCGTGCCTTAAATACTTACAAAATATAACCGTTTGGGTGGTGGCCCTTTAACTATTGTAATTAATAACTGAACATTTGTGTCGATTTACTAGGGGTGTACCTATTGTAATCTATACTACATATAATGCATGGATGAATCTCTCTCCTCTTGGTCTTAAAATTAAGACTTACAAGATATAATGCTTATTGTACAATACACAAAGCACTATTAATGAACTTTCTCATAAATCTTAATTTTAAGACTTACAAGTGTTAAAGCTTAATGTACAAAATACAAAGCACTATTAATTTGGTCAAGATATTTAATGTAGTCAATTAATTAACAGGTCAATAAATACAATTAATGTAGTTATTAAAACACCCCTTACATAAGAAATACAAATTATCAAGCATATTGTACAATCAACTTAAACACAATTCCTGCATTAAATGTTACTAATACAAATAATAAAACACGTTATAGAAATATTCAAGCACGAACGGTCAACGGGCCAAATGGGCTCGAGCCCGAACGGGCACGGGCCAAACGGGCACTGGTCAAACGGGCTCATGTTATAAGAATGACATTAAAAAATACCCAAAAAGACGACATAAATTCCTTAGTTAAGGAGTTGAAATACGTCACATGAAATTCTTGATATGCGTAAATTTATTATCAAAAATAACATAATAAACTAAAATACATGATTCACCGGAAAATATTAATTTATGGTACCCGGCGCCGCAACGCGCGGGTACCCTGCTAGTTTCATTGAACAGTTGAGGCCCTTTAATTTCATTGGAAAAAAAAAGTAACCGTTACGGTGAGTAAAAATGTTGGTTGGTTTGTTGTTTTAAACGGAATTAAAAAAAATATAAAAATAAACAAATAAATACGTAAAAAATAGAGGCAACTGAAATGTTAATACACTCATAGTAATCACATAACTTGGTTGCCCAACAAATGGTGCTACAGTAGTATATATGGTGTTGTCAGTCGTTCAGAAGAATATATTGTACTCAAAGTACAAAATAATAAATGGTGCTAGTACATACTCAGGGTTGCCTAACTTATTGTTTGTAACACTTTTTTTGCACCACTTACCCTTATGCAATTTTTGGTTAAAACTACACTAATAGTTGGTGATATTTTTTGCACCACTTACCCTTACACAAATTTTGGTTTGTTGACTCCGGTAAATCAAATAATTCATTGATATTTTTGTAAAAGGTACAAACAAATATTAATTTAATTATCCAACCTAAATACTAAACATACTAGAAACATAAAAACAACGTCATACTAAACTGCTTCAATGCATTTCACCCCAACTTGTTAGAACCGGAGCTCTCTTCCCTGCTTTCCATCATATTCTTGCTTTCCTTGAGTTGTTTAAACACAATTTCAAGATCGGTAATCCTCTTTTCTAAATTATAAGGGTCGTGAAACCCACCTTGTTGCTCCCCCTTGTTTTGAGGCACCACCACATTTTGCTGCTCCACCACATTTTGCTGCTGATCGTCTTCATTTTGCTGCACCAGTAACTCACTTTGAGCCACCACATCCTCTTCACCTTCCTCCTCCTCTTCATCTTCATCTTCCTCTTCGTCTTCTTCCTCCTCCCCATAATCATTCACTCCCCAAACCTCATCCCAGTAAAAGTCTTGCGCATGCAGCCAGTTCAAAATTTGACCCCTCATCCACGTATCTACCTGCCTATATGATCCATATTCTGCAATCGGTTCATACCCGAAAGCATCAAACACTGCGTCAAATAGCAATGTGTTGTTTAACACCCACTCGTACTCTTCAGCATCATTTTGAAAGTTGCCATTATTTGTTGCCATTGTTTATGTTTTCTTTCAATTGAAAGGGATATATGTGTTTGTGTGTGTGTTTTTGGTATACAATGCATAGTTATAAATAGGCTGGAGAGTTAGATTAAAGGTTCCCAACACTTTGGGCGGGAAAGGGACAAAGGCCGCGCGCCAAAAGTAATAGATGTGAATCGAAGATGTACGAAAAAAGTCTCGAATATCCTTTTACCAAGTATTGACCTTCCATGGACAATGAGTTGACGCAACAACTAGGTGTATCTCATGCTTTGTGAATAATAAACTTACAAACTCAATGTTACCAACTGGTTGTTTGTGAAATATGGGATGATTTGGGATCGGGTTTGTTAATATTGGCCCGAGGGAATAAATGTTGGACCGTCACCGAAAAGGACAAACAATATGTGGTTTAACTATGGACGGTTTCTTGGTTGGTTTGTTGTTGTAATAAATGGGCAACTTAAAAGATTTGCAACTAATAAAACGGGAAACTTAGAAGATGGGCAACCAACAACTTAAATTATAAAGGGGGATAATTACCAAAATAGACCAAACACCAAATGGTCTTTATAATGGCTGTTGGGCAGGGTTAAAAGAATGGGCAACTTAAAGATGGGCATCTTAAAATTTGGGAAACTTAAAATGGGATTCGCGCTGGCTAAAAAGAAGTGCAACTAAAAAAACGTGCAAAATATGGGCAACTTAATATGGCAGTTCATCAAACATAAAATAATGGGCAACTTAAAAGAGTTACAACTAAACAAAGGGGCAACTTAGAACTTGGGCAACCAACAATTGTGCAACCAACAATTGTGCAACCAACAATTTGGGCAACCAACAACTTGGGCAACCAACAACTATAATGGCTGTTGGGCAGGGTTAAAAGAATGGGCAACTTAAAGATGGGCATCTTAAAATTTGGGAAACTTAAAATGGGATTCGCGCTGGCTAAAAAGAAGTGCAACTAAAAAAACGTGCAAAATATGGGCAACATAAAAATTGGGCAACTTAATATGGCAGTTCATCAAACATAAAATAATGGGCAACTTAAAAGAGTTACAACTAAACAAAGGGGCAACTTAGAACTTGGGCAACCAACAATTGTGCAACCAACAACTTGGGCAACCAACAAGTTGTTGGGCAACCAACAACTTGGGCAACTTAAAAGATATGCAAGTTAAAAAACGGCAACTTAAAAGATGACATCTTTAAAAACGGCCAACTTAAAAGATTACATCTTTTAAGTTGAGGGTTCTACTGATCGCTTTGTAACTTATGGGGTCATACTATTATTGGGGGGTTCACTTTTACCATTGTATAACTAGTTGCCCAAATTTTTAATACAAGTTGCCCAAATTTAATAATTGCTTGTGTATTTGTGTTGTAAGCTAGTGGACACCAAGGGAGCAGCTTTTATAACAAGCTGACCAACGTGACAAGACCCAAGTATTCACCAATTCACTATCAAACATTGACTTTTCTGCCGATAAACCCGCAAACCAAACCCCTATACCCACCATGATTACACAAACAATATGTGGGTTTTTTTTTTGGAAGGCGTACAATATGTGGTTTAATAATGAAAAAAATAAAAATAAATAATAACTAAATAAGTAAATAAAGAAAGTAGGAAAGGTACCTACTTTCTTTTCTTGGAAACTTTAAAATTTTTACTATTAACCCCCTTCACTATTAAGTCGGCATCATTTTCCCATAAGTAAATACATAAAAATTAAAGGAAACTGAAATGTTAATACACTTATGGCAATCATATCCTAATTCTAATGATGTTGATGAAGTACAGATAGAGACTAGTGCTTGAGTTATATTCAGTCCTAAGTAGCTTTTCCATTCTAGATCAGTCCTAAGTAGCCGGCAACAATGTCCTTTGTGCTTCCGGGCAGGGCAGTAACAAGGATGAGAAATCATGGATTTTCATCCTCTATTTTCTTGATCCACCACACAAACACAATCTATCTACCCCTTTAATAGCCTCTGATGATCCACCATTTTTCGCTTCACATATGGTTGTTATATCTTGCATGGGACTAAGTTCCCAACAAGATTCCACCAGTTTTTAAAAACTGGTGGTCCTGAGTTGGAGTGAAGGAAAAGATCGTGGATAGGCGGTTAGAGCAAATCCTCGCACCAGAAAGGTTGAATGTAATTTTCTTGTTTAAGGAGACACTCGACAACAACATGTAGGGGATTTTGATGTTAGGGTTTGTGTAGAGGATGGTGGTTGTATGTTATTAGCCGTCATTTAAGAACAGCTAAAAGTTATTAGCAGTCATTTCAGAACGGATCTAGATCATAAGAGTGATCCACCCGCTGTGATACCATTTGTTGGTGTGCTTTAAACTTGAGCAACTGATGAATTAACAAGATAAACATAAACCCGTGCCGCTTGGACATTGAAAGAATAACGAGTTTATGATTCATGATGGGCAAAATTACAAGGTTACTACGGTGAGAGACAATTAAAAGTAACTAGTAGGCTTGGGTTAAGTTTGTTGGAGGATTGTAAGAATCTAACTATGTTATGGAATTCTAAGTTGTTAATCTCGTTCAACGTGCACATTTTGCTTCGGTTGGGAGTGCTTTATATAGCAGATAGATTACTGTTGTTGCACGTGAGACTAGTTATCTTATTTGATTTCTGAATTTTTTATTTGTAGTCTAATAAAAAAAGCATTTGATTGTGAAGCGGATCGTGCACAAAAATAGGCTTGAGAGGTAGATGAATGGTTCCCATTTAATGCTATTAAATGCAAAAAAGGTCGTGAAAGACTTTTGCCATTGTGGATGGTAATCCACTTATGGGGCCAAGTGACAGGTGTAATGATCACTTAATTGGTAGTCAGACTTGCAAAATGGCAACTTTAAATATGGGCAACTTAAAAAAAGTGCAACTTTAATGGTGCAACTTTATAAAATTGAGCAAATTTGTGACGCAACTTAAAATGGGCAATTGAGAAGACTTTCCACCTTTGGAAATTTCAGCCGACATTCTACTGCTACTTACAAAGTTTATGCTGCTAGGTAAAACATTCTACTGCTACATCCCATGTTGAAGTTGTGCTTAATCATCTAAAGGATAAGAAGGACAAGGAAGAAAAAGAAATGAAGAAAAGGACGAATGAAAGTTTGTAATGGTTTGTGATTCAATTTGTAATGGTTTGTGTAATGGAAATTTGTAATGGTTGTAATGGAAATTTGTAATGGTTTGTGTTTCTATTTTGGAACAGGGCCTGTTTGTGTTTCAATTTTGGATCTTTATGTTAAATTAAAAATCAAGTATTTACACTATATATTCAAAACAGCGTATATGAACATGGTCATATAACTTGACAAGTTGCCCAACTTTACAAGTTGCCCAACTTGACAAGACCCAACTATTCACCAATTGACCATCTACCCACCGTTAATTAACATTGATTTTTCTGACAACTATTTAATTATTTCCCGCGGGAAATAATAAACCCACCCACCAAACCCCTATACACACCATAATTACACAAACCCTTATCAAAAAAATAAATCCAAAACGAAATCCAAACTCTCATTTTCGAGAACTCACAAAAGCAAATCAAATTCCAGCAATACCATGTCTTTTGGACGTAATGTTAGCCCTAAAATGATGGATTATATTAGCAACATGCCAGATAACGTGATCACTAATATTATGAATCGTTTGCCACTAAAAGATGTGGTGAGGACCGATACTTTAGCGAGTAACTGGAGGTTTAAGTGGACTTTGCTCACCGATGTTATAGTTGATGAGGATTTCTTTTATTTTTTGACGAATAATTTTGATGGGAAGGAACTTACTAGACTGCTACTTCAGCTCAGAGGTCCAGTAAGAAGGTTTGTCTTCTCCGTAGATCCCAAACCGCTGTTTGGACAAGATTACTTCAAATATGAAGAGATTCATGATTGGCTGTTGTTTTTGGCTCGAGAAGGAATCGAGGAGCTGACAATTCAAAACTGGTATGGTGAACCAGTTATGTTGCCAACCCAACTGTACTCTCGTATGGAGTTGAAACATCTTGAACTTCATTGGTGTACTCTTCCTAGTTTGGTATCTTTTATTAGCTTTCCAAATCTATTGAGCTTAGAATTGTTATATGTTGACTTTCAAACCGGTTCAGTTTGGAAATTTATTTCTCGTTGTCCCTTACTTGAGTCTCTTAAAATGAATCGTATTCATAAAAACGACATGAGACTTTTGGATATTGCACAGCTTGGAAATTTGAAGAAGTTGTATTTGTCATTCGGTGTTTCGAACCATCCCACGACAATCACAACTTACAATATCTTTCAGCTTAGAACTCTTCCCAATCTTGAGTCCCTTACATTGGATTTTCAGGAGTGCAAGGTTAGACAAATTTGAGTTTTACAGTTCAAATTACATAATGTTAAAGTAATCTCTAATACTTATGAAATATAATCTTTAAAACTTATGAAAAGTCGACCATTTGTAGTTGTTGGAAGAAGGAAGCTCCTGGGTGAATGTCCCTGTGGCATTTGTAACCCTTAAGACTCTAAATCTATCCGGAGTCGATTTTGGAAACAATGCAATGGTGTCATTCATCATTCAAATGATTTGTGGATCTCAAAAATTGCAAACTCTAGAAACCATGGTAAGTGGAATGCATATGTATGAAATACGTCATCTTAAATTGACATGGTTGTGCATCTCAATACTATCTCAATTTGCAGGCTGCATTGGAAAGTGATCTACCTTTGGAAGTTTATTCAATAGATTTAGGTAGCAATGGAATGAGGTCGGGGCAGCTCAAGAGTATGGCGTTTCGATCTTTTCCTAGATCATAGAATGAATTAACAATAATAAAGCTCATACTTGCATGTTCCCCCTTGCTGAAGATGGTTTATATCAAGCTCAGCAATTTGAGTTATGATGAGTCTGAAAATTTGAGGATGAATTGGGAGTTGGCTAGGAAGCTGTTGAAACTCCACCGAGCTTCCCGCACAGCCTTGGTGGAATTCTTTTAGTCTTTTAGTTTATGTATGGGTTGAATACCCTATGACAATCAACTTTTCAGTTTCCTTTAATTTGTATGCATTTAGTTATGGGCAAATGATGACTACTTTATAAAAGTAGGAAAGTTGCCTACTTTTCTTTATAATTGAATGGAGATAACATGTATTCGTGATATAATGAAGGAGCTTAATTGTAACTATTTTTAATTTCCTACAAAAGAAAGTAGGTACCTTTACCACTTATTAATTTTTTTTTTCATGACTATTACATAAAAAAAACCAAGCAAGAATACGTCCATAGTTAAACCACAATGTACCAAAGTTCTATCTGGTTTGGAACTGATGGAAAGCGACAAATAACAACAATGTCGCTCTACAGTAAACACAAGTTTAAAATGTTGTCCAGTTTTTACTTGCCCATTTTTTAAAACATTGCCTAATTTTGCCACTTAGGTTGCGCTATAAAATGCCTTGTTTAAAAATTGCCTAATTTTGCCAGCAGGAAGAGAAATGTCACCAGCAGGAACAAGGGTGTCACTACCAGTAGCAATGGAAGAGCTACCAGCAACATCACTCTTCTTTGGCCATTTTGAGTTGCCCACAATGAATTGCCCTATTTGTAAATTTGCCAATTTTAAAACATTGCCTAATTTTGCCATGTAGGTTGCGCTATAAAATGCATTTTTAAAACAATGCCTAATTTTGCTAGCAAGAAGAGAAATGTCACCAGCAGGAGCAAGGGTGTCACTACCAGTAGCAATGGAAGATCTACCAGCAGCATCACATTTTTAGTTGCCCATTATTAGTTGCCCAATTTGTACAGTTGCCCATTTTACGTTGCCCATTTATTTAAGTTGTCCTTTAAATTTTGATTTTTTGTACAACAAAAACACAAACCAATTAAACGTCGATACTTAAACCACATATTGTTTGTTATTTCGAGTGACGGTCTAAAATTTGCTTATGGCGGCCATGTACCAACTAAACCAAGCAGTAGAACATTTAGCCTAGCAGCAGTAGAATGTATGTTAACTGGCACTACCAATTTAACCACTTTAGTATAGTCATTTTTATGTTGCCCAGTTTTAGTTGACCGTCCATTGTAAGTTGCCCATTTTGAAAACGATGCCTAATTTTCCCATGTAGGTTGCGATACATACAGTACACAATAGTACTTCAACTTTATTTTATTTCACTGCCACATGGTAGGTGTAATCATAGTCATGCGATTGTCCCTTTACCAAATTTGGTACAATGCCAACACAAGTACATATAATTTATTTTATATTATTTTTAATGCCACGTAAACCTCCAGGTGTAATCATAACTATATATATGTGTCATTTACTTTATTTATTGTTTCTACTTTGCAAACCATCTATTCTAACGTTTTTATAAAATGGTAACACCCCCAAAATCGGGTCCAGCGGAAGCGTACATGTCACTGGGGTGCTACTCAATTGGTATCATAACACTAGTACAAAGAACTGTTTTTACCTCATTTATTTAGAATAAAATTGTTTAACAAAAGTGTTAAATTTACATTGTTAAAAGTAGTGCGGAAGTTGGCCCATAAAGTAAGTTAAGCGGTCCCAAATGTTTTATCAGAGTCTTCTATGACCATGCCATGCCCTGCCAAAAGCCTCCAGTAGCGTGCTATTGCTTATACCTGAAAATACATGCTAAAGTGTCAACACGAGGTTGGTGAGTTCATAGAGTTTAGTGTAAAATGAATTGCATTTGAATGAAGATTTCCCAGCAAAGGCATTGTAAATCCACTCAGTTCCAAGCCCCGGCCATACAAGACTCGCAACCTGTGTGTTTACAACCCACTGCTAACATATAGTATGATTAAGTCAAATGTGTATACGATATATGAACTCTTAATGTAAAGTTTAATAGCCTACTGAACCTCACGACAAGAATAAGCAAGAATGCTTCAAAGCTGGATTATATTCACCCAAGGCCATGAATCGTGGGCCAAGGGTGGGGGTGTCAACCCGATAGTACTATCAATACCTCTCCGTCGGCTCCATCCAGGAGTTAAACAGTGGTGAAAGAATATAGCGTATAGAATAGTTTTTCCACATTAAGTCATATATCGTAATAAAGCTACACATCATGTTTAAGTGTATAAAAGCATAGCATATGAGTAAAATCGTCTTGAGTAATAGCAAACAGTTTAAGCATGTATCTCCCCCAAAGAGTTTAAAACAAGTATTAAAGAGTAAAAGTGGGGCTATGAACTCACCTGATATAATGATACAACAATGCGATGAATATGAGATGAACGGGACAACAAGGCGCGAACACTAGCCGCAACCTAACATGAATGAATATGTTCTACTTAGATGATGTAGTGAATGTTCATGCCTATGTAACCTATACCACTCGTAGTTTGAAAATAATAGTTATCGTTGATATATAATGTTTTCCAAGACTTGGTATAAATATGTTCAACTTGTTACGTCAAAACTAGTCGTGTAATAATGTGTATAAAAAGTTTGTGTTAGTCTCGGCGTTTTGAAAACCTTGGTATGTCTTATAATAGTCGCGTTAATAACCCTTTGATCATACGTGTTCCAACGGGTAAGAAATACGGCTCTCCATGGTTGTTACTTGAAAAATATAGTTTCTAGTACGTAAAATATATTCCATTAAAAGCTGTCAAAATATAATAGGATTTATCGAAGTTTAAACGCGTGTATCTTGTTCGTTATAAGCTCGTTTTCTACGTTCTTTATATCCCCGGAATCGTGGGACTACATACTAATATATTTTTGATAAATCGGGATGGCTAGGTTACGGCTAACGCCTCAGATTTGCCCTTGAAATTCGTGCAACAGCACCTAATTTTCTGAAAATATAGTTTTCGTCGTTAAACTTTGAAAAATCATATCTCCTTCGTTATTAACTCGTTTTTGTCCCCGTTTTCGGCCATAGTTTCGTTTTTGAATGTATTTTCTAAATATTTGGTCCAAAGTTACCCACCACCTACTGATTTTCCCACGTTTTCAAAATAGGGACAGCGGGTTATATATTGTTTCAAAAATGTGTTTTCTTAGTTTGTATCTAGTCCAAAACCATCCAAACTACAACCAAACAATTCTCAATCCTACCATACACCTTCTTAGGGTGTCATGGGTTCCTAAACATCATCATCCAAGTTAATCTATCAAGGATCTACATACTTTTCATTTATAGAGCTCAAAAGTTATAAAAAGTGTATAAAGAGTGGTATAAACTAACATATGCATGTAGATCTTGTATAAAAATGATATGTACATTATAAGAACTTGATAAAATTATGAAAATGAGTTTTGGACACTTACATGAAAGATTAGTGAGTTTATGGAGATGAAAACCTATAAAACCTTGGGTTTTTATTTCAAAACCCTATAAGGAGTACTAAAGTGACTTGTTTATGTATAGATCTTCAAAAATTAATGGATCTTGCTTGTGTTTCTTGTTTAGGCCGAGCACCACCAAGGAGGAGGAAGGAGAGAAAAGTTTACTTGATCTTTTGTGATAATGTGTGAAATAAAATGGATGAAAACTTATATATTAGACATAAATTAGGTAGGCATTAATGGGAGGTATGGCAAGTAAGAAAATGGAAGAGAAAAGTCATGGGGGAAGTGGGTTTGTGTAAGGATTTTGGACAAGTATAAGATATTTTGTGTTATATGTAAGAGTTAGTTGTTTATGTGTACACTTCGGGTGTTATCGGGTACCGAGTTATCTTGAAATAAATGTTAACGAGGTGAAATAAAATACAACGAAGTTGTAAAAATTTGTAAAATCATGTTACTGATAAGAATCGGGTGTTGAAATAATTATCGGGTTAAATTATCGTAAACTGACGAAGTTATAAGCCCTTAACGAAAAATATAGCAATTGGTTTAATAACACCGGGTAAATTAATAATATAATTTTTATATTATTATAATGAGTATGAAAATTTATTAGGATCATAGACGAGAGTATCGGGTATATTGTTAGTAGTAAAACTGAGTGGTAATCGTTAATTACAAATTAAGCATACGTAATTTGAAATGATGCATGATGAACATGAATAGTGTTTTTCCCTCGGGATGAATAGTGTCATGTGAATAGTGACACTTCTCGGAATCACAAACGGACTCCGAAAACGATGAATAGTAAAATGATGAATAGTAACCGATGAATAGTAATTTCCCGAGATGAATAGTGAATATGGAAATATCCTGAAAATGCGGGTTGTGACAGTCTCCCACCCTAAAAGGAACTTCGTCCCGAAGTTCAGCTCGTTCGTTCTGCGCACACACGTTCTCCTGGTCGGATTTGATGAGGCAAACTTTCCCATCCTCGAGCGTAGCCCTCAAAAGACCTTTCGGTAACCGATTTTTACTTAATCCCACAACTCATCAAACAAGAACTGTCATGGGATTAGGCTAAATCGGTTTAGGTTGTCGATTCAAATTTAATCTCACAACTCATCAAACAAGAACTGTCATGAGATTAAACTGAGTTGGCTGGGGTAACAACTTGGCTCTTAGCTTGATTTTCGCAACTCATCAAACAAGAACTGTCACTAGATCAAGCTAGGAAACAAGTTGTCAAAAATAATGGATTCAACATCCTGAAATGAGGTCTTTTGAAAGATTGGCTCGATTTTGGAATTGCTTATATCAATCAAATCAATCTGGACATAATTCTATTATAACTACTCTCAGTTTTGCAAAATTCATCTCTGAGTCAGACATAGGTGGTCAGGCTATGTCTCACTATCCCGGGTCGAATATAGATGACCAGTCTATATTCCACCGAGGTTCAATGAATTTTGAAATACTCAGCTTAGTTATACTAATACTATGTCCTTCACATTTAAAGGACGTCTCAAAAGACTAAGGCAAGTGACCAAACTCGAGGTCGAATGATGAAACTACGTAAAGAAAAGGTGTAACGCTGTGACGTGTATAATATGTGAGCATGCTTATGTTATAGTAATCAATGAAAATAAGAAGGTGTATTTAATCTGATAATATGACACAAATCTCAGCAAATGTGTCAGCAAACAAACCACAAGTGAGGCATCAGCTTGGCAGGCAGGCACGTGGCGGTCATAGGGTTAAGTTTTCATGAAAGTAGCTATAGTCTAGGTTTTAAAATCACCCAGTTCTCTATAGCCAAGGCTCTGATACCAATCTGTAACACCCCCAAAATCGGGTCCAGCGGAAGCATACATGTCACTGGGGTGCTACTCAATTGGTATCATAACACTAGTACAAAGAACGGTTTTTACCTCATTTATTTAGAATAAAATTGTTTAACAAAAGTGTTAAATTTACATTGTTAAAAGTAGTGCGGAAGTTGGCCCATAAAGTAAGTTAAGCGGTCCCAAATGTTTTATCAGAGTCTTCTATGACCATGCCATGCCCTGCCAAAAGCCTCCAGTAGCGTGCTATTGCTTATACCTGAAAATACATGCTAAAGTGTCAACACGAGGTTGGTGAGTTCATAGAGTTTAGTGTAAAATGAATTGCATTTGAATGAAGATTTCCCAGCAAAGGCATTGTAAATCCACTCAGTTCCAAGCCCCGGCCATACAAGACTCGCAACCTGTGTGTTTACAACCCACTGCTAACATATAGTATGATTAAGTCAAATGTGTATACGATATATGAACTCTTAATGTAAAGTTTAATAGCCTACTGAACCTCACGACAAGAATAAGCAAGAATGCTTCAAAGCTGGATTATATTCACCCAAGGCCATGAATCGCGGGCCAGGGGTGGGGGTGTCAACCCGATAGTACTATCAATACCTCTCCGTCGGCTCCATCCAGGAGTTAAACAGTGGTGAAAGAATATAGCGTATAGAATAGTTTTTCCACATTAAGTCATATATCGTAATAAAGCTACACATCATGTTTAAGTGTATAAAAGCATAGCATATGAGTAAAATCGTCTTGAGTAATAGCAAACAGTTTAAGCATGTATCTCCCCCAAAGAGTTTAAAACAAGTATTAAAGAGTAAAAGTGGGGCTACGAACTCACCTGATGCAATGATACAACAATGCGATGAATATGAGATGAACGGAACAACAAGGCGCGAACACTAGCCGCAACCTAACATGAATGAATATGTTCTACTTAGATGATGTAGTGAATGTTCATGCATATGTAACCTATACCACTCGTAGTTTGAAAATAATAGTTATCGTTGATATATAATGTTTTCCAAGACTTGGTATAAATATGTTCAACTTGTTACGTCAAAACTAGTCGTGTAATAATGTGTATAAAAAGTTTGTGTTAGTCTCGGCGTTTTGAAAACCTTGGTATGTCTTATAATAGTCGCGTTAATAACCCTTTGATCATACGTGTTCCAACGGGTAAGAAATACGGCTCTCCATGGTTGTTACTTGAAAAATATAGTTTCTAGTACGTAAAATATATTCCATTAAAAGCTGTCAAAATATAATAGGATTTATCGAAGTTTAAACGCGTGTATCTTGTTCGTTATAAGCTCGTTTTCTACGTTATTTATATCCCCGAAATCGTGGGACTACATACTAATATATTTTTGATAAATCGGGATGGCTAGGTTACGGCTAACGCCTCAGATTTGCCCTTGAAATTCGTGCAACAGCACCTAATTTTCTGAAAATATAGTTTTCGTCGTTAAACTTTGAAAAATCATATCTCCTTCGTTATTAACTCGTTTTTGTCCCCGTTTTCGGCCATAGTTTCGTTTTTGAATGTATTTTCTAAATATTTGGTCCAAAGTTACCCACCACCTACTGATTTTCCCACGTTTTCAAAATAGGGACAGCGGGTTATATATTGTTTCAAAAATGTGTTTTCTTAGTTTGTATCTAGTCCAAAACCATCCAAACTACAACCAAACAATTCTCAATCCTACCATACACCTTCTTAGGGTGTCATGGGTTCCTAAACATCATCATCCAAGTTAATCTATCAAGGATCTACATACTTTTCATTTATAGAGCTCAAAAGTTATAAAAAGTGTATAAAGAGTGGTATAAACTAACATATGCATGTAGATCTTGTATAAAAATGATATGTACATTATAAGAACTTGATAAAATTATGAAAATGAGTTTTGGACACTTACATGAAAGATTAGTGAGTTTATGGAGATGAAAACCTATAAAACCTTGGGTTTTTATTTCAAAACCCTATAAGGAGTACTAAAGTGACTTGTTTATGTATAGATCTTCAAAAATTAATGGATCTTGCTTGTGTTTCTTGTTTAGGCCGAGCACCACCAAGGAGGAGGAAGGAGAGAAAAGTTTACTTGATCTTTTGTGATAATGTGTGAAATAAAATGGATGAAAACTTATATATTAGACATAAATTAGGTAGGCATTAATGGGAGGTATGGCAAGTAAGAAAATGGAAGAGAAAAGTCATGGGGGAAGTGGGTTTGTGTAAGGATTTTGGACAAGTATAAGATATTTTGTGTTATATGTAAGAGTTAGTTGTTTATGTGTACACTTCGGGTGTTATCGGGTACCGAGTTATCTTGAAATAAATGTTAACGAGGTGAAATAAAATACAACGAAGTTGTAAAAATTTGTAAAATCATGTTACTGATAGGAATCGAGTGTTGAAATAATTATCGGGTTAAATTATCGTAAACTGATGAAGTTATAAGCCCTTAACGAAAATATAGCAATTGGTTTAATAACACCGGGTAAATTAATAATATAACTTTTATATCATTAAAATGAGTATGAAAATATATTAGGATCATAGACGAGAGTATCGGGTATATTGTTAGTAGTAAAACTGAGTGGTAATCGTTAATTACAAATTAAGCATACGCAATTTGAAATGATGCATGATGAACATGAATAGTGTTTTTTCCCTCGGGATGAATAGTGTCACGTGAATAGTAACGCTTCTCGGAATCACAAACGGACTCCGAAAACGATGAATAGTAAAATGATGAATAGTGATCGGTGAATAGTAATTTCCCGAGATGAATAGTGAATATGGAAGTATCCTGAAAATGCGGGTTGTGACACCATATATTCTAACGTTTTTATAAAATGGAAACAAACGTTGAATTTTTAAAAATAAATACACAACAAGTAACATAAATTAAAGAACAAAACAGAAAAAAATTAAAATCTACGAAATTAAAAATAAAGTACACAACAATCTTTTATAAAATAGTTACACTACGAAATAATGTGGTGTTTTGGGTGAAAAGTGGCTTAAAAGAAGTCTATATACCACATAGTATGGTTACAAGTTTTCCATGTCTGGCCAGCAAAAAAATTGAAGGCATCATTTTAATCCTTTGTTGCTTGATGTTGTAGGAGCCTTTTGAGCTTTATCGGGTCCTACTCTATGCAATGAATTGCCACTGTATCTCCCTACCAACGTGGGCTCTTCTCATTATCTATCTCCCTTTTTGTGATACTACAATGAACGAGAGCCTTGATGGCCAACGAGACCATTGATGGCCAACGAGAGTCTACTTCACTGGAAGGGAGTTTAGATGAGTGAGATTTGTAGAGCGTTATGGTTTAGGGTTATTAGTCGTCATTTAAGAACGACTAAGTGCTATTAGTAGTCATTTAAGAACATGTGTGGGCCGTGAGATGACCCTCTTGACGCTGCTTGCTAACCCACGTAATGTGTGAGTACATGCTTGAATAAACGAGTATGTAAATGATGATCATCAGCAAATGACGTTTTGTCATTGAGTGAAGACCGTGGTTATAATATATGGTAAGCAACTTTATATTGTTATTCAGGAACCAGTCATAAAAAATCGATAACATCTTCAACTTCTCTAAAACGGTTGTGATTTTGATCGCTGTGATACAAAGTATTATTCTGTGTGTTAGATGTCTTTATTGTTTCGGGGTGGGTTGCGCCTTCTTTCGTTGTAATAACCTTTTATAGAAGAGGAAACACTGTAGTTTCACGTGTGAACAGTGACATTGCCTGACTCTTATGAGTCTGGCCACGTGCCTAAACTTGTAGCTGGAGTGCCTACCTTGCATGTTGGATTAGACATAAAGTAAATTGTCTTGTCTTTTCAAAGACTGAAATTTCCAAAGGTGGATAGTCTGCTCAACTGCCTATAACTTTTTTTTTTTGGAAAGCCTCTTTAATTTTTTGCCCAATTTTATAAAGTTGCCCATTTTTTAGTTGCCAAACTTTTAATTTGCTCGTTTATTGTAAATATTGCCCATTTCTTAAAACGTTACCACATTTTGCCTTGTAGGTTGCGATACAGTTCACACAAGTACATCTAATTTATTTTATTTTATACTTCATCAAAATGTAGGTCTAATCAGAGGCTATTTGTATTTCATCAACATCATTAGAATGAGGATACGATTAACATAAGTGTATTAACATTTCAGTTTCCTTTAATTTGTATGTATTGTTTTATTTTGTTATTATTTATTTTTAATTTCTGCATGTTTGACCATAGTAGTTTTAAAATTTATTTAAGAAAACATAGTAGTTTCAAATTTATTTAACAAAATATAGTAGTTTCATAAAAAAAAACATACTTTATAAAAAAAATAAAACAAACTAAAATCACATAGTGAAGAGGAGGAGATGGCTGAAAGTGAGGCGGAGATGGCTGAAAACTACTATATTTTATTAAATAAATTTGAAACTACTATGTTTTCTTAAATAAATTTTAAAACTACTATGGTCAAACAAAAAACTCCATTAACAACTACAAACCAACAAACCAACCAAGAAACCGTCCATAGTGAAGAGGAGGAGATGGCTGAAAGTGAGGCGGTGGAGCAAAATTAATAGGATGAGCAGCAAAATGTGGTGGATCACAAAATGTGGTGGTTCCTCAAAACTAGGGACACCGGCAAGATGGGTTTCAAAGCCCTTATTATCTAGAAAAGAGGATTGGCGATCTTTAGGATGACGGTGTTTTTATGTTTTTAGTTTGTTTAGTAATTGTTGAAGGTTTTATTATTATAATCCACCATATGCTATGGTGACTTTAGTGTGTTTAATTTGGAAGTAATAATGTTTCGTGTCTGTGTATGGTGGGATGCATGAAATATTTTTGTATCAATCATTTGGCTATGTATCAATCAGTTAGCTATACTTTGAATTAGTGTGATTTATGAGAGCGTGAAACTAGTTATGAGGTCCACTTACCTTTTTAAACCCTTCGAAACCAAGCAGTAGATTCCACCACTTACAAACCGATCAGAAGAACCATATCAGCTGCCGAAATAATAGCCAAGCAGCAGGAACTTTGTAACAAGCAGTAGAATGTCTGCTCAAGAGCAGCAGGAACTTTTCCCACTTTTGTAAAGTTGCCTAATTTAAGTTGCCCATTTTTTAATTGCAAATGTTTTAAAAATGGCCCATTTATTTAAAACGTTGGCTAATTTTGCCATGCTGGTTGCACTACAGTACACACAAGTACATCAACTTTATTTAATGCCACTTGATAGGTGTAATCATAATCAATGAGAGTCTTGTAGGCACATACTATTGGCATTTCATTTTGGGCAACAAATTATTGTGTATGCTTGTAGACTTTTGTACTTTGGGCAACCAAAGTTTGCATATATAATTCTTAACCATATACAACACAAACAACACAACCCAAAAAAAAAAAAAAAAAAAAAAAAAAAAAAAAAAAAAAGAAGCAAAATGAATTCTTGCACAACAGATAAGTTCAAGGTGTTTATACGGTATGAAGAGAATGTGATTTCTGTTTTACTTCCAAAAGCCGTCAACTTTGGCAATCTTGTGAAGTATGTATGGAAGAAGTTTCAGGTTAACGATGCATACGCAATACGGTTATCTTACAACACCGGTGCAGACAACAGGACTATACTTAATGAAGTCGACCTCGAAGTTTTCAAAACTCTTGTTTCGGCGACGCCGTCACAAGAGCACACATTAATCGTACACCGCGCTATGCATACACCTGTCGTTAATTTAGATCCAGATCACCAAATGCACCGCACTAGTCTTAACTGTATGCCAACCCAACCCCAACCACCCACTTTTGATTATACCGCACCATATAAGAATAAAGGTGGTTTAAAACTTCATCATCTGTTTGAAGATAAGGAAGAGTGCATGTATGAGATAAGTTTCAAATGTTTAAAAGAAGGGTATGAGTTTTGTGTTTCTAAATCGTGTACGTCAAGATACGCTGTGAAGTGTGTCCAACCAGAATGTGATTGGCACATAAGCTGTCGTCGATATGGGCCAACTAGCCGATTTAGAATCACTTCACTATACGACAATCATAAATGTTCAAAAATCAAATTCAATCCAAATCACCGAAATGCATATACAAAAACATTGGCTAGAATAATATCCCAGAAGCTCGGAGATCCGTCAAGAGTGTATAAGCCGAAGGACATTATACATGATCTGAAGTTGGATATGAAGATAGACATTTCATACAAACGAGCTTGGAGAGGGAGACAGTTGGCGCTGGAATCAAATCAGGGCTGCCCAAAGGCCTCATTTTCGCAGCTGCCCATATATTGCCATAATCTAAAGATTGCAAACAGGGGCACAGTTACACACATACATACCGACGATGCAAGGTGTTTTAAGAACCTATTTATAGGTTTCGGTGCTGTGGTAAGCATATTATTAAGATTCTAATCCTCTTTGTTTAGTTGCAAAAGATTTTTTTTTCATAAGGTTATCAAAATAAATAGCTATGGTTATCCTAGGGGTATGAATATAGAAAAATAAAATCTAACCTAAAATAAAAAAAAAAAAAAAAAAAAAAAAAAAAAAAAAAAAAACAAAAAACAAAACAAAAAATAGGGATAATGATTACCAGTAGGATTTATGCATAGCAAAGTGTATACAACATAAATTATCTAGTTTTAATGAAATGCAACAGCATATCACTGAAACTTAACTTATCAGTTATAGAAACACAGAAACATGTATCTGCATATGCAGGAACAACATAAAGGTACAAAATAGATACTTTTTTGCAACATACTTCTGATAGCTAGTTTTCTAAAACAAAAGCAACACATCAATATTACGTGCATTAAAACAAAAGCAACACATCCATCTTATGTGCACACCGCACCTCTCATATCAAACAACAAACAATAAATTGTTATTACTTTAGGTACTCGTTTGTCAATTAACAATAAACAATAAATTGTTAAATATATATCTATATTTTTTATTCTATATATTTTATATTTATTTTATTTTGTATCTGTTTATATGTTTTCAACCTTATGTACCATGATATATGCTACATTGTACTTCACAGATTAAGAGTTTCCTGTGTTATATGCGCCCTCTGATCATAATTGATGCCGCACATCTAAAAGGGACATACCAGGGAACAAATCTTGTCGCAGTTGCAATGGACGAAAACAATCAGATACTACCGCTTGCCACCGGTGTTGCTCAGGGCGAGACTGGTGAATCATGGACTTGGTTTATGACGAAACTCAAAGAATGCATAGGGGAAGTTCCTAATTTGGCCATCATATCTGACAGACATCACGGAATCATCCTTGCATGTAAAACTGTATTCCCGAATGCCTTTCACGGCTATTGTTGTCGGCATTTGATGTTAAATACAAAGATGCAGTCAGATACACTGAAATGCTTATACTGGAAGACATGCAAAGCGTACACAACGGAGGATTTTACAAAGCTAATGTCTGATATTCGTTCGGTAAGACGACAGGCTCACAAAAAACTTGTTGAAGCAGGCGTCGAGAAATGGTCAAGGGCACATTGCCCTGGGCAGAGGTACAATTATTTAACCTCAAACAGTGTCGAATCCATAAATGCTTTAACAAAGCTTGTGCGCCACTGCCCGATAACAACGCTGATGGAATGGTATAGAGGTCTTCTTCAGAGCTGGTATTACCACCGCCGAGCAAAATATGCAGGTAATAGATGGTATAATTTTCAATACGTTTACTGAAGAATAATGAAATACTACACACTAAACAAACTTTATTATTTATGGTTAGATGCCCCGGATGATGATCTTTCTGAATGGGCAACTGCAAAAGTGAATGGCAGAATGGCCAAAAGTGCAAACTGGAAGGTTTTGGGGATTGACAAGGACAGAGTGTATGAAGTACGCGACACAAAAAAAAGGCATATTGTTGATTTAGAACACGGTGAATGCACTTGCCGACAATGGCAGCTTTTGGGCTTACCATGTGGACATGTCTGTGCTGTTGGTAGATTTGCAGGGCTGACTAGTGTGAAGAAACTGGCTAAAGCTTGGTTTTATAATACAACACTTAAAGGCACATACGAAGACATGGTTTATCCTTTAAAAGACATGACGATGTGGGACACTCCAGACGACATCCAAGTTGTATCACCCCCTATTGTTTGCAACAGCCGACCAGGTAGACCCAAAAAAAGAAACAGAATTCCCTCTCAAGGTGAGGTGCCTACAAGGAGTACGTGTGGAAGGTACGGAAAGCCAGGACATAACCGGCTAACGTGCAATGCAACTATTGTGATAGAAAAGGTTGAAATTTTTTTTATTATGCCACAATTAAGTAGTTGTGATTATTGGCACCTAATGTTTATGTGTACCTGTATACAGAAAGGTCCAGCCGGTTCAAGGAAAAAGACCCGTGTGGTGGAGGGTTCATCTAATCAAAGTGATGAAGCGAAAAGTGTACCGCTTTTAAGGGGTCATTTAAGCCCGAAATCGTATTTATTTGATCAAATATTGCCCTAAATCGTTCCTTTTGTCATTTTAGGTACTTTTGAGGAGAAATCTGGAAAAGGAGGCATTTTGGACGTTTTTGGAGCATAAAAGTGAAGAAAACGGCAAAGTCTCAAAAATCGGCTGAAAGTCACCTTTGACGGCGTCACATTTAACCCCAGACGGCGTCATGCCTTGGCAAGAAAAGTTGGACGTGAAATTTACTCATGACGGGCCAGTGAAAATAGCATGTGAATTCTGACGGCGTCACGCTTTAACTTGATCAAGGGCGTCACGGCTTAAATCCAAAGGGGACGGCGTCACGTTCAAGGTTCGACGGCGTCAAGCCTTGATAAGCCAGAATGGATTTTTGAAGAGCTAAAGAGGGACGGCGTCAAGAAGGTCATCCGGGAACCCTAAAAGCGGCGAGGTGACGGCGTCACACTCCATAAGGTGACGCCGTCAGATCCAAAAGTCTATATATAGTTTTCTAATTTTTTGTCATTAGGGAGAGCTTAGTGTGTGGAATTTTGGGATAAAACCCTAAGACGATTTTAGCTACTTTTTCAGGGCTTTTTGCCTTGAGATCTTCCATGTTTCATTGAAAGATAAGTTATCAATTAATCATTCAATATGTCTATGTGTTGTTTGATTCTATCTTATTCTTGTCTTTTGTTTAACATGTTAGGCTAATTTTATCTTGTGTTTGCTTAGATCTAATGAAACCTAGCTATTGATTATTGGTTGTTAGTGTGTTGTTAGTTGTATTGGATGATTGTTTATCTATGTTAGGCTTAAGAAAACTGGCTAACTTCCTATTCGGTAACTTGCTTGAACGTCTTAAGAAACATGAACCAAATGCGTACTAAAGGTTTTTATGGTTGTATTTAATGCACAAGCGAATTCTAGTGATCCCATGTTAGGAGCTTCCTAGCCGGCTCGACATAGGAGTGAAGTAGGAGCTTGTAGAGTTGGGGAAGTAAGTACGCCACCCCACGAATGGTATTAAGGAATACACCCGTCATCCACGCGACTAATACACACTAATTAACCGGTAAAAGATAGTTAGGGAGTAAGGAAATCTAAGTAAACACATTTCTCTACACATAAGTTTCTCACCAACATTTTATTTTCAGTTATTTTATTTTATTGCATTCGTAGTAATTTGGGTTAGTTGACTAGCAACTAATTCCGCCCACTCTTTCAAACCCAAGATTTTACTTGCTTTCCATAAAATATAAAAATACAAAAAGAATCATCCCTCACCTTTAGACCTAATTAGAGTAGTTTTTCACACCTAACGAACACTATTCCCTGTGGAGAACGATCAATCCCCCGTACTTACCACTACACTATACTACATCGGTCAGGTATACTGCCTGGTGGGGTTGTAAGCCTCTTGAGATCCCTCGAGAGGTAAAACCTGTTGTAAGGTTGCAAAACCACGCATCAAGTTTTTGGCGCCGCTGCCGGGGAATAGTTATTGCTTAGGTTGAAATTTTATTTTTATTAGGTCTACTCACAAGATTCCTATCAAGTGAGATATTTTCTTTTTATTTTGTAGCTTTCTCGTAGTCTATCTTTTCTTTGTGATTTTGTTTGTAATTTGCTTCAAATGGACTTTTCACTTAGATTTCTAAGATTGCAAGATATGGTTGAGTGGCTAGAACACCAAGAAGTTCAAAATACCTCATTTAGAGACACTTATGAATCATATGAGCCTTCACCTAGGATAGATTCTTATGAACAACCTCCATGTTTAGGATCTTGTTTTAGTGAGGCTAATAGGAAAAGCGGCCTAGTTTGCCAAGGAATTGTGGATAGAGCCGTATCAATAAATCATAAGTTGGATGAAGCACTAGGTTTGTTATTATCACTACCTAAGAAAACAATTGACGAGGATATAGGTGATCTTGACACGTGGAATAATGAGGTAAACACCATCAGCCCACAAAATACTCAACCATCATTTGAGGCACCCACACCGCCCGTGACTTACCCGGAAGAAGTAGAAGAGACTTTAGGAATCCCGATGGAGGTAGAACCCTTGGACCAAGCACAACTAGAGGATATAGGTTTGCACACTTTTAGTGATGACCTTACTCATAGTTCTAGGGAATTTCCTAGTGTTGATGAATTGGAACCTCAACCTTTACACAACTTTTCATCCTTAGATTTACATCTAGAGAAAAAAGAGGAACCGACCCACCCATCAACCAATATTATCCGGGTAGTTTTAGGATGAAGGAAGCCATTCACTCACCCCCTTCACCTCACGTGGCATATTCACACCCTAAGGGTGTGTATCGCTACTTTCACCCGCACTTAATCCTAAGTGTAGGGAAAACCTCCCCTATTTTTGTTAAATAAGGGTAGAGTCAGGCTCATGACTCGAACAAAAACAAGCGCTTCTTGGGAGGCAACCCAAGCTTTATTTGCTTTGTGTGTTTATTTATTTGTTTGTTTGATTTTATTTGCTTCCGTATGTATGTTTAATTTTTATTATTATTGATTCATGTTCAAAACTAAAATTGTGAAAATGCTTTATTTTGTTTTTAACTTCGTCTTAACTACATATAAAGGTACTTTGCAAAAGATAAGTGTAAGGGAAATCTAAATCGGTTTATTAGAACACAAATGAACATGAATCATAATAATAATAAATTAACATACATATTAGTGTTTGTTTGAGTCAAATGCTTGTATCGAGTCATAATGATGTTTTGCAGGATTTCCAGGAAGTAAGGTAAAGGTTTTTCCAGAAATTTTCCGGAAACTTAAAATGAAAATTTTTGTCAGGTCATTTCTGACGGCGTCAAGGTTTATAACCTGACGGCGTCAGATTTAATTTCCAGAAATTTTTGAAAGTTTTGTTTTCATAAAAAGTTTTTATTAAAATCTCCAACTTATAATCTCCAGGAATCTGCAAAATTATCATTCCACAAGCATTATATCCTTATATATAGATTTTTCCCGCCGATGTTATGCAGGTTTTCGTGTTTGTTTTCTCAGGTTTAACAGGTTATTTTGGACAAGGAGATGTTTATGGAATCAAGCTTATGGCGATGCATTAGTCATGGAGCTTCAACATTCTCTTTGGAGGAAGATTTAACCGTGTAATTTCATTATCCACCGAACGAATCAGGGGAGTATTTGATTTCATTCTTCTACTTTTTTCTTTTACATCTTGTTATTTGAACATTGGGGACAATGTTCATCTTAAGTGTAAGGGGAGGGTAAAAGTACGATTTTAGAGAATACAATTGCGCTTGATTTTTGTTTGTTTGATGATAGATGTGTAATAAAACTGAGATAAATACCTGTTAGGGCAATTTTAGTGCCAAATTTAAAATTTTTTACAACATATAGGAGTGAAACTTTGATCTTAATGAGCGTCTCACGGATAGGAGTTATATGACTAGCACAAAAACCGTACCACTAAAAAATTTTCCACCCCCAAATATGTGAGGTTCGCCCCTAGAATTGGTAGGAAAAGCATTTATGCTATGATGTGTGTACCGGTAGCACTTAGATTCTAGAACTTGCGTTAGGACCATTCCAAGGCCACAAGTGAGACTACATTCGTGTAGTTAGATTTACTACATGATAAGAGGCATTAGGATTAACCCATTGTTTTACACCTGTGTTTTTGTTATAATTACATTGGCTACATTGGTCAAGTAATTCTCCCACACCCTTTGCGTTGTACTCATTTTTAGTACACGATACCCTAGTACACCCCTCAGAGCCTATCTTTTCGTTTCGACCTTTAAGCATTTTACTTAAAGGAAGAATTTGTTACACCCCACTAAAATGTACACCCAAATCGCCTTAGCCTACCTTGTATGCACTCATCTTTAGTGCATTATTGTTACAACATTTGTTTAAACCCAAGTTAATTATCTAGTTGATTACATGGTTGCTAAGTCGAGTCATATCCTTGTACATATTGTTTTGGGACGATTGGGACTCATGGGTAAAGTACTAGTGTAATGGAGTAATGGGGAAGAACATCATTTATTACCCCCATATGTGCTAAATGTTTTAAAAGTACTCCAAGTTTTTCAATTATCTTAATTCGAGTCATTAGATTAGTATTTGTAAAGTTATGTAAAAGTTCAAGTGTAAGGGGAATGCAATGCCCCTATGATGTATTATTTTGGATGGTAGGGTAAAAGTGTATGTCAAAAAAAAAAAAAAAAAAAAAAAAAAAAAAAAAAAATCGAAAAAATCAAGAAAAACACAAAAAAATGAGAAAATGAAAAATAGAAAAAACATACGGACTACCATCCCGTTTCATTTTATGTTTGTTTTATGTTTTTGTTATTTTGCTTTTAGCTTAAGATCGAGTCTAGTCTTGGCTTAGCAACATTGTATAGTACATGTAATTGATCAAGATCTTTAACTCGCCACCAGTAAAATATCCCTTATCCAACCAAACCGTGTTTTCCTTTTCCCTACACCTAACGTTATAACCCATTTAAAAGCCCTCTTTGATAGTTTATCTTAGGTGCTTACGCCTAGTGGAGGAGGTTTTCGATCCTTTCCCAAGCCTATGGTAATCTATTTGCTATGACAGGTAGTGAGAGATATTATCCGTTTTCATTTATGAGATTTATTTTGATGACACTTGAGAGATGTGAGTATCTAAACACTACTTGTGAGGTGCTAGTTTATAATCTCCGTGCTTATTATGATTGAAGTGGAACGATTATTTGTTGTAATTACTTTTATGTTTGCATTAAATGACCCCTAACTTGTATTTTGATTGGAATAAAAGCGCATTTGCTTGAGGACAAGCAAATCTCAAGTGTAAGGGTATTTGATGAAGCGAAAAGTGTACCGCTTTTAAGGGGTCATTTAAGCCCGAAATCGTATTTATTTGATCAAATATTGCCCTAAATCGTTCCTTTTGTCATTTTAGGTACTTTTGAGGAGAAATCTGGAAAAGGAGGCATTTTGGACGTTTTTGGAGCATAAAAGTGAAGAAAACGCAAAGTCTCAAAAATCGGCTGAAAGTCCCCTTTTGACGGCGTCACATTTAACCCCCAGACGGCGTCATGCCTTGGCAAGAAAGTTGGACGTGAAATTTTACTCATGACGGCCAGTGAAAATAGCATGTGAATTCTGACGGCGTCACGCTTTAAACTTGATCAAGGGCGCACGGCTTAAAATCCAAAGGGGAACGGCGTCACGTTCAAGGTTCGACGGCGTCAAGCCTTGATAAGCCAGAAGGGATTTTTGAAGAGCTAAAGAGGGACGGCGTCAAGAAGGTCATCCGGGAACCCTAAAAGCGGCGAGGTGACGGCGTCACACTCCATAAGGTGACGCGTCAGATCCAAAAGTCTATATATAGTTTTCTAATTTTTTGTCATTAGGGAGAGCTTATGTGTGGAATTTTGGGATAAAACCCTAAGACGATTTTAGCTACTTTTTCAGGGCTTTTTGCCTTGAGATCTTCCATGTTTCTTTGAAAGATAAGTTATAAATTTAATCATTCAATATGTCTATGTGTTGTTTGATTCTATCTTATTCTTGTCTTTTGTTTAACAGTTAGGCAAATTTTTATCTTGTGTTTGCTTAGATCTAATGAAACCTACTTTTGGGTTTTTGGGTTTGTTAGTGTGTTGTTAGTTGTATTGGATGATTGTTTATCTATGTTAGGCTTAAGAAACTGGCTAACTTCCTATTCGGTAACTTGCTTGAACGTCTTAAGAAACATGAACCAAATGCGTACTAAAGGTTTTTAGGGTTGTATTTAATGCACAAGCGAATTCTATGATCCCAGTTAAGGAGCTTCCTAGCCGGCTCGACATAGGAGTGAAGTAGGAGTTTTGTAGAGTTGGGAAGTAAGAAACGCCACCCCACGAATGGTAATTAAAGGAATACACCCGTCATACCACGCGACTAATAAAACACTAATTAACCGGTAAAAGATATTTTAGGGAGTAAGGAAATCTAAGTAAACACTTTTCCCTACACATAATTTCTCACCAACTTTTTAAATTTTCAGTTATTTTATTTTATTGCATTCGTAGTAATTTGGGGTTAGTTGCCCAAGCAACTAATTCCGCCCACTCTTCAAAACCCAAAGATTTTACTTGCTTTCCATAAAATATAAAAATACAAAAAGAATCATCCCTCACCTTTAGACCTAATTTAGAGTAGTTTTTCACACCTAACGAACACTATTCCCTGTGGAGAACGATCAATCCCCCGTACTTACCACTACACTATACTACATCGGTCAGGTACAGCCTGGTGGGGTTGTAAGCCTCTTGAGATCCCTCGAGAGGGTAAAACCCGTTGTAAGGTTGCAAAACCACGCATCACAAAGTAACGGAACACAACCTGAGGCAAATGCAGAGTTATGCATGGGGTGATGAATGCGGCCGAGGCACCCAACTCAAGTCAAGCACAGGGAAAAGCCGAACTCATCCAATCCACACATTAATTCGCTCTCTGATTTCCCCACTCCAGGCAAGTTTTTACAGTAAAGACCCCCAATGACACACCCTATATTTAAATGTATGCACTCACTTCCTAGTTGGTACCATGTGTTGTTTAACCTTAAATAACAAGTGTGGGTCTTTGGTGGTATAAAAATTATATTAAAAATTGTTATGAATGTGTGATGGGGGCAAACAATTAGCGGGGGTTTTTGGGGTTTTGTGGTAAATTAAATTGAAAATGTAAGTAAAAAAACATACCCAAACCACAATCAATAGATTGCACTTAACCATATTGGGTCGCCCATTTAAAGAAAGGGCCCCGACTGTATGTTTTTCAACATGGAAAATGCTATGATTGCTTGATTCAGATTGATTTATTGTTTCATTTCGTCTGTTTTTACCCTTAACTTGTTTTTTTTCCCCGCAGAAATCTTCAAAAAGTTTGATTTAGTTTTTTCTGAACCCTTTCATTCGCTTTTGTACGCCAACCCCGTGTAACATTTTTTCTTAAAAAATTCCATTCCTCCAATCCGGTACCCTTTTTATTGACTCCAAACCCAAACCTTTTTTTTTTGAACGGAGTTAAATACACCAACCTGCCGCGCCCTCCTCTTGCCATAGACCATGTTGTAAAAATTATACTTTGACAACGGCGTTGCTTTGTGAGGCAATAAACAGGTTATGGAAACCATTGTTCAAAGCATGACTGAAAATTAGTCAGACGAACATCATTATCAATGTGTTAGCAAAGTTAAACCATTTGCGAGTGGACATGTTGGGGTTACAATTAAAACACAGCCCATTTAATCACCACAAATGTCATTTATAAACACTATTAAGTGCCCTACTTTGAACTCAACTTTCCTCAGAAACTTAAATTAAACATGAGTATAGTTTATAGGTTACAAAACTAAAAGCAATTTATGTAGCTTTTGGAACCCATTAGTAACAAACTACGTACGTTGCACATAAAAAAAAAAAAAAAAAAAAAAAAAAAAAAAAAAAAAAAAACAAAATCAAAAATTAAAAAACTGATTTATTCACTGTTACACAATCATATTTTATGAAACCATAAAGGGAATAACTATAGTTATGGGAAAGTACAACAACCGAGAATACGTGTTTTATAAGATGAAAAGGATAGCAATTGTTTATTTTTTTGGATTCGTGTGGTGACAATGACCTCAGGGTGTTGATCTGCTTTTTTTGGGGATTATTGTGTTTGTTGGAACAAACTGGATATGTGGGGTTACAGTGTTTCCCCCGTGAAAATTACACGTTTGTCCTCGTAAGTCTGCAATTTGTATAATAAACTTGTTGATCTTAATTTCAAAAATGGTCCCTGTATTTTATGTTGTAAAAAGTCTGTTGTCTGTTTCAACTTTTTACATTGTCCCTTTACCGAAATTTGGTACATTGTAATTTGACTTCTTAAAAGTCAAATTTTGGTCTAAAAGTCAAATAACAGACTTATGGTTTTAACCAATCTTTTGATTTCTTGTTTGTTTTGGATGTGTGTTGTGTTTTGCAAGTGAAGACAGGGAGGGATCTCGGGTGGGTGTTTACCTTGGTCTGAGGTCATGGACTAAACCCGTTTTGTGCCGCATGAAGACCAGGGGTTACTTAAAGGGTTCAACCCGTGTCGAGTATAGGGTCCCTTTTTTTTTTGTATCTTTATGTGTATAAAGTAACTACTAAAACTTTTTATACGTATTTTTTTAGCAAAAAAATAGTGGAGTTATTCAAATACTTTAATAAGGCTCCTCCCACACGTGCAATTATTTTTAGTCCTTTATATAAACACCCCACTCCAACTGCTTTCCCTTAGTTTCCCATTTGTTTTAAATCTGGAAACCCTCAAAGGTAATGAGTTCGCGAAAAATGAGCGAAAACCCGCGTAATTGTTGGTAAATTGAATACTTTTGTAGGTGTGCTTTTTCGACTCACATGTTAAGACTTTGAAAACAGGCAAATCGGCGTAACTGATTTGTTAACATTGCTCAGTTTGTGAAGTGTATGACTTTTTTAGATGGTGATCCTTCCAAGTGAATATATAAAGATTTGGTGGTATGGATTCTTACAAAATGCCAAACGAGTGAACACGGACTGTGGAGTACAGCAGGGTGATTGATGCTCTGCTTTGGACAAGTCAATAATGGAAGAGAGTGAGGAATGATATAAAGGCAGAGTGAAGTGTTTGAGATATTTTCTTTTTATTTTGTAGCTTTCTCGTAGTCTATCTTTTCTTTGTGATTTTGTTTGTAATTTGCTTCAAATGGACTTTTCACTTAGATTTCTAAGATTGCAAGATATGGTTGAGTGGCTAGAACACCAAGAAGTTCAAAATACCTCATTTAGAGACACTTATGAATCATATGAGCCTTCACCTAGGATAGATTCTTATGAACAACCTCCATGTTTAGGATCTTGTTTTAGTGAGGCTAATAGGAAAAGCGGCCTAGTTTGCCAAGGAATTGTGGATAGAGCCGTATCAATAAATCATAAGTTGGATGAAGCACTAGGTTTGTTATTATCACTACCTAAGAAAACAATTGACGAGGATATAGGTGATCTTGACACGTGGAATAATGAGGTAAACACCATCAGCCCACAAAATACTCAACCATCATTTGAGGCACCCACACCGCCCGTGACTTACCCGGAAGAAGTAGAAGAGACTTTAGGAATCCCGATGGAGGTAGAACCCTTGGACCAAGCACAACTAGAGGATATAGGTTTGCACACTTTTAGTGATGACCTTACTCATAGTTCTAGGGAATTTCCTAGTGTTGATGAATTGGAACCTCAACCTTTACACAACTTTTCATCCTTAGATTTACATCTAGGAGAAAAAAGAGGAACCGACCCACCCATCAACCAATATTATCCGGGTAGTTTTAGGATGAAGGAAGCCATTCACTCACCCCCTTCACCTCACGTGGCATATTCACACCCTAAGGGTGTGTATCGCTACTTTCACCCGCACTTAATCCTAAGTGTAGGGAAAACCTCCCCTATTTTTGTTAAATAAGGGTAGAGTCAGGCTCATGACTCAAACAAAAACAAGCGCTTCTTGGGAGGCAACCCAAGCTTTATTTGCTTTGTGTGTTTATTTATTTGTTTGTTTGATTTTATTTGCTTCCGTATGTATGTTTAATTTTTATTATTATTGATTCATGTTCAAAACTAAAATTGTGAAAATGCTTTATTTTGTTTTTAACTTCGTCTTAACTACATATAAAGGTATTTTGCAAAAGATAAGTGTAAGGGAAATCTAAATCGGTTTATTAGAACACAAATGAACATGAATCATAATAATAATAAATTAACATACATATTAGTGTTTGTTTGAGTCAAATGCTTGTATCGAGTCATAATGATGTTTTGCAGGATTTCCAGGAAGTAAGGTAAAGGTTTTTCCAGAAATTTTCCGGAAACTTAAAATGAAAATTTTTGTCAGGTCATTTCTGACGGCGTCAAGGTTTATAACCTGACGGCGTCAGATTTAATTTCCAGAAATTTTTGAAAGTTTTGTTTTCATAAAAAGTTTTTATTAAAATCTCCAACTTATAATCTCCAGGAATCTGCAAAATTATCATTCCACAAGCATTATATCCTTATATATAGATTTTTCCCGCCGATGTTATGCAGGTTTTCGTGTTTGTTTTCTCAGGTTTAACAGGTTATTTTGGACAAGGAGATGTTTATGGAATCAAGCTTATGGCGATGCATTAGTCATGGAGCTTCAACATTCTCTTTGGAGGAAGATTTAACCGTGTAATTTCATTATCCACCGAACGAATCAGGGGAGTATTTGATTTCATTCTTCTACTTTTTTCTTTTACATCTTGTTATTTGAACATTGGGGACAATGTTCATCTTAAGTGTAAGGGGAGGGTAAAAGTACGATTTTAGAGAATACAATTGCGCTTGATTTTTGTTTGTTTGATGATAGATGTGTAATAAAACTGAGATAAATACCTGTTAGGGCAATTTTAGTGCCAAATTTAAAATTTTTTACAACATATAGGAGTGAAACTTTGATCTTAATGAGCGTCTCACGGATAGGAGTTATATGACTAGCACAAAAAACCGTACCACTAAAAAATTTTCCACCCCCAAATATGTGAGGTTCGCCCCTAGAATTGGTAGGAAAAGCATTTATGCTATGATGTGTGTACCGGTAGCACTTAGATTCTAGAACTTGCGTTAGGACCATTCCAAGGCCACAAGTGAGACTACATTCGTGTAGTTAGATTTACTACATGATAAGAGGCATTAGGATTAACCCATTGTTTTACACCTGTGTTTTTGTTATAATTACATTGGCTACATTGGTCAAGTAATTCTCCCACACCCTTTGCGTTGTACTCATTTTTAGTACACGATACCCCTAGTACACCCCTCAGAGCCTATCTTTTCGTTTCGACCTTTAAGCATTTTACTTAAAGGAAGAATTTGTTACACCCCACTAAAATGTACACCCAAATCGCCTTAGCCTACCTTGTATGCACTCATCTTTAGTGCATTATTGTTACAACATTTGTTTAAACCCAAGTTAATTATCTAGTTGATTACATGGTTGCTAAGTCGAGTCATATCCTTGTACATATTGTTTTGGGACGATTGGGACTCATGGGTAAAGTACTAGTGTAATGGAGTAATGGGGAAGAACATCATTTATTACCCCCATATGTGCTAAATGTTTTAAAAGTACTCCAAGTTTTTCAATTATCTTAATTCGAGTCATTAGATTAGTATTTGTAAAGTTATGTAAAAGTTCAAGTGTAAGGGGAATGCAATGCCCCTATGATGTATTATTTTGGATGGTAGGGTAAAAGTGTATGTCAAAAAAAAAAAAAAAAAAAAAAAAAAAAAAAAATCGAAAAAATCAAGAAAAACACAAAAAAATGAGAAAATGAAAAATAGAAAAACATACGGACTACCATCCCGTTTCATTTTATGTTTGTTTTATGTTTTTGTTATTTTGCTTTTAGCTTAAGATCGAGTCTAGTCTTGGCTTAGCAACATTGTATAGTACATGTAATTGATCAAGATCTTTAACTCGCCACCAGTAAAATATCCCTTATCCAACCAAACCGTGTTTTCCTTTTCCCTACACCTAACGTTATAACCCATTTAAAAGCCCTCTTTGATAGTTTATCTTAGGTGCTTACGCCTAGTGGAGGAGGTTTTCGATCCTTTCCCAAGCCTATGGTAATCTATTTGCTATGACAGGTAGTGAGAGATATTATCCGTTTTCATTTATGAGATTTATTTTGATGACACTTGAGAGATGTGAGTATCTAAACACTACTTGTGAGGTGCTAGTTTATAATCTCCGTGCTTATTATGATTGAAGTGGAACGATTATTTGTTGTAATTACTTTTATGTTTGCATTAAATGACCCCTAACTTGTATTTTGATTGGAATAAAAGCGCATTTGCTTGAGGACAAGCAAATCTCAAGTGTAAGGGTATTTGATGAAGCGAAAAGTGTACCGCTTTTAAGGGGTCATTTAAGCCCGAAATCGTATTTATTTGATCAAATATTGCCCTAAATCGTTCCTTTTGTCATTTTAGGTACTTTTGAGGAGAAATCTGGAAAAGGAGGCATTTTGGACGTTTTTGGAGCATAAAAGTGAAGAAAACGGCAAAGTCTCAAAAATCGGCTGAAAGTCACCTTTGACGGCGTCACATTTAACCCCAGACGGCGTCATGCCTTGGCAAGAAAAGTTGGACGTGAAATTTACTCATGACGGGCCAGTGAAAATAGCATGTGAATTCTGACGGCGTCACGCTTTAACTTGATCAAGGGCGTCACGGCTTAAATCCAAAGGGGACGGCGTCACGTTCAAGGTTCGACGGCGTCAAGCCTTGATAAGCCAGAATGGATTTTTGAAGAGCTAAAGAGGGACGGCGTCAAGAAGGTCATCCGGGAACCCTAAAAGCGGCGAGGTGACGGCGTCACACTCCATAAGGTGACGCCGTCAGATCCAAAAGTCTATATATAGTTTTCTAATTTTTTGTCATTAGGGAGAGCTTAGTGTGTGGAATTTTGGGATAAAACCCTAAGACGATTTTAGCTACTTTTTCAGGGCTTTTTGCCTTGAGATCTTCCATGTTTCATTGAAAGATAAGTTATCAATTAATCATTCAATATGTCTATGTGTTGTTTGATTCTATCTTATTCTTGTCTTTTGTTTAACATGTTAGGCTAATTTTATCTTGTGTTTGCTTAGATCTAATGAAACCTAGCTATTGGTTATTGGTTGTTAGTGTGTTGTTAGTTGTATTGGATGATTGTTTATCTATGTTAGGCTTAAGAAAACTGGCTAACTTCCTATTCGGTAACTTGCTTGAACGTCTTAAGAAACATGAACCAAATGCGTACTAAAGGTTTTTATGGTTGTATTTAATGCACAAGCGAATTCTAGTGATCCCATGTTAGGAGCTTCCTAGCCGGCTCGACATAGGAGTGAAGTAGGAGCTTGTAGAGTTGGGGAAGTAAGTACGCCACCCCACGAATGGTATTAAGGAATACACCCGTCATCCACGCGACTAATACACACTAATTAACCGGTAAAAGATAGTTAGGGAGTAAGGAAATCTAAGTAAACACATTTCTCTACACATAAGTTTCTCACCAACATTTTATTTTCAGTTATTTTATTTTATTGCATTCGTAGTAATTTGGGTTAGTTGACTAGCAACTAATTCCGCCCACTCTTTCAAACCCAAGATTTTACTTGCTTTCCATAAAATATAAAAATACAAAAAGAATCATCCCTCACCTTTAGACCTAATTAGAGTAGTTTTTCACACCTAACGAACACTATTCCCTGTGGAGAACGATCAATCCCCGTACTTACCACTACACTATACTACATCGGTCAGGTACACTGCCTGGTGGGGTTGTAAGCCTCTTGAGATCCCTCGAGAGGTAAAACCTGTTGTAAGGTTGCAAAACCACGCATCACAAAGTAACGGAACACAACCTGAGGCAAATGCAGAGTTTATGCATGGGGTGATGAATGCGGCCGAGGCACCCAACTCAAGTCAAGCACAGGAACAGCCGAACTCATCCAATCCACACATTAATTCGCTCTCTGATTTCCCTACTCCAGGCAAGTTTTTACAGTAAAGACCCCCAATGACACACCCTATATTTAAATGTATGCACTCACTTCCTAGTTGGTACCATGTGTTGTTTAACCTTAAATAACAAGTGTGGGTCGTTTGGTGTGTAATAAACATTAGTATTAAACTATGTTATGAATGTGTGATGGAGGCAAACAATTAGCGGTTGTGTGTGTTTGTGGTAAATTAAATTGAAAATGCAAGTAAATAAACGTACCAACCAGCAATCAATCAGATTGCACTTCAACCATATTGGGTCGCCCATTAATGAAGGCCCTGACTGTATGTTTTTACAACATGGAAAATGCTATGATTGCTTGATTCAGATTGATTCATTGTTTCATTTCGTCTGTTTCTACCCTTAACTATGTTTCTTTCCAGCAGATCATCTTCAAACAGCTTTGATTTAGCTTTATCTGAACCATTTGCATTCGCTATTTGTACGCCAACCTCGTGTAACATTTTTTCTTAACCAGTTCCACTTCCTCCTATATCGGTACCATTTTCATTGACATCCAACCAACCATTTTCATTGTATTTGAACGGAGTTGAAGTACACCAACGCTGGCCAGCGCCCTCCTCTTGCCAAACCATGTTGTTAAAATTATACTTTGACAACGGCTGTTGCTTGTGAGCAATAAACAGGTCTATGGAACCATTGTTCAAAGCATGACTGAAAAATCTACGAACATCATTATCAATGTGTAGCAAAGTTAAACCATTTGCAAGTGACATGTTGGGGTTACAATAAAACAAAGCCCATTTATCACCACCAATGTCATTTATAACACTATTAAGTGCCCTAGTAAAAACACCCCTGTCAGAGGTAAAACACCAAACGTTCCCAACACACCCATCAACATAACGAAGTGGATCGAGAGCAAATTCCCCATATTTGTGTACTTTGAACTCAACTTTCATCCAGAAACTTAATTAAACATGAGTATAGTTTATAGTTACAAACTAAAAGCAATTATGTAGCTTTTTGGCACCCATAAGTAACAAACTAAGTACGTTGCACATAAAAAAAAACAAAAAACAAAAAATCAAATAATAAAAAACTGATTTATTCACTGTAACATCATATTTATATGAACAAAAAAGGGAATAATATAGTTATGGGAAAGTACAACAAACCTAGAATACGTGATATAAAGATGAAAAGGACAGCAATTTTATTTTTTTGGATTCGTGTGGTGACAATGACCTAGGGTTTGATCTGCTTTTTGGGGATATTGTGTTTGTTGGGAACAAAAAGGATATGTGGGGTTACAGTGTTTCCCGTGCAAATTACACGTTTGGTCCTCAGACGTGCAATTTTATAATAAACTTTTGACTTAATTTCAAAAATGGTCCCTGTATTTTATGTTGTAAAAGTCGTTGTCTGTTTACAGCATTTACATTGTCCCTTTACCAAATTTGGTACATTGTAATTTGACTTCTAAAAGTCAAATTATGGTCTAAAAGTCAAATAACAGACTTATGGTTTAAACCAATCTTTTGATTCATGTTTGTGTTTGATGTGTGTTGTGGTTTTGCAAGTGAAACCAGGTTTCACACTTGGTTATAATATGGTCATAGGTCATGGGACTAAACCCGTTATGTGCCGCAAGAATGGGTACTAAAAGTGTTCAACCCGTTCGAGTATAGGGTCCCTTTTTTTCAAATTAACTCTAAACTTTTTATAAGTCTTTTTTTAGCAAAAAAAAAGTGGATTTATACAAAAATAAAATAAGGCCTCACACGTGCAAATATTTTAGTCCTTTATATAAACACCCCCACTCCCAACTGCTTTCCCTTATTTCCCAATTGTTTTAAATCTTGAAACCCTAAAGTATGAGTTCGCGAAATAGAGCGACAACCCGAGTAATTGATGGTAAAATTGAATACTTTTGTAGGTGTGCTATTCGACTCACAGTTAAGACTTCAACAACAAGGACAAATCCGGGTAAACGATTTGTAAAATGCTCAGTTTGTGAAGTGTATGACTTTTTAGATGGTGATCTTCCAAGTGAATACTATAAAGATTTGGTGTATGGATTCTTACAAAACGCCAAACGATTGAACAAGACTGTGGAGTACCAGCAGGTGATTGATGCTCTTGCTTTGGACAAGTCAATAATGGAAGAAGAGATGAATGATATAAAGGCAAAGTTGAAGCTGTATGAGCGATTGTTTTTCATTTTGATAGGATCTTTTGCAGTTGTTTGTGTTGGGTTTGGGATGATAATAGGAAAATAATGTAGTGGCGTGGATTAGATGTAGTCCATGGAATGAAATGAAGTTGTATCTTTTCTAAGAAAACACCATCATAGTGAATCTCAAAGACTATATGTGTAGTAGTGATGAGGTGTGACCTGTACACAACAGACGGAAATTTCTTCAAAATCAAATAAAGTTAGCAACTAAGCATACTATTACATTACACAGTAAAATCATGCATACCTTTGTTTGATGTCAGCCGAATCTGCATTGGGGTTCGCAGGGACTTTCTTTGGAGGAGTTTGATGAGGGTCCATGATGATTTAACAAGTAATAATGTAAGTGGGACTTAATTAAGTGGTAAGTCAGTCGAACATATATATATATAAGAGATGCTAGCCATTTGGTTGAATAGGAACAAGTGACAAAGAGTGAATTAGTTTGTAATAATTTAAAGTAAAATATATTATAGAGGTACTAAGGGTTGTACGTATTAGTAAATTGAAGTCTTGTTTTAGTGTTTTTGTATCGTTGTATTAACGCAAAATTATATGTACCCATGTTGGTTAACTTGCCAAAGTTTACGGTCATATAATGTTGTAAACTAATTTGACAAGCTAATTCACTACAAAAAACTAGTTGAATTCTCCAGATTTTCAAGGCCAAATGGCCACGTTAAAAAAGGTGTACAATTATTGAGTCCACACTTTCTCACGTTTGGTAATAATGAATGTGACAAAATATTTTTACACATATAAGTGTGGAGATATTATCCAAATTTATATGTTTAAAAGTGTGGAAATATTTTTTGAATGTCCACACCTAAAAGTGTGGCAAAAATGCAAAAAATGTTTATAATAAAAAGTGTGGAAACATTTGCTACACATATTAGTGTAGCTTTATTATAATTTTACACACTTATATATGTGGTTTATTTTTTAAATATTTGTGACACTTATAAATTTAGCGAAATTATTATCCACATAAAAAAAAAAGTCCACAGTTGACCATACCGTGGCAAAATAAGTTTGAAGAATAGCACTATTTTTTGTAGAGTAAATTATATTGATAACTAAAGGTTTAGAATACAACAAGGACACATAAGATGAACAAAAATAAACAAACTAATTGAACATAGGGTAATATCTATGCTTGTAATAAAACCGAACCATCTTTTCACGATACGATAAGGCAACGTCAACGGGGTCATCAACATCAAACGATAGACCATGTGACAAACGATATAGAAATATACACACCCACACACCACAATCACCAAAGATACCCCCTTGCTTTGGAACTTTCTCCGCAAGCCTAAACGTAATGTTATATTCGCTCGGACGCATTCCATTCTTATCGAAAACTTTGGCACGTTCTAGAACCCGTGGAAGTTGAGCCTGTATAATAGGATAAAATGTAAGTATACATAGACGGGAGATCTTAAGGTACACTTTGTAAATAATGTTATTAAATGTGATCCATTTACCGGCAAGGTTTGTCCATAAACAGTTGAATTGTTTATTTTTTTGGTGATAGTTAGATCAGATTATTTGTTAAGCTATTAAAGGTTTAGTGTTCCTTACTTCATATGCAGTGTTGTAACATTTGATTAGCTAACAAACTGATTATTACATAAACTTGTTTAATTTCATTACAAGATGAAAAACTAGTACACCCAACACTAGAGGTACATAGATGATAAACACGAAACACAAAACACAAAACACAAAGCACAAGAGACTATAGCGTGACAGGAATAAAGAGCAAGCACATAGCAGGCCAGGGATGGAGGTTCAATAGTTATTGCGCAGCTGTGCCAGAAATGAGATTGTATTGAGAACTTTGATTTGAGTTGCACTGATGAGTCTCATCAGTGTCCTATTCTTCTCATGGTCCTCATCTTGAATTTGAAGTAGCAAATCTAAACACTTAGTTGCGAGACCGGACCCAACGACAGTTTGGAGCTGTTTGATCTGGTCACCCCTTTCCTTGCAACGGCGTGCGAGCTCTACCACCTCCAGCTGAAGTGACTTTATGAGCTTAAAGTCACGCTCAATATTAGTTTTAACCAAACTAGTCAGCAGATCCTTCAAAAGGTTTTGTTGATCCATTGATATTTGAAGTGAATGGTTGTGTGTAAAGGTGAGTAGGGTTCTAAATATGGTATGAAATTGCACTATTAGATGGATCGTTTAATATTTAAAAGTGGGGTGACCCTTACATTTGAATTTAGTCAACGGTAATAAATTATGTTTGTCAATTGGTGAATAGTTGGGTCATGTCAAGATATTGTTTAATATATAAGCCCGATATTGTTAAACCGGAATTCTGCTGCTATTAAATGATTGTGGACAGTGTCATACAGTGGTCCCTTCCTGTCCACTAATTTTCAACGCAACCAAAATTAAAATTGGGCAACTTTTATCAAAGATGGGCAAAATAAGCCAAATGTTATTAATGCGGATTAGACAAATGAAAAGTAAGCCAAATATAATTAGGGCGGATAAGAGAAATGTAATGATTGTGGCCAGAGAGCGTCATAAACTGCTCCCTTCCTGTCCACTAATTTTCAACGCAACCAAAATTAAAATTGGGCAACTTTTATCAAAGATGGGCAAAATAAGCCAAATGTTATTAATGCGGATTAGACAAATGAAAAGTAAGCCAAATATAATTAGGGCGGATAAGAGAAATGTAATGATTGTGGCCAGAGAGCGTCATAAACTGCTCCCTTCCTGTCCACTAATTTTCAACGCAACCAAAATTAAAATTGGGCAACTTTTATCAAAGATGGATAAAATAAGCCAAATGTTATTAATGCGGATTAGACAAATGAAAAGTAAGCCAAATATAATTAGGGCGGATAAGAGAAATGTAATGATTGTGGCCAGAGAGCGTCATAAACTGCTCCCTTCCTGTCCACTAATTTTCAACGCAACCAAAATTAAACTTGGGCAACTTTTATTAAAGATGGGCAAAATAAGCCAAATGTTATTAATGCGGATTAGACAAATGAAAAGTAAGCCAAATATAATTAGGGCGGATAAGAGAAATGTAATGATTGTGGCAAGAGAGCGTCATAAACTGCTCCCTTCCTGTCCACTTGTTTTCAACACAACCAAATTTCAAATTGGGCAACTTTTCATCAAAGATGGGCAAAATAAGCCAAATGCTATTAATGCGGATTAGACAAATGAAAAGTAAGCCAAATATTATTAGGGCGGATTAGAGAAATGTAATGATTGTGGCCAGAGACCGTTATAAACTGATGCCTTCATGTCCACTAATTTGGCCAACTTGTTGTCAAAGCTAGCCAAACTAAGCCAAATGTTATAAATGGAGAATAGAGAAAAGTAAAGTAAACCAAATATTAATAATGCGGATTAAAGAGATGTAATGATTATGGACAGAGAGTGTCATATACTGCTCCCTTCCACTACAAGTACTAATTTGCAACTTTTTTTAAAAATTGGCCAATTGGGTTGAAACATTGCCCAACTAGACACATGGAAGTTTACTTTGAGGTAGTTGTATGTGACCTAAATATGGTATTCAAAAAAATTATACTAGTCGCTAATTGTATTTTAAAATTGGGCAACTAGGTTGAAACATTTCCCAAATAGACATATGTTGTTTTTACTTTGAGATACTTGTATGTGACCTAGATATGGTATTCAAAAAAATTAATATTCGCTAATTGTATATAGAAACAACGTATAGTTAAATGATTTAAGTTAATGGGTAAACCATTTGGAGGGTCAGCAAAAATTGAATAATGTTTGGGGTAGGATGGTTTAATGTGGAGAGTGCTGACGTTGACTTGTATATGGATAGTGGAGACAACGCAGATGAGTTGGATATGGATAGGTAATGAGGTTGTGCCTGAAAAGGTGAACGAGGGAGCAGCTAGTAGAAAAACTAAAAACTTTGGATGCTGAGGAGCTAGTCAAAGCTTCTGAAGTGATGCAGGAAACTATTAAAGGCTAGGGTGATGATGCTGCTCAAGCTCAAGATGGTTCTGCTGTTGAAGATGTTGCAAAAGTTGCTAAGACTGATTCTACTGCTGAGAATCATGTTGATTCTGCTGATGAGAATCAACTTGATTCTACCGCTGACATATTGGATGATGCTAACAGTCTGGCACATGCAATACTACAACTGAAGTATACCAACTCATCAACACCAAAACATTGGATGATGCTGATGTTAGAGTGGGACAAGAATCACAACCACAAGCACAAAAATATGGTATTAATCAAAATTTTAGCAACACGTACCTGTAAGCACTTCCTAACGCGGATATACCAGTCACCGATGTCGTAGTCATATGTGTCGCCGCTATCATAGAATGTCACCACTCCTGAGCGTATATGAAAATGGGCAAGACACAAGTGTTTGTCCGTTTGGTTGATCGGAAAAAAACCTACAATATACAAGGTTTCTGATGAATCCTTATAGTAGGCGACATATCCATAAATACGTATACTAGCTTTAAACGGCCAAAAGACCATACTTTTAGTAAAAAATGGTCATATACAACAACTTGAGTCATCATGTAACTTTAACCGCACACACATAAACGTAGTACCTGATCCACATCGCTCCATGGACAGGGATACCTCTGGCCATCTGCATAAAAAGATGGTGTGCCGTTTTGAAGAAGAAGCTGAAAAAAGTAACAGCTAACCATTGCCCAGTTTGCATTATTAGGTCTTACATGCCACATGAAGTCAACCCACAAGTCTATGTGCTGCAAAAAAGTGTTTTAAGAAAGGGTGAGAGGCAACCTTATTTATGAATTAGAGTATGCATGTACGCTCACCTGCTCAGTTAGCCAACCTTTTCTACCAGGGTCTAAGCAAACTAAGCGTAGCCAGAAATTTCTATCAACGGTGTAGTCTTCGGACCATGGAAATTTACACTGGTGAGTGTACCCCGGTTGACCAAGAAATACTTCAATATCATCGGTGAGCCAGACATTTTCCACACTATGGAACCATCGAGATAGATCCTACAAACGTGGACAAATTTATAAGATATAATGTAAAAGAGGTAACACAAGAAAATGTAAACCAACTTTAGTTCATGGCAATACCTCAACCCAAGGTTGAACTCTTGTCAGCAATTCAGCGATATGTGGGTTATTAACGTCAGGGCCGTGTTTTTTAATTCTAACTATAACCTTTTCCGCAATTTCTGATTCCGAATCAGGTTCCAAATAATTTCGCCTCTTGCTCGGTGGTAACCGAGCCAAATATCTTTGATAGTGTTTCGAATTCAGAAACGATATTCTGCGTTTCTTCTTCTCCTCCTCCATCTTCAACATGTTTTCTTCTTCCAAGTGCAACCTCTTAGCTGCTTCCTGTCTTTTCATATTATCTTCTGCCATCATCTTCTCTTCTTCTAACTGCAACCTCTCTTCCTCTGCCAACGCCAATCTCAATTCCTCTTGAATAAGATACTCCTGAAACAGGATATTGTGGATTACATATGCCGCACAAATAATATTACGCTATAAATCGGGTATACGGATAATTTGGAATAACATATTCTACCTGAGCAAGTTCTTCGTCAGAATCAGGCAAGGCAATCAATTTCAGGTAAAATTTGTTAAGTGAATGGCAAAATTCAGAACTCGTGTTAGGAAAATGTGACTCAATATCCAGTTTCTCCTGTCAAATCATTATATTTTTTGTAAAAAAGTACAGGGTGGATGTCAAAGTAGGTACTCATATTTTTTTTGAAATGTACCTGCAGTCCGCCAGGTCTCTCACGAGCAAGAACCTGTAATATTATAACATGTATTATAAACCCGTATATACAGAGTGTATACTATCGACATAGTAAGCTTAATAAAACGCAACCTCAATAATAATCTCAAGTTTCAATACTTGGCCATTAAGCTCAGCAACGACACGGTCCTTAAGCCTCTTGGTTGTTGAACTATTACCAGCCCTACATTGAGTGGAATTTACTTTCAACGACTCAGTCACCCGTTTGCGTGCCTTTGCCAAACTGTTAAGATAAGCATCGAAGAGGGTGTAATTGGATGTGGCTGCAGCCCTGGGAACGTAGTTTTGGAAGAATTCTTGGCTCTGTATCCACCATGAAGACTCGTACTCAGGTGTATTCGGCCTGAGATCTAAACGTGTATTCGACTCCTACAAATAAACGGGGACAAATAAAATATGTAACCTTACAACTGTTTGAACGACAATTAGATCTCACAATTAACTTTGTGCGCCTAATGTTGACTTTTGAAGATAGTGCTGCTTGATTATTGTCAGATACTCTTGGTTGTGTTAACCCCATTGTCAAATCTACTTCATTTGCAAGCAACTCTTTAGGTACTGATAAAAATAACTTGGCTTCTGATATTGGATCTAATAATTCTATTTGTAATAAAAGAAGTCATGTGAAGAATAAATGTGTTGTGAAGAAATCTTGTTTTGTATGTGGTAGTCAGGGTCACCTCATTTAAGACTCTGATTTGTAACATGCATCAACAGACTAGACCAGTATGGAGAAATGCTGATAGGATTCCACCTTATGTGTTTAAATCAACCAAAAGACCAGCATCTGTTGCTGCTGGTAGGCCTTGTAGACCGGCAGCTGTTCCTGCTGGTAAGCCTGTTCCAGCTGGTAGAACCAATTCTACTGGTTGGAAAAGGAATGCTGCTAACCATATTAACAGATCTTTGCACCATGACTATAGGCCTTCATATTATGACCAAATGTATATGGGTGGAATACCTTATTCTACATGGTTTCCTTGGCAGGCACAAGTCAGTAATGACTTGGGTAACTTTGTGTAGTTTTTTTATTTTTCTTATGGTTGTTGTATTTGTAATCTATTTCTTGTTTATTCCTTGTATTGTGTCTTCTAACCTTTTTGAGGTTGTTTTTCAAGCACATATATTAAGTTTTCAATCGCATGAGGTACATTAAAAGAAAATATTTTATTTATCATCGATAAAGGGGGTTACAAAATTCATCATTCATCATCAGTGCACATCTTCCAAACATCAGTTCATTACAGACAAAAACAACACACTGAGACATCAGGCTCACACATGAAACACCTTCTCACCAACCCTACCACCTATTCAAGCTTCCCTTTTCCCTTGCCTTGGTAATCAGGGATAACCTTTCACACTCCCATGCCACTAATATCAACATATAATTTTGGAGCTGCAAGTCCAATCACCACTGGAATTGGTTGACCTGGTCTTCGGACTGGTATTGGGTGACTTGGCCTAGGAAGTGGCTGACTTGGCCTAGGAAGTGGTTGACTGGGCCTAGGGAGTGGATGACTCTTCTTTGACACGGGGGTTTGGTAGAAGGCAGCCACAGCTTTCTCCATCTCTCGAGTTAGCTCAGCTGAAATAGGATGGTTTGGTGGTTTGATTTCCCAACCACCTTCATAACAGGTCATGTGCTTTGGCCATAATGACGGCACATAATCAGAGCTTGAGTCTTCATCATCAGATGGGGAGGATATGGGCTGATCTTCAGAGGAATCTTCTTCTTTCTTTGCCTTGCCCTTGTTGCTGGTGCTGCTGCCAGTACAATATTTGGGTGGAAAATATTTTTTTCCATCCAGATGATCCCAAAGATGTATCTGATGATGAATCAGAATAAATATCCACAAATTCTGGTTTTAATGAACTCATTATGTGTGGTTTATTGTGAGTTCGGGTTTGATGAATGTGATATGTTTGTGATTGATTTTTCAAGGGATTATATAGCCTTAAAGGGAGGTTAATGGAATTAAATGTTGGGTTGGTTTGGAGTTACTTGGGGATTTGACGTTAGTCAAACATCATTCATTGCTGCTGATTGACCATCTCATTGCTGCTGGTTGACTTAACGTTGCTGCTGGTAGTGTTTTTTAGTCAAAGGTACTCTGGTTGACTTCATTGCTGCGGACGTTTCAGAATTTGGGGGATTAATTTTGGGGGTTTTTGCATATATATCCTTCCGAAAATGCATAATTGCATATATATCCAAAGCATGCATAAAAACAATTGTACTATGTGCATCAAAAACTTGTACAAAGGATATATATGCAATTATTCACTTTCGGAGGGATATATATGCAATTCTGCCTTAATTTTGGGATTAAATTAAAATCAAATTGGTCAAAGTTTACGCGAGAAATTTACAATTAAAACCTGCTAAATTTGGAAACCGTATTCACGACCTAAATATAAAAGGAAATTCCTCTCCCCAAATAACCTCAGTCTCTCAAATCAATTGCACATCTCATTCCTTCTTATTTGCACATCTCATTCCCTGATTCAACACTATGGCAACCCTTGAATACAAAGAAGATCACAACAAAGTTGGATTTCTTGCATCTTCTGATCGAAGTGAAGGATATGATGAGATTATTGCCTTCTTAAGAGGTTCCTCTCTTAGGTTTGCTATTACTCATTGCCCAATAGTGGTATATGACTCACTGGTGCGCCAATTTTGGGATACTGCTGTTGTTCGAACGATTGTGGGAAGACCTCAGGAGATAGTTGCAACGGTTGATGGGCAAGAACACCTTATCACTGAGGAGTCTATTCGAGTTCATCTTCAGCTAAATGATGAGAATGGGCTGTATAACTTAACTGAGCAGCAGATTTTAGATGGTATGGAAGCAATAGGGTATCCAATTGCTGGTAACTTTACATTTTTAAAGAATAAGTTTTCACCTCAATGGAGGTTTCTTATTCACACTTTGTTGCAATGCCTTAGTGTCAAGTCTGGTGGGTGGGATCAATTTGCTAGTCCCATTGCCTCTGCCCTTATTTGTTTGTCTGATGGGAGGGTATTCAATTGGTCTAAATACATATTTGAGGGAATGATAAGAAATATAGATAATGTTAAAACCAAATTCCTCATGTACCCTCGATTCTTACAAATCATTCTAGGTGTTCAGACCACTGACCCCTTACCTAGGATCATGGGTAAGTTGACTGCTAAATTGTTTGCAACTATGAAGACTAGATTTGTGGGAGACCATATGCCTCTTTTACCAGCTATGTTGCCTGGTGGGGCTGAACCTGCTGGAGCAGCTAATGCAGCTGGTGGTGCACCTGATGCAGCTGGTGATGCAGTAGTCAATGCTGCTGATGCTAATCCACCCATTCCTGCTGGTACTGGGGCATCAGATGCTGTTGGTGCAAGTGCATCCAATGCTTCTGAAGCCCAGTTACCACCATCTCCCAGGGCTCCCTCACCGCAACCTATTGACCCAGTTGAGCCTATAGTCCAGACCACACCAGTAGGGCCTCATGTTAACCAACCAACACCCTCAGTTATGCCTTCTGTTGATATTCCTTCCTCATCCAGGCTATCATCTCCTAGTCCATCTAGGCAGCCTTTTGAGTTTGAAACCAATATTGGTGGAGATTCTCATGTGTCTCCAACCAGATCCAATGAAGCTCATAACACCACAGGTACTGCTGTTGGTGGAGCTGAGAATCTTGATGCTGTCACCTCTGTGTCTGATGTACTTGACAGGTATAAGCAGAAAATTGCAGATTTGGAGTCTGCGTTACATGACACCGAAAAGGAGCTTGGAGACAAGGTGAATGCTTTGGAAAAGGAACTGAAGGAAACAAAAGAGACTTTTCATGATACAATCCATAAGTTGGTTGATAGAGTTGCACATTTGGAAGATCAGTTAAAGAGCAAGAAAAGAAAAGTTGTGCTTTCTGACTCAGAAGAGGGTGAGGCTACTTTGAATTTGGACCCTCTTAAATTGTTGGCCGAAGCAACTTTGGAACTTTCCACCAAGTCTCCAGTCATTAGTACAAGGAGCAGGTACAAAAGGAGACTAGTGAAGAAGTCTGATGTGGATGGTGTATCTAGGAGTGCAGCTCTTACTGCTGATTCTTCTCTTCATGTTGATGCTGCTACTTCTTCTGGTACTCAAGACCTTTCTGCTGGTCATCTTTCTACTGGTGTTGCTGCTGATAGTTCTATCATTGCTTCTGGTAGTACTGTCAATCCCCCTAATGGTCAATCTATTCCTGCTGTCATTGATCCAGCTGATGTTCATGCTGGAATTGATAAAGCTGATCCTAAGCCTCATAGTGATCCAGCTGGTAGCTCCTCCATTGCTACTGGTAATGTTACCATTGCCCTGCAAGTGACACTCCCATTCCTGCTGTTTCTGATCCTACTCCTGCAATCCTGGATGAACTTGGGGGTTTGGTCTCTGATAAAGAAAGGGCTGAGCAAGAAAGGTTGCTTAAAAACTATGAATATTACATGATGGGGGAAGCCATGGCTAAGCAGTATCATGCAGATCTTGCTGCAGATTTAGCAAGGACTGATAGACCTTTTACAACCACTTTGCCTCCAGAAAGACAAAAAGAGTTGGATGCTGCTTCTTTACATTATTCTGCAGCAGAGTGGATGCATCTTTCTTCTCAAGTGGCTGCCAATCCTAACCTGGCCAAGGATATTTTGGGCATTGATTACTCAGATGATGATTTTTCGGCCAAAATGGCTGCATTGACAAAGCAAAGGAGAAGGGCTCTTGCAGAACTCAAAACCAAGGAGAAAAGGAATAAACCTCTTACATATGCACAGATGAGAAATCATATGAGACAAGTTGTCAAGAATCAGAGTATTCAATTTTGTTCTTCTGGGTGGACTATGGCTCAGGTGAAGAAGATGTCAGATGAAGACCTACAAATGTACTATGACAGGATCATGGAAGAACCTTCTTCCAAGAGAATTAAACTCACTGATTCTGCTGACCTTTCTGCTGATGTCTCTGTCCTTGATACTTCCTCACTCTCACCAAAAAAGTTTTCTATTCCTGCTGATCACCAACCTTCCACTGCTCCTGAAACTGCTAAAACTGCTCAGTTTCAGTCATCCTCTTCTACTCCCAGCACCAGAAAGAAGAGTCATGCTAAGAAGCATTCTGCTGAATCTATTGCAGAAATGGATGATGAGGAGTTTATTCAGTTGGCTTCAGAGAGTGAATCTGAAGATTATTCTTCTCTTTTGTGTGGTCCTATTGCTCATTGGAATGTTATGACTATACCTGGAGGGGAAGTCAATATGTTGTTCACACTGGATGGCAAAACCAAACAGTTCATCTTTCTTCGGGAGATTCTGCATTTGGTGACCAAACAAGATTTGATTAACTTGTATCGAATGGTGGAACAGTATTATGAATCTAATAAGCCTTCTGGGTTTGGTCTTCACCTTTGGGGTGATTTGAAAGTTTTAATGGATTCTCAAGTGGGAGGAGCTTCTTGTAATGTTTGGTCTAATCAACAGTCTTGGAGAGTTCATAGTTGGAGGTTGTATTCTCCTTCTAATGTTCATGTCCTTGAAACCATCTCTAATAAGGTGTTATGTATGTTTGCGGATGTTCAGTATCCTTTGTCTGTAGAGCTGATGGAAAGAATGCTTAAAAGTAAGTTGAAGGTCAGCAAAATGGCTGTTGGGAATGATATGACCACAGCTGAACAATTGGTTAGATTTATCAAAAATCAAATTGCCACTACCAAAGGTTCATCTGTTTGATTTTGGTATAAGCCTAAGGGGATGCTTATTTAGTTTTTTGTGCTAACTTGTTTGTTTTGAGGGCACCACTTGCAGGTACAGTGTTGGTTCTTGAACCACACAACAAATGGTATTCAACTTACCATGTCTAGCAGACAAGGAAAAGTTGGCTCACCATGAGGGTACGGCTCTGGTGTGATCCTCAAATCCGTTTATAGCTGTGATAGTTTGCTCAAAACTATTAGGGTACTTCAACTCACCCATGTTTAAGAACTGAGAGTTGAAATGGTGTTCAATTCACCATGGATTTTACCCTTTTGGGTTTCCTAAGAATTGGCTAGCCCACATGTATATGGCTTGTGGTAAAGGGAGTTGGAAAACCATATTTGGTACTCAATTCACCAAGGTTCTGCTGTAACCAAGAATTGGCTAGTCCTGAGCAAACGGCTACAGGTAAAGACAAGTCAAATCCGTTTATAGTTGATGATTTACTAAAAATCATATGGTTATCAATGTACCATGGTCTTAGACACAAAAACATTGGCTACTCCAGTAGTGATGGATATTGGTAAAGAGACATCAAATCCATTAATTTTCAATGATTCACCTCTCACAGGAGTTAACACACCTGGAAATGATGAGAATAGTATGAAACTTAAGTGATTTGATGTACACATTGTCATAGTAGCAGTCAAGATCAAGAGAATTACACGGTAAGCAGCTTAATTGGAGATGCTTTCCTGTTGCTGCTGTTATATAGAGGTTGCTGCTGGAAATGTTTGCTTTAAAGATGTTGCTGCTGGTTACTTACTGTTGCTGCTGGTCAAGTGCAATCCTGCTGGTAGCTTTGATATGTTCCTGCTGGCAGTGTTTATTGCTGCTGGTCGTTGCTTATTTTTAGTATGTTAGTTAGAGTTATTCTAGGAAGAGATTTGTGTTTATGTCTACACACGTTTTCATAGAAGTCGTATTAGGGTTTCTTGCCTATAAAAGAAACATACGGCTGAGAGCACAACAATGTTTTGGTAATCGAATACAAAAGTTAATAAAAGATCCATAGAGGATCATAGTTGATTAGTCATTGTCTTCTTCGCATTCTTATATTTAGTTTCCGCATAAATATAAGTTTGTCATACAGAGATTTTTATTGGCTCAAAGATCAATCAAGGCCTCGATCCTACAAGTTGGAAAGAAAAAGACAATGCAAACTCAGGAGGAGGAAAGAGAAATGTATACTCCTGAAGAGAGACAGGATGCCATACATGATTTGGTTGTGCAACTTAGAAAGAAGCAGAAGGGAGAGTACAAAAAGAACAGGTTCCTACCTTTGTGTGTTCATTGTTCTCCTTAAGATTATTCATTATATTCGGCGTAGTGATTAATTTTGTTTCAATTCAAGAAAAAAAAAAGATCATTGCTCAACAGGGATTCAACAATTTATTTTACGTAAAAACAAATAGAAAAAAAGAGTGACCTTTGAAAAAAGGTAGGAACGGTCGCTTCTTTTGAATGGTGACTTCATAGACCATGCAATAGCTCTTGGAATCACATTAGGGTCTTTACTCCACCAACGTTCAGATCTTTCAAAAGACTCGAGTATCCAAATCTAAACAAATTGTAAAACACAAACATATCAATCAGTCCATCAAAATGTTCGGCTGAAAAATATATTATTAATAAAAAGTAATACAAACCTGGAAAGCAAATACAAATCCAGACAAAGTATAGGTCGGAACATATTTTGGGTTTTTCTTCAGTACTAAAAGGTGGTTATCCGTGTGCTTATCCATTACATTATGAAGTTGGTCATATAAATGGGTCCAAATATATTCACCCCACGGAAATGCATTCCAAGCTTCTAGGTTTTCAACCAACCTCATCAATGTGTCATCAACTTGGCATGTCAATAAACGACCCATAAAGATCACCTCTAAGACTAACAAAAGAGATATCCGTATTGCGACTTCATCACATAGCTTGCGAAACTGCTCTTCATCCTCGATGACACCAATAAGGTCTAAGTTGGTTACAATCAAACCTCGCTTGTCAGGAAACACCCTATCATGAAATTTGAGAGCACCAGAAGTGTATAACTCAAAGCTCACACTTCCAAACCGCAACCCCGTTATTAGACAAAACTCAGGACGACCAAAATGCAGAGTATGTCCATTTAGGTAATAGATAAAGGGCATATCATAATGAGAGTCGTCCACTCTTCTTTGTTTCCGTACCATATAGTCAATGAGGTGTGTTTCATGTTCAAAGTATAACAGATCCAACCATTTTCCAAAGCAGGTACTCCTAAACAAGTTCCGTCGTTTTGCGTCTAATTTCTGATTTATCAACCAAAAGTAGTTGAGTTTGCTACTAATGATTAGTTTAGCTTCATAGTCCTAAAAGGAAAAAATATGTTAACTCAGAACATACAATTCATAACAAATTAAGTTTGAAGACATGTATACAGCCGGCGTAAACACCATCATAAACAGTTCAGATGATTACAGCTTAACTACAACCACTTAGTATTGGACCATAAGAAGAGGGTGTTTTGCTTATGACCTTATTTCATTCAGGCATGGCGTATCAGATACAACCCAAAATCGTGGCTTATCAAATACAACCCAAAACAAAAATTAAATCATAATCCACATAAAAGCATAAACAAACAAACAACACTATATTATACCAGATAAACAAAAATCAATAACGATACAAAACAAATGTAATAAAGATTCGTAATACGCTTTACATACCATATTATACCACATTTTTCCTAATCAAACAAACAATCGATGGTGTTAAATGATTTTATTGGAACACTGTTCAATGAACAGTTAATCTGTTTTCAGATGACAATCAGGGAAAACAATGGTAGTAGATTGGAGATTGAAATAATAGTGTAACAGGATAAACAAGCGCGAACATAAACCGAGTTTATTTTTTTTTACCGTGACTGTGAAACGAGATGGAGGGAAGAAGTGTATAGAGGAGACACTGTTTGTTTTTAAAAAAAAATTTCGAATACGGTATGAATAGTAGTGAAACCAGTGAATAGTGTAAAATTTATGAAATGACCAAAAAACCATCTGTAAAGTATACGGTTGCCCAACAAATAAAAGTTGCCCAAAATACAATACGTGACACGTGTCACCATTTCATGCAAGCCGCTGTATTATACGAGTTGCCCTGGTCTAAGGGGAGAATTTCGTGAGATCGGGGCGGATAGTCTTAGCACTTGGGCAACCGGGGTATTTTAATAATTATCCCTAATAGTATTAAATCTAGCAAGGGCATTATCAATAGATTCATCTTTCGGAATGGAAAATTGTTCATATTATTGCACAAGAAGATCTATCTTGTTCTCTTTGACTTGATTATTACCTTGATGAGTGACTAATAAAGTTTTCTAAATTTCTTTTGCCGTGTTACACATAAAAGTTCTTTCAAATTCCTTTTTCGGCAAAACATTATAAATCATCATTTTAGCCTCATCATTTTTGGCTAGTTTTCTTTTAAGGTTATCACTTTGTTTATTTTAAGGAACTATTTCATCCCTTTTTGTTTCCGGATTCTTTTCAATCGGTTGAAAGCCACCCTCGGTAATAATATGCCAAAGATAAATGTCTTTTGATTTCACATACGTTTCGAATCTTGTTTTCCAATATATAAAACAATCGGTTTCAAAAAGTGGTGGTCTTTGCATAGATTGCCCTTCTTGATATTTTTCGAAATGCATTGATCGATTCAAGTTTTAAAATACAATTTATTTTAAAATCTTGCCTGACATGGCTCTGATACCAATTGTGGAAAACTAGAAGGGGGGGGGGGGGGTTGAATAGTTTTACCGGTTTTTCGTTAGTGATAAAACTTTACTTGTGAAAACTTTGATTCGATTCTTTTGTGAAATCAATCAACACCAATATGAACACTAAACTATACTATCTAATATAAATAATAAATATAAAGAAATAAGATGGAAATATCAAACCGAGACAAAGAGATTTATAGTGGTTCGGTCACGAAGCTCTTCTTCGCCCTACTCCACTCCCCGAGTACCAAACTTGAGAGTTCTAAGCACTATGTCAACAAAGCTCCCTTCAGGCGGAGAAAACCGTACAACGTCGCTTATCCTTATTTCCGACACTAAGCTAATTGTCGAGTACTAATCTTAGCTAGTACCAATCTACCATGATCCACACGATCCTTAATAAATCACACAATCAACACACTTCACTCGATTTACCCTTGATCCACTTGATCAACACACAAGCCCACAAGCTACAAGAGATCTCCAAGATCTCAATAAGATCACAATGATCTACTCTCACAAACTACACAAAAGAAAATTCAACTTTGTGTATGCTAGGATACAACAAGTATGTAACAATATGTTATAAGTGCACTAACTATAACTATAACACCTTGTATCTTGTTGATACTTTGTGTTCTTCTTTTGCACTAGTAAAGGAATGAAGGTGATCACTTTGTTGGATGATTGGATCACTCTTTAAACAAAAGAAAACTAAACTAAATGATCAAAGGAGAGTAAATGTGATAAGAGTTTTAAACTCAGAAAGTTGTGTGTGAAAAAAGGATACCCAAAAACTGAGAATTGGACTGGTATTTATAGGCACAAGAAATTTGCCCGTTATAGGGTCACGGTACCACTAAATACCACATGGTACCACTAAATTTAGTGGGACGTGATATCGTGCCAGACAAGGATGCTCCAGTTTTTGTTTTTAGTGGTGAAAGTTTATTTGGGGAAGTTTGGAGCTGATTTGGGAAGGAAAAATAGCTGTTATGATTTTTAAACTTATTTTTCCAATAAAACATTTCTTTATAATTCAAAAATAATTTGTAAGGTAAATTTTTGAAATAAATTTTTGTCACACTAAAAATGTGAAAAAAACACAAATTCACTTCTTTGATCATTAGTCAAGTTGTAAAGTTTTTGTTCATACCTAGAGTGATTTACGTAGAAACAGAATGTTTTAACTAAAAACTTGTTTACTTTAATTTTGACGTAAAGTGTTTTCACATTTTGTTATCATCAAAACGTGGAGATATCGAAATATATAAATAACGTTTTTAGAACATAATTTGCATCAACAAAAACAATCATGACGAATGTAGTATAATCGCCTGAGTTAATATCTTTCAAAATAAGGGTACAAAAGTAATCAAATAAGTTTGTGTTTTTTTACCAAAGGGTCAAAGGCGGGTTTCACAATCATTGCAGTGTATGCTGATGATTTAAATATCATCGAAAATCTTGATGAGATTGAACATACTATAAATTTGTTAAAGAACAAATTTGAAATGAAAGACCTTGGTACGACTAAATTTTGTCTCGGCTTGCAAATTGAGCATTTGTCGAATGGAATGTTTTTCCATCAATCAAACTATAGATAAAAAATGTCGAATCGATTCAAAATGGATAAAGCTCATTCACTAACTCACCAATGGTCGGTCATTCGCTTGACCAAAAACTTGATCCGTTCCGCCCAAAGAACATGATGAGAACATTCTTGGTCCTGAAATACCATATCTAAGTGCAATTGGGGCTTTGATGTACCATGCTAGTAATACACGTCCAAATACTGCATTTTCAGTAAACGTACTAGCAAGATATAGTTATGAGCCAATACGTCGACATTGGAATGGGAATATACACATATTTCATTATCTTTGTGGTACCTGTGAAATGAGATTATATATCAAAATAATTCAAAATCAAAGTTGTTTGGATACGCAGATGCTGAATACTTGTCTGATCCACATAAGGCACGATTACAAACAAGGTATGTTTTCACTTATGAAGACACTGCAATTTCTTGGAGGTCGACAAAGCACTCATTAACTGCGACATCATCAAACAATGCTGAACTTGTTATCATGTAACCATTACTCTTTAAATACATCTTAATTATAGTTTTTTGGTATTATCAATCAATAATAATTTCTATCTTCTTCTTGAGCATCCGCAATGCACAACTTTTGCAAAAGCTTTGTACTATTTGAAAAAGTCAACTTTTTTGCATTGCAAGAGTGAGCTTTTACAAAAGCTTTTTAGAAAGACTTGTAGTTTTACAAGTGTTTGATAGAAAAAGAAGCTATTCTCATTAAATGAGTTATGCATTAATTGTGAAACAGAAAAATTGATACAAAAAATATGCATTAAATGCATCAAATCTTTAAAGATTCGATGCATTGTAGATGATTTATGTCTACTATTGTTCATCACCTTTCAGAAGAGTTGAGATTAATATAAATCTCATATTTTTCATAAATCAAATATTAGCTATCCATTTTTTTAATCAAAACCAATAAAAAACCATTTTCCATTTTTTTTAAAACAACATATCTTGCAAACGGTAAATCTTCAAGCTAAAAAAAATATACTATCGCGACGAGAATTAAATTATATATTTATAGATATGCACTTCTCTATACTTTCGAATCACATATGATTTTTCTGGGCGGAAATTTTGAAAAAAAAAATCGTTGAAAGTATATAGAAGTGCATATCTATAGAAAAATAATTTAATTCTCATCGCGATTGTATGATTTTTTTCGCGTAACAAAAAATGAATGTTATTGACAAATATGAGATCTAGAACTTTTCTCCTTTTCATAAGCCCATATTTTCATTAGTTTTCAACTTTTTGTTGATTTATTTATGGATTATATAACAAAAATTGATAATGAAATCCAGAGAAAATTACGCTCGCTGATTTGGAGAAATATCCGGTCCATAAATTGAAGATCCTAATTCGAATCAAATTGAAATTCATAATTCATAAACCAACTATTTAAACTTTTCAAATTCCATCACCAACACCATTCTCTTTTGCATGTTTTTCTATTTCTCCATCTCCTAACCCCTTCGACGGTTACAGAAAAACTGAGGTACGACTCATTCCTTTACAATGCTATATATATATATATATATATATTTTTTTACTCTTTAATGCTTAGTTGTTATAGGTTTTTATTCTACTCCGATCCGTTGTTAGACTAGTAGTAACAAGACCGAATAGTTTGGTCGGTCTCCCCCTACGAAGACCGAACCAGACGCGTTCCCCGCCCCTATAAAAATGAAAGGTTTGGTCTGTCAGGCGACCAAATGAATTGAAAACCTTTGTGTGTGTGTGTGTGTGTGTTTAATATATTTTTTTGTGGGTATGTTTTTTGTTGTGACTGCGTTCGATCTTACTACGAGTGTTTGGTCTATGAGAGAGAAAACTGAGTCGGCGATGTGGCGGGGCTGTTTGGTCACAAGTGTGGTCATTGTTACTACTAGTTTTAAATCATTATCTTGCCATTACAACAAAATTGTCATTTGAACACTTTTTTTTAAACATGCATTCATTTTTTTATTTTATTTTATTTTTCATTTTGTCAATTTGTTCGATCTTATGAATGTGTGTGAGCTTATGAATGTGTAAGAACCGATTCTAAAAATCATAACATTGTTGTGCTTTTAGTTATATAAAAGGGGCTAATGCTATTAAATAGTTGAACACATACTTTAGTTAGAATGTATATAGAAAATATAAGGGCAAATGCTAAAAAAATGCATCGAACTTGACACTTTAGTTAGAATGTATATAGAAAATATAAGGGCAAATGCTAAAATAAACACTACTCCACTGTAGAACAAAATTGTTTTGAATTAAACTTGAACATGTGCATTGCTGTTTATTAACATTAAACCATGTTTATCAACAATCTATCACAACTTAATCCCTCATCAAAATATTATTTCTTATTCTTCCACATATATAACCAATACATGCAACCAATCTCAAATTTTATTCCATCTATCAACAATACAACCTAACATAAAAGGGAGAATCCATATCTAAATAAAAGAAAATATGCATAGCCTAGCATGGGGAGGCACGTAACAGATTAGGTCAAGAAAAGGAAGGTCACCAAGTGACCGGTTTGGAGGATTCAATTCCCAACCTTTGTATAAAATTAATATTATATTATGTATTTATTAGATATGTGGCATCAATCGGTTGGTGGAAGTCACCAATAAACATAGTCTTAGCCTTGCCATAAACCATTATGTAGTGTTTGGTTTGGTATGTCTTAATTAAGTGAGAATGGAATGAAAAAACATTTTTGTTTACTAGAGAATGGAATAACTCGTTACATTAAACAAAAACAAACAAAAAAACAATTTTGACTATGCAAACAGTTTCTAAAGACTTTTTTATGACACAAGCACACAATTAAATGCAAAAAATAAAATTATAATTTTTTATATTTTCATTTAAATTGTATAGTAAGTTTGGTGTGAGTTGGAAAAGCTTCAATCCATTGAAAAAAAAGCTATTCAATTCGGAAAAGCTATTGAATGACTTTTTCGAGTAAAAAAAGTTTTCCATCTACCTGCCATTTGAGATGCTCATGTGTATTTTTATTTTTCATTAATTTTGGGAAAGGAATCAAAACTAAATAAAAGCTCTTTTAATTATGTACCCGATCAATGATAGACCCACAAAAAAACTTTCACAAAACACATCCACAAAATGACTTTATTTGTACGTACCCACTATACTATAAAAAACTTCCTATCATTAATGAGGTGTTTTGGTTTTTCTCTTCTTATTGATCACATTATAGTTTATCATAAGAATCAAACATGATTAGTAATGAAAATGAATCATTCCATTATTTTGTTTATCCTATTACGTTGTTCATTCCGTTATTTTTTAAATTTTGTTCTGTCCCATAGTCACATGGAACGGGGATCGTTCCGGTACGCGATCGAGGATCGGGATCGCAGTTCGCTAGGTGCCTAAAATTCGGTTCGATGGGGGGTAGGTTCATTTGGGATCGTTCCGGTACGATGTACCTAATAATTAATATATTCCTAAGGATTATAAAAAAAATCCTAACATCCAAAGTTAAAAAATATAGTTTGATACTGATGATATTTTCATAAGTCATAACCTTTAGTCATTTACATACTAAAGTTTCTATATCAATACTAAAAAATAACAATTTCATGATTGAGAAGGTTTGAGATTCGGATCGTTAATTTCCCCGTTCCCGACCGAATCGTACCCAAATTGGGAACGTGCGAACTGGATCGCAATTCGTGGCCTTTCTAGCGAATTATGTTACTATGTTCTGTCCTACCATTTGTTACACCTAATTTTCTCGCATTAGATAAACCGTGAGGAACTTGAATGTGACCGATTGATCTCTACACTTTTAACCTTTGACTAAAAATAAATTTGTGACTTTGTGTACGCTTATTAACGGGAGCTTCGTTGTTATTTTTAGTGTGCGACAATTATATTATTTCTTATATATATATATATATAAACTTCACAAAATGCTGCACATTTTTAGAAGTATGTAAAGAGAATGCACAGATGAATGCTAGTTTGTTAATTGAGTGCTGAAATCGCTTTTAAACTGTGGTTGGTGAAGTTAAGTTATTAGTGGCCTTAGGCAAGTTAATACAAGCTCTTATTACTGGCATTTGATCTTGAGGCTATGGAAAAGCATTCATGTCCATTTTATATATTTATCAATTGACATAGTATATTAATTAATTAATTATTGAAGATGTTAAGAATGTTTTAAGTCTTGCATTGCCTTCCAAAGAAAATAAGTATTTATAAAATAATTAATGTGATACAGATGCATACGTAAATGACTTAATGTGTGGTTTGTTTTCTTTATAAATGCCTCGACAGTGATGATGGCGTCTACATTGAAGTCAAATCAACGAAATAGGGATTGGTTGGAGCTTCCATCTGATATAATGGCCAATATATTCTCAAGACTTGGTATCAGTGATATACTTGAAAATGCCCAAAAAGTGTGCACTGCTTGGCGTAGAATCTCCAAGGACCCTGCTATGTGGAGGGTCATCAATATGAATGACTTGTTTGATCCAAATGAATCAGATGAAGATGAAGATGAATATGATGAAGAGGAAGAGGAAGTGGAAGTGGACCCAAAAAGAAAGATTTCAAGGGAAAAGGTGTGTAAGCATCTTGTGGATAGAAGCCAAGGTCAATTGGTTAATCTTACCCTCGTGTCTACAAACCACGCTGAGATTCTTTTACATGTTGCTGAAAGGTATGGAAGCTAACACTTATATCAATGTGTGCACGTGGTTATGATAATAGCAAACTATGTTCCGCTTATATTTATAGTTCTTTATCCATCATATATTGTGTTAAATTGATTTGTGTGCAAGTTATAAAGCATGAATTACAGTTTAACAAACGGATGTTAACTTGGTTCTTATCCTTTTGCGGTAGCATGTTTCTAAATTTACAATAAAAACATTTTGATGTCTTTCAACAAAGCTTTGATTAATTTCATGGAAATTTAACAGGCAACATGCAAGGAAAGCTGAAAGGCGTGTCATATCTAGTGTATTAATCGCTGTTTTGTTATTTCTCTCTTCTTTTCTAGCACACTTTTTCAACAATTTTGAACACCCGTCCATATATACATACATATATATAATATATATATATATATATATATATATATATATATATATATATATATATATATATATATATATATATATATATATTGATCTTGTCTGTAATTAGCTTCGGTTCTTTCTGGGCTGATGTTAACATGTATACTTATTACTTACTAATTCATTTCGTAATAAATATGTTTGGATTGCAACTGTGGTTACGCTTTCACATATTTATATATCATCACTGGACAACGATGTTCTAATCTTCATCTCTGTTAGAATTATTATGGTGGACTTAATCTGCTAACTGGACTGTTATTTGTGATGCTATACGAAGCTAGCATATGCATGCCAATTTAGTATATTAGTAGTTCATGTTTGGTAAGGAAAGATGCCGGGCTTCACGACATCAAATTGAGATGATTTGCATATGCACCCCAGCAAGGGATGTTTACTTATAAGTTTTTGTTTCTGTAACAGATCATGTCAACTTAGACGTCTAGAAATGGTGCATGGTTGTCACAATTGGGTTGATGCTCTGATCAAATTTCCATTATTGGAGGAACTCAACGTGTACTCAGTTTATAAAATCACTAAAGAAGAGATTGAAGCTGTTGGTCGTTATTGCCCAATGCTAAAAACACTTAAAGTGAATAGTGAAGCACATGCTGTAGAATTAGAAGATGAAGATGACGATGACGATGACCCATTTATTGCTATTGGTTATCATGCTAAGTGTTATAACGAGCTACCTATTGCTATTGGGAAAACCTTGCATGAGTTAAGGCATCTTGAACTTATTGGAAGCAACATGACGAATGCAGCGTTGCAGGCGATTCTCGATGGTTGTCGTCACCTTGAAACACTTGACTTGCGTCGGTGTGTGAACATTCATCTTAAGGGAGATTTAGGGAAAAGATGTTCAGAACAGATTAAATATCTAAAACGGCCCAATGATTCTCCTAAAGGTATTCCTCACATTTTTAAACCGTGCCCCTATTCATCTGGGGAATTGATGGAACTTCTTTACGACAAACCGGGGAAATTTGACCGAATCATGTGTCGATATCCTAATTATTATGGAGACTTGGAATGATCGTGTTGAATGTTGACGATCTATTACACAAAAAGGCGAGTCCTTTATAATGATACTATTGCCAAAAAAAACTTGTAAATGTTGCATTTCAAGATACTAATTGTGGTTGGTTGTCGTTTTCTTTTCTGCAGCTGTTGCCCGCTAGAAGTATCTTCTTTTTTTTACCTTGCTCCAAAAACAACGACGAGCTAATCTTAATTTGGTAGTTTATATCATGCTGAAATTTGTTGGTCTTTTTTTCTGTATGCTTAAACTTTGCAAACACTGTTGTTTTGGGAATTAATATCTGCTGATGAAGCGAACAAGCTTTCATTTTATGTCTTTTTACAAATTTTCTTTTGCTTCTATGAACAATCTTAATTTTGGAGCAGGATTAGTCCAATGGGCTGCCTTAGTAATAGCAGGTTTGCTCCCCTTTCAAGTTCTTGAAAGTTTTGAGGTTTTTCGGTATTGCCTATGACAATTATCCATGCTACATATATTTACCGGGGTAAGAAACCCTTTTACCAAAAAAAAATAATTATTTTATCCATGCTACTCTATATGCTCATAAAGAGGATAATGTTTTTGTGTTCAATGTATTTTCTGTGTTAAGTGTATAAAGAGGATAATGTTTTTTTGTTTTTTTTTGTAAAAACCAACTATATAGCATTTAACATTATCAAAAGTTCTAACAGATCCCACCAAAATAAACAAATTATCAAAATTTAAAACCTCCAACATATCACCATATAGTTTATACTTTCTTTCTTGCATTCATGAGTCTATTTGTATACCCATTTGCTTGAATTTGTTAGTTTCTTTGTAGAGTGTATAAGTTGATAACGGAGATATGTAAAGGATCCGTTAGTTAAGAATTTATTTGTCAACTGGGGAAAAGATCCAATGTTAAACCGTTTAGAAACGGATCAAAACCGGATAAAAACTAATACGTGAAAAATAATAGTATTATACGTGGAAAAATAATAATTATGTGGAAACAAAACCGGTAATATTTTATAATAATTACAGGTTTAAACAAGTTTTGTTACTGATAATAGTATTTTTCAAAGTAAATGACCTAAATGTCAAAAAAATATTTAAAAAGTATGTTGATAATATGGATTTAACCCTTTTTTATATTTGATGTTTTAACAATATTTACCATCATGTTATTAATTGTATATGTGTACCATCATGTTATTGTCATGTTGTGAACGTAATATTGTGAAAGACAAACAATAATTTTTGTTAAATTACAAATTTCGTCTATATGGTTTCCAAAATTTACAGTTCCAAAAAGTATTTTTGAATAATCAAGGAGCAAATCAACGGTTGAAAATTATTAAGGGTCTGTTTGGTTTGTTAATAAAATCGGATTTGGATTATAATTTAGATTTGAATTTGATATAACTTTTAGTAAAAATATAGAATTGAGAAAATATATCATTTTATACAAAAGTAATAATTCTATTATAGGTGAAGGCTATTATTTTTAATTCAATAACATTAAACAAACACACTCTAAGAAGGCTCAATCGAGGGTTTAAAGTCTAAGGTGTCGTTTGGTTCACAAATGGTATTAGGATTTGGGAGAGATAAAATATATTATTTAATACTAGGCGAGTACCCGTGCATAGCAACGGAAATTCCTAGCGGCAGACAATTAACGATATGCAATATTGTGGTAAGTGTTTCGTGTAACGTACAAAATAGAACGTGAAAAGATCAAAATGTAATTGCAAATGGTTGTAACATGCAATAATTCAACTCGATCAAGCAAAAATTCGTAACATGTATCAAAGAATATATAAAAACATTTAGTGTAATGGAAAATAAAACATTACATCAATTATGAGATAATAACTAACAATGCACGTTACTTGTCACGTTAAACTTCTTGGCACACGACATTTGTAGTGCACTTTTATAACAATGCAACTACACCTTGATTTAGGGGATCCTCACGACTTCGTTCCTGCAAAAAATATTTGATTAGTCAGAAGGATGATACAATTCCAAAATGACATGCTAAGAATCCCTTACTCAATAAGACTATATTTGAAACAATTAGTTGTGAAAATGTTAAATAAGAATGACGTAATATTTTCTATTTCTCAATCATTTCAAAAACTTGTCTCGTACATATCTGTCACACAGTGAATTCCATTTCTCAATCATTTCAAAAACTTGCAACTAATATCATGTTCCTAATTACATAGCTTCTCTTATTAACAAAATTAAAAACTTTGCTCTGTCTAGTAAACATATATTAAAAAAACTTCAATAATAAATGTGAATATATAATCATAAACACCAATAGAGAAAGCAAATTAGTACCCAGCGGTAGCTCCAATGCTATCTCTCGAACCAATGCATTTTATGGTTGGTTCTGATCAACTTCCCAAATCAAAGATAGGATGCACTATCTTATGGTTGGCACCTACTTCGTAAACTACTAAGCTTCAGGAGATAGTGTACACATGTATGTAATCTAACAATCAATTATTTGAGCATTGGACAAATCATTGATTATTATAGCATTTACAGGTAAAATGACCCTAACTAAAAGTAATCTAACAATGTAACCTTAAAATATCCAAAACTGGTTATTTGACCCTAATATAATCAGATAATCAAACCACTGCCAAGGTGGCCGCAATCCAACCATTAATCAAGCCGGGTAGAAATTAGCTAGCTCCTCTGAAAACGTCTTCCTGATGACGTCTCTTTTGAGCTTTAATGCTGCAGTAACCAGTCCGGATTCAGGAGTCCATGGTTCCGAAATCAGTTTAATCTTTGCAGGAATCTTGAACTTTTGCAATCGTCCCTTTTTTGCAGCCTGTAAAAACATCAAACAATGTTATTCTGGTTTAGTAAAGAAAATGTTAACTACTGATCAGATGGTCCAGAATGTGCCTACATAAGCCAAGATCATGGTTACTAAAAGGGAAATGTTTCAATCGTTTTGTGGTTGGATTAGATGTAACCTCTTCAAAATAATAAATTACCATGAAGTTTTTTAAATAAATTTGCATCTATGAAATAATATAATATTACCTTTACAAGGTAACCATAAACCTCCTTGACCGTTTCTTCCTTTTCACACAAAACTTGCGAAGTCATTAAACTCGACACCTTTCTGCACAGCCCAAGATTCTACTGCAGACTGTGAAGCCACCACAAGAGCCACACAGTAGCTGTGGAACGAATTGGCATACATCATGATGTTATCAACATATGGGCTGGTACTTAGAACAGCCTCAACCTGTAGAACAAATATTAATCTGTGAGTGGAAGCTCGTTCCAATTGATACAAAATAGAGGTGGCAATTTCAATCCATATACATATAAATAGGTCGATTACGGAAAAGTATCAAACGGGTCAAAAGTCACTAAAAGTGTATTTCTAATGTACAAATCCTCCTCAATCAAACTAAATAACATGAAGTAGAATATTATTAAAATAAAACAATTTTTTTTTATCACATTTGACAAACTGATTTTTATAACAATATAATCAATTATGTACCTTTCCAAGAGAAACGTATTCTCCATGTTGAAGTTTGACAATATCCTTTTTACGGTCAATTATCTCAAGACATCCATCCTTATGGAACTGTCCAACATCACCCGTGTAGAACCACCTCAATCCCTTCTCATCAACCTTTGATGCAACAAAAGATTTCAAAATTAGATTTCCATCATGTTGTGTGAAAACTTCCACCTAGCAAGAATCAAAGAATGAAAGAAAGAGTATTACTTTGTAAACTTCCTTTGTCTTCTCGTCATTTTTGAAGTATCCAAGAGTAACATTTGGCCCACCGATCAATTTTTGAAAGTTACTTCATGGGGTGTTTGGGTTTGCTTATTTACTTGGTGCGTTGTTTTAAAGCACATACGCAATCCCAAACACACTATTAAAATCAAAACGTTATATTTTTGTGCACGTGAAAAGATCTTATAAGGACTGAACTGTAGTGTGAGTAGTCTGGTTCTTGATCTATCCAAGAGAGACTGCGGTACATAGCCAGATAGTTGATTTCCCCGTAAGTCCCTGAAATATTTAGAAACCATAAGTTGGCGTAACTTCTGATTTTGTTCTTTTAGACCATTTTCCTAAGGGTACGCCCCATCTATATTCTCTGAAAATTGATAGGACAAGAATTAAGTTTTTCGAACTTACAAGAACTTTAGAAGCTGTAGGTTTTCCAGAAACTCGGGTATAGGCCCAGTCAAACTATTATTCGATAAATCCCTGATAATACCATATATCACAAAAAATACTTAGAAACATAACATAAATCAGAAAGCGTCTGAAATAGAATAAGGACTACTTACAATGTTTCTAGTGATGAAAGATTGCCAATGGAAGCAGCTATTTGCCCGGTTAAAGCACTTGTGGATAGATTTCTGGTATCGGTTCAAAAAGTTATTAAATGTTTTATCCATTTCGTTAAAAGATGACGAATATCTTGTTTTAAAAGATGAAGAGCTTACAAGGATATGATTTGAGGTGGATTCGAAGTGGTGTAGTTGCATAGTATACCTTCCCATGAGTAGTTCTTTGGACCGCAAGGATCTCCTACCCAATTTCGGCTCACTTTATATGTTGTCCTAATATCGTCTATTGCATCATCTGTTTTAATAGCAACAACCAAACACAACTACTGCCATAGTTAGCGGTATCTGCTTACTTTTCGAATAAATAAGCTCTTGAAGATTAGCAGGTTGTTAACTGCTTAATAAGCAATACTAAACACCCCATATGCCCTGCATAAAGTTCTTTATAACAACCAAAGTGTGAAAGTACAATTAAGATGCATAAATTGTGAGCAAAAAAACATACCATCTCTACTCAATGTTGCTGAATCGCTAAATTCTTGAACCCTATAAATCTCGACAGCATTAAGAATACATAGATCGTATTGGAGCTTTTTCAAAAAAACCAAAAGAATACCTCAAAACTTCCTGCGAAAAAGCGGCGGTAAGCGGCGGCACTAACAAAAAAAAACCAAAAGAATACCTCAAAACTTGAAAAACTTGAAAATTGTTAAAATACATAGATCTATAAAAGCCGTTCAAAAAAAAAACATAGATCTATAAAAAAATCTATAAATCAACAAATAAAATCTATAGATCTATAACAAAACCCTTCAAAACTCATAGATCAATTAAAAAACTCAAAAGAATACCTCAAAACTTGAAAAACTCTTTTGATGGTCGTAGGTTTGGTGGTTCCTCTCGGTCGTATCGCTACTGTGGTGGTTGGATGACGTTCAAGATCCTTCAAAACCCTTCAAAACTCATAACAACGAATTGCATATATAAACATCAGATTGATGTGATACATAATTAAAGAAATAAAAATAGAAGCATAGGATATTGAAACATCAGTGGTGGTTGGATGATTTTGTGTTGTGGTTTTATTGTGGGTTTGATCTAGGGTTTGTGATGTGATTTTATTCGGATGATTGTTTGAATGTGTAACATTAATTGGAGATTAAAGAAGAAGCGTATGAAGGAAGCTAAGGGCAAAATGGGGATTACATTAATTTCAACATTCCACAACATTGACTTTCATTTTTCACCTTTGACCATACACCCATTATATGTAGTATAGATAATTATATTTAATTTATTAAATTTATTTTAGTTTTATATTCGTATGAATAATTAAATAATAATAAAATTAAAGAATCTAAACCAATTGAGTGGTGCAAATTTGAAAAAAAAGTATCTTGTGTCAGATTTGCAGCAAAGTCACACGAAAGTAACCAATTTTTAGAGGAATCGATATTTAGCAATCAACCAAAACTTTGGCCCACTTCTTTTATACCAAACAAATGTTTTTGGGTTTGAAACTACGCTTACAGTACAACACCCTCAAACCAAACGTTACCTAAATTCGTAGCCCGAAGGAAATCTAACAAAAAAACCTAAAAACAATATCAAACGAGAGATAAGGTCCGGAGGGCAAAGAAAATACCCGGTTCAAGGCTTTACATCAACCGGCCGAATACAAAGAAGAAAACCAATCCAAACAGAAACAAAAGACCGGGTCAAAAAAAGAATAGAGACTATATACTGATCAACTATAGATTACACAAAATAAAGACCCGATTCAAACAAGAATAAGGCCCACACACATGACTCTCCTTCCACCTGCACATGGAATCCGCCATATTTTATGCAATGCAATAATACGTGGGGAGTCACGGTCAAACTAGCAAAGTGTAATTCATTTGTTTTCTCAGTTTTTTAGATAATTTAGAGCTAAGATTAAATGAGCACTTTCTTACTTTATAAGTATGTTTGACAAAACTAGCTGTAAGCTGTATGCTGTAAGCTATAAACTGTAGGCTGTAAGCTGTAAGCTGCAAAGCTGTTAACATGAGCTACAAACTGTATCTTTTTTTTAATAAAAGTGTTTGGTAAGTTAGCTGTTAAATGTAATTATAAGATGTAAAATGACATAAAATGACATATCTATAATTGTAAACAAATGTTTGGAGGGTATATCAGTAATTTAAAGTTTTAACAGCTCCAAGATGTTTAAAAAGCTTCATGAATCAGCTTTTCATTTATGAGCTATTTGTTTGAAATAAAAGCTTGAAGTTAATGTATCCAAACGGAGTTACTTAGTTTAGTTGAGATTATTTTGTAACAAAAAGCTAACAGCTCCTCCAAAAAGCCCCTACCAAACAGGCCCTATAGAGTGCAAATTTTTTACGTACTTTTATTGATTTTTACTACGTATAAAGATGTTAGAGTTTGTATATAATTATTAATATAAGTATGTCCGGTTTCGAACCCGAGACTCGGGATTGCACACAATACGTAAGAGTTTCAATGGATTGAATTAATTAAATATATTTTATATTTTATTTATTCATTTTACAAAACAACACTTAACGGTCGTTAGGACTTAACGGGGTTTGGATAACGCTCGTTAAAGGACTAATTATGCAATAGATGGAAAAGAAGGATCTAGAACCCCATGGGCTCTAGATGGCCGGCCATACCCTTAGGGTTTGGGTCGGTTTGGTTGTCTTTGGGAGCAAGTCAAGAGAAACTATAAATACATCCCATTGTGTTTCATTGTTTCCTTAATCTTGAATCCCTAAGCAAGCCAAACTTCTCTCCCCTCTTCTCCTCTAAGCATAACCGATCGACCCATTTTTTAATTCCACTAGGAATTGGCGATCCAAGTTTGCTTATAAAGTGTTTGGTTTGTTTGTGATCAAGAACCTAGCTTTTCTCATTGAAACGCTAGTATTACGTGTGTACAAGAACGAGTAACAAGCTTCCTTTAGCTTGTGTGTTTGCCTTTGTTCGATCCATATAAGCCTTTTATTAGGGTTTATATTTTGTTCTTGGAGCACGTGATTCCTTGTTCTTGCTAGGAATCAAAAGGTATGCTTTCTATTTAGTTTTAATTAATTACATGTTAGCGTAGATCTATTCCGCTGCGTATGCTGTGATGATTATGTGTTTATAGTTTATTTATGATTCACATATTCCAACAGTGGCATCATGAGCCTCGTTTTTTAACATGTAATTAATTACTAAAAACCTTAAAATTGGATCTTGTAGTATAGATACATGCAATTCTTATTCTAGGGTTTTATAAACCCTAATTTTTTGTTAATTTGGGTCGACACCCAACTTTAATTTTTTAGGGTTTTAGTTTTTGATTAAACCTTGTAGAAACCCTAGGATTGCATGCAATTTTAAGTGGTTAATTAATGAGTACCTTATGTGATGTCATTAATTAAAGATTGCGTACTATATATATTGACATGATAATATGTGATTACATGATTATATGTGCAATATGGGATCCATGACAAAATCTTGCATGTTTTGTCATGGAATGTTATGTGTTTGATTTGCTACATGTTTTAAAAGATAAATCTAAAATAAGGGAAGACCCTAATTAATATATATATTAATTAATTGGTTATGTGCAATGTGGTATCTAATTAATCAAAACTTACGCGGCCAAGTTATTTGGCGTCTGTGGTCCATTGGGCACAATGAGCTCGAAAACCAATGGGAGTTTTATTGATTAGATACATTAAATATTCACATAGAGAATTAATAGGATTTATCAAAAGGTTTGCATGTGGCTATATGATATTGTTAATGATCATATATGTGTTATTGAGTGTTTATTTATTTTATTTTTTTCAATTACTTGTTCTTTGTGTTTAATTATGATGGATTGTAACATCAAAGAGGGTAATTTTTTGAATAAAAAAATAAATGAACCTAATAACTATGAAACCTTTGTAGTAAACCATTTAATTGCCAAGTCTTATGTGCCGACAGTGGTTCGCTTCGCACGGTAATTTGCTCCCAGGCGAGACTAGCAATTAATAATTTACTACATAAATGTTTTAAGCTTTAAATCTTAAAGTTTTAATTGATTGATGCGACTGTACAAAAGTGGTCGAAGCGGCGGACCTATTATTGACAAACTATAAAGTGGGTATAAGGAGGCTTGACATTAAATTGTCATCCGAAAGGGGCGCGTTTTTAATTAGCTTCGGCGGACGTTTGCCCCTCCGCTCGCCTGTGCGTCAATAATAGACTTACCAAGTACACCATGAAAAAGTACGAAGCATCTTAAGGCAATGTTGTAAGTTTCTCAACGACATCAATTAAATTTAGTTGATTTAAGCTGCGAATGAGTAAACAGTTTTTTGTAGAAAACATATGATACAAAGATGAATGCATGACATCTTTGTACATATTTTTTTGATTACACATCAAAAAATTTATACCCTTTAAACTTAAGTTATATGCCGGCCAATTAATACGGAAACACCTAAGATGACATTCTATCATTGCTAGCAGCCTCAGCTGATGTAATGATTCAAAGAATGTTGATCCCAATTGAGCTTAACGATCTTGTTAATTACTTTAGATATAAACCTAAAGCAATAGGTATAGAAACTGCTTATGAACGATCTATTAATTACTATGCGGAAGTTAGTAATTAACCTTAAGAAGAATAATAATAACACACGATAATTTCTCTCAACCTTCACCTCAATATATATTAATATACGGTTACTCAAAAGTAACAGGGTTACAACGAACCTTGAAGTGATTACAAGACAATACGTATGCTAGGACAATCGATATCTAACCCTAACCCTAGATCCTCCTTTTATACACATAAGGAGTCCTAGTCGGTTACAAAACTTTCTATACAAGAATAATATCTAATCGTATCTTTACCATAAACAAACTATACATATCCAATAAGCAGCAGAATCAAACTCTAGCAGCAGGATCATCTTGGACTAGCAGCAGTTTGACACTTAGCTTATTTCATCACCAGCAGCAGAATGAATATACTAGCAGCAGAATGATTATGCCTAGCAGCAGAATCATACTTAGTATATTTTCCCTTAGAACCATGAGCAGCAGAATAACAACACTTAGCAGCAGAATCTTCAAAGTAGCAGCAGTATCATTTAAACCCAACAATCCTCCCCTAAACTTGATATTTTCTTCCAAAATATACAAGTTTCTTCCAAAGCACAAACATACACAAAGAGGATGCTTCCAAACACTTACTACTTTGAAGTCTTTGATTTCAGAATCTTTTGATACTTATCTACCAACTCATATGCTTGATGATCTGACAAAAATGGTCTTTGTAACTTCAATTTTCCATATTGTAGCATCTCAGTAAGAACAGCAGTATTGTTATTCAAGGGGTAATCCTTCTCCACCAGCATATACACACCTACACCTTTCCCAATCAATTCATGTACTCCACATGATTGAAATAGGTACCATTTATGAACCTTAGTTTAGTGTAACAGATCAATCCATTCCATATCCCTTGGATCAGGCTCAAACATGTTCTTTAGGTAGTAGTAGTGTAATCTTTCAGAAATCACATCTGGTCTTATATCCCCATACTTCTCCTTATATAACCTCCAGAGCTGAACAATATCATCCCTATCCATGTAATGCAGCATTTGTGAGAATCTAACAAATTTCTGACATACACCATTTGCCCTTCTGATCACCCACCATGCTTCACTACCATCCAGAATTTCATGTGTATAGGAGATGATTGGATGTTTAGAGTCCAATGGAACTGCATTGATTAGTTCTGGTTCTTCTTGAGGTTGATGAATTGTAAAATCCATAACCCTTTTCATATCATCTGCAGTCACCTCTTCAAAATTATGCTCATCACTTTCTTCTTGCTCTGAGTCACTCATTATCACTGCCTTAGTTCTTCTCTTCTTCCTAGCAACCTGTTTTACCCTTCTCCCATATCTCTTTATACCAACAGTAGGTTTAGGCTTTTCTTCTTCATCTACATTCTCTTTCTCTTACTCAACATCTTTTTGTATCTCAGTTTCAACAATAACCTCTTTTTTGTTTCTCAATATCTGACACTTTGGGCATTTTGACAGTTGACTCAGGATTCATATAAGCATTTGATGCTACTTTGATTCTTGTCAACTCTTTAATCTCAGCATCAGTTAAAGGTTTAAATTTCCTCTCTATCTCTTTCTTAGCAGCCTCAAACTTTTGCTTAACTTCTTCATTAGAATATGGCTTCAATTCCTTCAATTTCCAGCCTTTCATGTTTCTCATATATTGTTCATGAAGAGTTCTCTGTTGCCTTGCAGTTGGTGGTCTATTCACCTTCTTATTCCTCCTTGCAACCAGAAATCTTTTCTTATTCTCCACAATGGCTTGATGAATCCAATCATTAATACCTTCATCTGTAAAAACATCTTCCATCTCTACTTTCACTTTTTCCCATGCCATAGCAGCTTTACATCTTGCCTGCTCATTTTCCCATGCAGCCACTTTTGCTTCAACTTCAGATTGTTTCTCAGATTGTTGCTTTTGTTTCTCCATTGCTTTATCATACTCAGCTTTTTCTTCATCAGCAATCCTCTGAGCTTCTTCTGCATCCCACCTTTCTTGCAAATGTCTAGGCCAATCTTCAATGGGAAATTCTTTAGGATCAGGATAAGGTTCAAGTTGTTTCACCATTTTCTCCTTACCCTTACCCTTGTAGGTAGGTGGTTGAACAGGTTTTCTTGTAGGCACAGGCTCTTGTATGACAACTCCTTTGGCTTTAGGTCTTGAGACAGTTGCTTGTTTTGGTTTTAGTATAGGTTGAGCAGCAGCAGGTTGTGATTGTGGTTGAACAGCAGTAGTTTCAGGTGTTGGGATAACTTTTGGTGATTGTTGTGACTTAGCATGAAGGTTTAACATAATTTGAGCTATAGGTATGGTTTCTTCATCTGTTTCAGTAAAATCATCCTTCTCTGAACCAACAGTAGAATCTTTAAGTCCAACAGCAGAATGTCCTGCACTAGCAGCAGAATCATTCTCTACCTTCTTTTCACCAACCTCAGCAGCAGGTTTACTTCGAACATCTTCTTCAACATTATCCTTACCAGAACCAGCAACATTCTTATCCAATTCCATCTCAGCCTCCCCTTGAGCCATATTATCCTCTGCATCATTCCTCCCATGTTTGGGAGCATCCTCTCCCAAACTTGGTTTGGAAGACTTCAACTATGAAGATCTTGATCTTAGCAACCCCTCAAGATGTGTAACCCTAAGCTTAAGCCTTCTGATTGCAGCACCCTGAGAAGCTTTCACTGTCTTTAGCTCCTTTCTAAGACCAAGAACCTCCTTTGACAAGTTTGTACAAGTATCCGTCAAGTCCTTTAATTGTTTCATGAAATCCTCACAACTTCGGTCTGTGTGACCTGACCCGAGAGGTTGATCACTGGATTTGGCATTTTGTACAGGTGTTTTAACCGTCAAATCCTCTGTTTCAGGTTCAATGCTAGCCTCAACACTTCGACCTGTGTTACCTGGTCCGAGAGGTGTATCATGGGCATTGTCAATTTGTACATCAGTGTCCATCAATTCAATTGTTTCATCTCTGTCCTCATCACTTCGAGATGTGTTACCTTCTCCGAGAGGTGAATCTCTAGACACAAACTCAGTCTCAACCCTAGGCTGAACATCTGAGTCCCCTATATTAGCCATGTGGCTAGGGTTTCCATCATGTGCATCAGGTTCATAAGAACCCTCAGCAGTAGATGTTGCCAAGGTTGGGGTCTTATTTATGTTGACACTGGCCTGTTCAACTTCTAAGTTGGAAACAGTAGTGTCAGCCCCTTCCTTCATGCCATCTCCATCACCTATGGCAGCCTCATCTGCTTCCATACTAGCACTAGTCTCAGGTAACTCAGTGCTCTTTTCATGTGAAATCCTAGGGGATTGGGTCTTTTGTGGTTCATTATGGGATGATTCATGTGAAATTTCAGGAGTGGGTGTATGATTGGAAGCTGTGGGGTTTTCAGCTTCTTCACCCTGAGCAATATCAGCAACAATGTTCAAAATGTGTTGGGACAATGGAGTTATTCTCCCAGAAAAACCTGTCCCATTTTTCCTTAAATGTTTAAACATTTTAGTTACAAGAACAGGAGTTTTGTAAGGTTTTTCATGAGCAAAAGGTTCTTGTAACTGATTATCAATGAGTAATTGCAAAAATCTTGGATAAAGATAAGAATTTCCTGAAAGATTCTTTTTCAACCCCTCAAAAATCATAGCCGAAAAATTATATGGCTGGCCTGTGGCTAGAGAAATCAAAGCAGAAGCTTGATTTATACTAAACTCATTCCACCCACTTGTTTTAGGACTATGACAATGTAGAAGGGTGTGAACAAGAAACTTCCATTGTGGGCAGAGCAAACGTTTGAAAATTTTAACTTTAGTGTTGGTTCGCTCATACCCAATTCTTTCAAGTTCCTCAAAAATTGTAGATGTGGGAAGGCAAGTTGTTGCTTCATCATCTGTAAGACGAAGAATTCATCTTATAGATGTCTCAGTAACGACTATTCTTTCCTCATCCACTAAAGCAATTAGCATTTCTTCCCCATTAATAGTTTCAGTCGTAACAGTCGACCAAAACTGTTTTATGTGGGAACGATATATAGTTGGATTTACTGATAATGCATACCTAATGGAGGTAGCATTAAGAAAGTCTATAACTTCAGTGAATCCATCAGCCTCCGGCACCTTTTTAAGAAAAGCTACTTGATTGTGATCGTCAGAAAAGGTACGTCTCGCCATTATAAATTAGGGTTTTGATTTTGGGAAATTTTGAATCAGATGCTAATGAAGATGTTAAGGTTTGGAGAGAATTGAATTTTGGGCGCACAATTTTAATTTGGGGATCGAATTAGGTCTTATACCAATTAGATACCAATTAGAACATTTTAGGCGCCAATTTGTAAAATAGTCCTCCAACTTTCAAAGTTAGCAGTAGAATGCTAAACTTGCAAAACTAACATCAGAACATCTCCAGCAGTAGAATGGATTTCTTCCCAATACTTATTCAAGTACCCAAAATAAATATCCACCCTTTATGGTCAACTCACCCAAAATTAAATCTATATACCAACTTGAGAATTAATACTAAATACCAACCCCGCCTTAAATGTCATTAAGTCTTGATTAACTCTATAAAAGCCCTTAACGCATCTACACACATTCATCTCCTCCCACATAGTTCTCAACACTAATCTTTAACATTCCAAGCACCATGAATCCTTCAAAGATCATAGAAATCTCATCGGATTCATCATCTGACTCCGGAAGCTCTGGATAGAATAACTATTTTCCACCTGACTATTCTGGTCAAACTAGCAGAAGGCAAAGGACAAATCCTCCAATATCATCGGATGAACTAACAACTCCTCCATCTTATTTAGACGATTCATTCACCTCTTCAGATTCTTCGGATGATGATGAAGTTCAAAAACTATCAGACATACTAACCAAAGAGTTTGAAAAAGCGGCATCATCAGTGAAGATCCCTGCTCCGAAGAGAAAGCCTGAGAAGAAGTGATGCGTGGTTTTGCAACCTTACAACAGGTTTTACCTCTCGAGGGATCTCAAGAGGCTTACAACCCCACCAGGCAGTGTACCTGACCGATGTAGTATAGTGTAGTGGTAAGTACGGGGGATTGATCGTTCTCCACAGGGAATAGTGTTCGTTAGGTATGAAAAACTACTCTAATTAGGTCTAAGGGTGAAGGAAGATTATTTTTGTATTTTTTTATTTTTATGAAAGCAAGTAAAATCTCGGGTTTGAAGGAGTGGGCGGAATTAGTTGCTAGTCAACTAACCCAAATAACTACAAATGCAAATAAAATAAAATAACAAAAAATGAAAAGGTCGTGAAACTTATGTGGAGAGAAATGTGTTTACTTAGATTTCCTTACTCCCTAACTATCTTTTACCGGTTGATTAGTGTGTATTAATTGCGTGGATGACGGGTGTATTCCTTAATACCAATCGTGGGGTGGCGTACGTACTTCCCCAACTCTACAAGCTCCTACTTCACTCCTATGTCGAGCCGGCTAAGAAGCTCCTAACATGGGATCACTAGAAGTCGCTCATGCATTAAATACAACCATAAAAACCTTAGTACGCATTGGTTCATGTTTCTTAAGACGTTCAAGCAAGTTACCGAATAGGAAGTTAGCCAGTTTTCTTAAGCCTAACATAGATGAACAATCATCCAATACAATCAATAACACACTAATAACCAATAATCAATAGCTAGGTTTCATTAGATCTAAGCAAACACAAGATAAATCTAGCCTGGCATGTTAATCAAAAGACAAGAACAAGATATAATCAAACAACACATAGACATATTGTTTGATTAAACAATTACTTATCTTCAATTAAACATGGGAGATCCAAGGGTATGAAAACCCTTAAAAATGGCAGAAATTCGTCTTAGGGTTTCTCCTCACAAAGTTGCACACTAATGACAAAAAATTGCAAAACTATATATAGAGTTTAAGGGCTGACGGCGTCACGTTATAGGACTTGACGCCGTCACCTCGCCGTGTCTAGGGTTCCCGGATGGCCTTCTTGACGCCGTCCCTCTTTAGTGCTCCAAAATCCGCTCTGGCTTATCAAGGCTTGACGCCGTCAGAAATGGGCTTGACGTCGTCCCTCTTTAAGTTAAACCGTAATGGCCTTGATCACTTCAAAGGGTGACGCCGTCAGATTTTTCATTGCAAAATTCTCTGGCTTATCATGTGTATTTTTCATATCCACCTTTTTTGCCAAGCCATGACGCCGTCAAGGGCAATCCCCGACGCCGTCAAAGGTACTTTTCCAGCCGATTTTGAGACTTTGTCGTTTTCTTCACTTTTATGCTCCAAAAACGTCCAAAATGCTTCCTTTTCCAGATTTCTTCTCCAAAGTACCTAAAATGACAAAAGGAACGATTTAGGGCAATATTTGATCAAATAAATACGATTTAGGGCTTAAATGACCCCCTAAAAGCGGTACACTTTTCGCTTCATCAAATACCCTTACACTTGAGATTTGCTTGTCCTCAAGCAAATGCGCTTTTATTCTAATCAAAATACAAGTTAGGGGTCATTTAATGCTAATATAAAAGTAATTACAACAAATAGTCGTTCCACTTTAATCATAATAAGCACGGAGATTACAAACTAGCACCTCATAAGTAGTGTTTAGATACTCACATCTCTCAGGTGTCATCAAAATAAATCTCATAAATGGAAACGGATAATACCTCTCACTACCTGTCATGGCAAATAGATTACCATAGGCTTGGGAAAGGATCGAAAACCTCCTCTACTAGGCGTAAGCACCTAAGATAAACTATCAAAGAGGGCTTTTATATGGGTTATAACGTGAGGTGTAGGGATATGATAAACACGGTTTTGTTGGATAAGGGATATTTTACTGGTGGCGAGTTAAAGATCTTGATTAATTACATGTACAATATGGCGTTGCTAAGCCAAGACTAGACTCGACTTAAGCTAAAAACAAAATAACAAAAACATAAAATAAACATAAAATGAAACGGGATGGTAGTCCGTATGTTTTTTCTACTTTTCTTTTTCTCATTTTTTTGTATTTTTCTTGATTTTTTTTGATTTTTTTGATTTTTTTTTCATACACTCTTGCCCTACCATCCAAAATAATACATCATAGGGGCGTTGCATTCCCCTTACACTTGAACTTTTACATAACTTTACAAATACTATTCTAATGACTCGAATTAAGATAATCGAAACACTTGGAGTACTTTTAAAATATTTAGCACATATGGGGGTAATAAATGATGTTCTTCCCCATTACTCCATTACACTAGTACTTTACCCATGAGTCCCAATCGTCCCAAAACAATATGTACAAGGATATGACTCGACTTAGCAACCATGTAATCAATTAGATAATTAACTTGGGGTTTAAACAAATGTTGTCACAATAATGCACTAAAAATGAGTGCATACAAGGTAGGCTAAGGCGATTTGGGTGTACATTTAAGTGGGGTGTAAACAAATTCTTCCTTTAAGTAAAATGCTTAAAGGTCGAAACGAAAAGATAGGCTCTGAGGGGTGTACTAGGGGTATCGTGTACTAAAAATGAGTACAACGCAAAGGGTGTGGGAGAATTACTTGACCAATGTAGCCAATGTAATTATAACAAAAACACAGGTGTAAAACAATGGGTTAATTCTAATGCCTCTTATCATGTAGTAAATCTAACTACACGAATGTAGTCTCACTTGTGGCCTCGGAATGGTCCTAACGCAAGTTCTAGAATCTAAGTGCTACCGGTACACACATCATAGCATAAATGCTTTTCCTACCAATTCTAGGGGCGAACCTCACATATTTGGGGGTGGAAAATTTTTTAGTGGTACGGTTTTTGTGCTAGTCATATAACTCCTATCCATGAGACGCTCATTAAGCTCAAAGTTTCACTCCTATATGTTGTAAAAAATTTTAAATTTGGCACTAAAATTGCCCTAACAGGTATTTATCTCAGTTTTATTACACATCTACCATTAAACAAGCAAAAATCAAGCGTAATAGCATTTTCTAAAGTATCGTATTTTACCCCCCCTTACACTTAAGATGAACATTGTCCCCAATGTTCAAATAACAAGATGTAAAAGTGAAAAGGTAAAAGAATGAAATCAAATACTCCCCTTATTCGCTCGGTGGATAATGAGGTAACATGGTTAGATCTTCTTCCAAGAGAATGTAGAAGCTCCAAGACTAAAGCATTGCCAAAAGCTTGATTCCACATACATTTCCTTGTCCAAAATAACCTGTTAAACCTGAGAAAACAAACACGAAAACCTGCATAACATCGGCGGGATAAATTCTATATATAAGGATATAATGCTTGTGGAATGATAATTTTGCAGATTCCTGGAGATTATAAGTTATAGATTTAATAAAAACTTTTTATGAAAACAAAACTTTCAAAAAATTTCAGAAAATTAACACCTGACGCCGTCAGGTTGTAAATCCTGACGCCGTCAGAAATGATCTGACAGAATTCTCATGTTAAGTTTTCCGAAAAATTTCTGGAAAAACCTTTACCTTACTTCCTGGAATTCCTGCAAAATATCATTATGACTCGATACAAGCATTTGACTCATACAAATACGAATATGTATGTTAATTTATTATTATTACGATTCATGTTCATTTGTGTTCTAATAAACTGATTTGGATTTCCCTTACACTTATCTTTTGCAAAATACCTTTATATGTAGTTAAGACGAAGTTAAAAACAAGATAAAGCATTTTCACAATTTAGTTTTGAACATGAATCAATAATAATAAAAATTAAACACACATACGGAAACAAATAAAATTAAACAAACAAATAAATAAACAAATAAAGCAAATAGAGCTTGGGTTGCCTCCCAAGAAGCGCTTTTCTTTATTAACGAGTCTTGTAGCTAGACTCAAAGTCACGCTACCCTATGTAAGTGAGCTCGTCATCGAGGACGTCTTTAGGGTTAAGCTTGGATTGAAGTTTCCTATTGGTCCGCTTAGTACAATATATCCTTTCAAACTTCTCTCCATCCGGGTCATACAATGTCATCTTAATATGCCATGACCCATCTCCATCTTTGGGTGGTTTTTCCCAATCCCACTTATGATCATCATCCTCACAAGTCCACTTATTCATCCCTAGGTTAATTGGCAAAACTCCTAGGAATTCAATCATCTTTCTAAAAACTAGAGGGTCTTCAAATGGATCCAATTCGGTGTCCCTAGCCAAGAGTTGTTCTACCGCATGTGTTCGGTTCACAAAGTCCTCTTCTAGGTAAAATGGGCGTTGGGGTCCTATGAAGTCTCTATCGATCCAAGGTCCATATCTAGATGGTCTCCTATTTAATTCTAACCAATGGGGTGTTGGTTCCTCACTAGTATCATAGGCATGTTTCTTAACATCATAGACTGACCAAGTATCACCTTCACCTACAGCTATCTTAGATTCCTTGCAATCAATCATAGCACTAGCGGTCGCCAAAAATCCTCTACCTATCAACAAAGGGCATGTAGGGTCGCTAACCATATCAAGGACGTGGAAATCGGCTAAAATGGTTAGTTTTCCAATATGTACTAACACGTCTTTGACTACTCCAACCGGGTAAGCAACACTTCCATCCGCTAAGCCTATTATCACCTCGGTTTCTTCAAGTTTTCCTAGTTTTAGAGAGGTGTAGAGAGGTAACGGAAGTAGGTTAAGGCTTGATCCAAGATCGGCTAATGTGTCATAAGCCTCCGAATTACCGATCTTGCATGGTAGAACAAATAAGCCCGGATCATCTAACTTCTTAGGTAGCTTGTTTTGAACAAAGGCGGTCCCTTTTTCGCCTAACTTGAGCTTCTTCTCATCCAACACATCAATAACCGGACTTTCAAGGTGGAGCTCCTTGAATTCTTCGTCAAGGTTTTGAGTGGGAGGTGTTTCAACTATGACTTGGGTTTGTTTGAAACACGTGCTCATGGAATTGACCGAATAATATTGTGGACAAGAACTAGGAGACGAAACCGACGAGATGGCGTTGACGTTTAGTTTCGGGTTCTTGACTGTGTTGCTAGGGAGTGCTCCCATTTCTCGGTCATTGAGGGCTTTCAACAAAGTGTCAATCTTATTGGTCATCTCGCTTTGTTTTTGTTTGAAATCGGCTTCAAACTTGGCCAAACGAGCTTCTTGAGATGCCATAAATTGAGACATCAATCCTTCAAAGTTATTGGTACTACCATTGCTGGAAGGATTGTTGTTGAAAGTACGGTTCGAGTTGGAACCGCTTGATTGGAAACGATTAGGTGGTTTGGAAGAATGGGTTTGTTGTGTGTTTTGGTTTTGTTTCCACCTAAGGTTTGGGTGATTTTTCCATGAGGGGTTGTATGAATTACCGTAGGGGTTTGGCTCGGGTTTGAAAGTGTACCACTTGTCTCCCGCTCCGTCGGTACGCGAGGATGCGTAGTCCGCAAAAGCTTGTTCGGGGAGTTCCATGCAATCACGAGTGTCGTGGGGACCACTACATAATTCACATAAAGAAGTGATTTTGTTCACTTGGCCTGAAGGTTTAGGAGCCTCGTAGGATTTCATAAGAAACTTGACTTGGTCTTCAAGTTCTATGATCCTACGGTCAGAAGTGCTTGAATTGTTCGAAGGCAAAGATATTGCCTTGACCGTTTTATTCAAATCACGGGGATCACTCCAACTTTCGTTGTCATAAAGAGCAAGATCTTCTAGGAGAGCCCATGATTGTTCCGCACTTAGATCACGTAGCTTACCACCGGCCTATTGGTCAATGGTTTGCCTCGTGGAGAGATTGATGTGGTCATAGAAGATTTGGACTTGGAGCCAAAGTTCTATGCCATGGTGAGGGACTTTTCGGAGTTAGTCCTTGAATCGAGCCCATGCCTCGTAGAGGGTTTCGCCTTGACGTTGTAGGAACATCAAGATATCATTCCTTAGCTTGGTAGTTCTTCCTGGTGGGAAAAACTGAGCGAGGAAATGAGTGGTGAGATCATCCCAAGAGGTGATAGATCCTGCGGGTAGACGCTCTAGCCATTGACTAGCTTGGTCCCGCAGAGAGAATTGAAAGAGACGCAGTCGGGTCGTCTCTCGAGTGGCAACATCAAGGTCTATGGAATCAACGATTTTGAGAAAGTCCTTGAGATGTTGATTAGGATCTTCAGAACGAAGTCCATGGAATGCGCATCCGCTTTGCACCAACCGGATGGTGTCGGATCGCAAGGGTGTGATATTGGCTCCTTGAGTGAGCTCAATGGTGTTTCGATAGCCATGGTGGCTAGGACGGGAGTAGTCTCCTAAGGTACGGGCTCTAGGAGGTGGGTGTTGTTGTGGTGGTGGGTTGTTGGGATCGAGGATATTACCACCTTCCATGATGTCGGATGGTAATGGTTACGAACAAAGAAACGAAGAAAAAAGATAGACTAAAGAAAACCTAGAAAAATAAAATAAAAATCTCACTAGAAAGGAATCTAGTGAGTAGACCTAATAAAATAAAAATTCAACCTAAACAATAACTATTCCCCGGCAGCGGCGCCAAAAACTTGATGCGTGGTTTTGCAACCTTACAACAGGTTTTACCTCTCGAGGGATTTCAAGAGGCTTACAACCCCACCAGGCAGTGTACCTGACCGATGTAGTATAGTGTAGTGGTAAGTACGGGGGATTGATCATTTTCCACAGGGAATAGTGTTCGTTAGGTATGAAAAACTACTCTAATTAGGTCTAAGGGTGAAGGAAGATTATTTTTGTATTTTTTTATTTTTATGAAAGCAAGTAAAATCTCGGGTTTGAAGGAGTGGGCGGAATTAGTTGCTAGTCAACTAACCCAAATAACTACAAATGCAAATAAAATAAAATAACAGAAAATGAAAAGGTCGTGAAACTTATGTGGAGAGAAATGTGTTTACTTAGATTTCCTTACTCCCTAACTATCTTTTATCGGTTGATTAGTGTGTATTAATTGCGTGGATGACGGGTGTATTCCTTAATACCAATCGTGGGGTGGCGTACGTACTTCCCCAACTCTACAAGCTCCTACTTCACTCCTATGTCGAGCCGGCTAAGAAGCTCCTAACATGGGATCACTAGAAGTTGCTCATGCATTAAATACAACCATAAAAACCTTAGTACGCATTGGTTCATGTTTCTTAAGACGTTCAAGCAAGTTACCGAATAGGAATTTAGCCAGTTTTCTTAAGCCTAACATAGATGAACAATCATCCAATACAATCAATAACACACTAATAACCAATAATCAATAGTTAGGTTTCATTAGATCTAAGCAAACACAAGATAAATCTAGCCTGGCATGTTAATCAAAAGACAAGAACAAGATATAATCAAACAACACATAGACATATTGTTTGATTAAACAATTACTTATCTTCAATTAAACATGGGAGATCCAAGGGTATGAAAACCCTTAAAAATGGCAGAAATTCGTCTTAGGGTTTCTCCTCACAAAGTTGCACACTAATGACAAAAAATTGCAAAACTATATATAGAGTTTAAGGGCTGACGGCATCACGTTATAGGACTTGACGCCGTCACCTCGCCATGTCTAGGGTTCCCGGATGGCCTTCTTGACGCCGTCCCTCTTTAGTGCTCCAAAATCCGCTCTGGCTTATCAAGGCTTGACCCCGTCAGAAATGGGCTTGACGCCGTCCCTCTTTAAGTTAAACCGTGATGGCCTTGATCACTTCAAAGGGTGACGCCGTCAGATTTTTCATTGCAAAATTCTCTGGCTTATCATGTGTATTTTTCATATCCACCTTTTTTGCCAAGCCATGACGCCGTCAAGGGCAATCCCTGACGCCGTCAAAGGTACTTTTCCAGCCGATTTTGAGACTTTGTCATTTTCTTCACTTTTATGCTCCAAAAACGTCCAAAATGCTTCCTTTTCCAGATTTCTTCTCCAAAGTACCTAAAATGACAAAAGGAACGATTTAGGGCAATATTTGATCAAATAAATACGATTTAGGGCTTAAATGACCCCCTAAAAGCGGTACACTTTTCGCTTCATCAAGAAGCAAGTTCCATCTCCAAATCAAAAGCAAATCCCATCTCCAAGACCAGTAATACTGGCACTTCCCTGCAAGAAGGTGTCTGAACTCATGGGTAACAGAGGACCCCGCAGCAAAGTCATGTCGGATATCATTGGAAAAGGAAAAGGAAAGGTTGAGTAGTTGTGTTGTGTGGTAGGTGTGTGTAGGTTATGTGTAGTTGGATTGTGGGTTGGTTGTTTGTTTTATAGCATTTGAATCCTGAATGATTATGTAACTCCTGCTTTTGATCTCAGCAATGAATAAACCTCTCTTATCTTTGTGTTGATGAACATTCACTTTTATGCTTTTGATCCTGAATAGATAGCCTCCCCTGAATTTCAGAATCATCTTTTGCTCAACAATCAATCTTTTATGACTTATCCTGCAAAAGATTAGTCCAACAACCACAAAACACAAACAAGAGTATCTCATAATAATCACAAGATAGTCAACAAAATAACCATCTTAGCAGCACACAATATACATACATAGCAAGCACTAGAAACAACTTATTTGATCAATAACAGCACAAAACCTTAAAAACTTTTTACAAAAACATACAGAGATAAGATTTTAAAGATTGATCATACCAATACTAGCAACTAAAAATTGAAATCTACTTATATCAAAACTTTTAGTAAGTAGATCAGCAACATTATTATCAGTATGTATTTTAACCACTTGAATTAACTTTTTCTCATAACAATCTCTAATAAAATGATGTCTTATCTCTATATGCTTTGTTTTAGAGTGAAAAACAGGATTCTTGATTATACACATTGTGCTGTTATTATCAATATAAATTTTGGTGTTCATGAAATTGTACCCATAATCCAAGAGTTGATTCTGAATCCAGAGTACTTGTCCACAACAACTAGAAGCAGCTACATACTCTGCCTCAGTTGTTGAATTAGCCACCACAGTCTGTTTCTTGCATTGCCATGAGATAAGCCTATGACCAAGGTATTGACAGCCTCCAGTGGTTGACTTTCTATCCAAACTAGCTCCAGCAATGTCACTGTCTGAGTATGCTATTAAGTCAAAGGGTGAATTATTAGGATACCAAAGACCCAATTTAGGTTGACCCTTTAGGTACCTAAAAATTCTTTTGACCACTTCCAAGTGTGAAACTTTTGGGGACACTTGAAATCTGGCACAAGCACACACAGAAAACATGATATCTGGCCTTGAAGCAGTCAGATACATCAATGAACCAATCATTGATCTATAAAGATGTACATCAACCTCTTCTCCATCTTCATCCTTGAGCAAAGGTTTGTTATTATCCATTGGTGTCTTAGCTGCCTTCACATCATTGAAACCAAATTTCTTTAACATATCAGCCACATACTTGTCTTGACTGATGAAGATCCCTTCAGCTTTCTGCTTAACCTGAAGCCCCAGAAAGAAAGTGAGTTCACCTATAGAACTCATTTGAAATCTGTTATGCATGAGCTTATCAAATTCTTCACAGAACACCTTGTTTGTAGACCCAAAAATGATATCATCTACATAAACCTGAACTAGTAGAATATCATTCTTATTTTTCTTGATGAACAAAGTTTTATCAATGGTTCCCCTTGTGAATCCATTAGATAACAAGTATTTAGACAAGGTGTCATACCAAGCTCTAGGAGCTTGATGTAAACCATACAGTGCTTTCTCCACTTTATATACTCTATCTGGAAAGTTAGGATCTTCAAAACCAGGAGGTTGCATCACATAAACCTCTTCATCAATCTTTCCATACAGAAAAGCACTTTTCACATCCATTTGGTACACTGGAAAGTTCTTGAATGAGGCAAAAGCCAAAAACAATCTAATAGCCTCTATCCTTGCTACAGGAGCAAAGACCTCATCATAATCTATTCCTTCTTCCTGAGTGTACCCTTGAGCCACCAGTCTTGCTTTGTTTCTTATCACAATTCCTCTTTCATCTCTTTTGCACCTGAACACCCATTTTGTACCAATTGCCCTCTTCCCATTAGGCAAATCAACTAGTGTCCAGACCTCTTGAAGTTTGAACTGCAACAGCTCCTCTTGCATGGCTTCAACCCAACTTGAATCATGCATAGCTTTGTGAATATTTTTGGGTTCTACTTGTGACAAGAAACAGGCAAATTTGCAATTCTGTAGGTCCTTGTGGCTATTCCTCTGATGCAATGATTGAGCAAATAAACCTTGATGAAGTTGATCACTCAGCCTTTTTGCTTTACTTCTGGTTTGTACAGTAGATTGTACATCACCAATTATCTGCTCCTTGGGATGGTTCTTATGTATCCTTGTAGTTGGAGTAGGACTGACTTGTATAGAAGGCTCCAAATTTGTCAAATCAGCACTTGATCCAAAAACATCCACAACATCTTCATCTGTGTCATAATAGATTTCCTCCATTTCAGGCATATGAGGAAAGTCACCATCATCATTAACATCATCATTAAAGTCAGCAGCAGAATTCTTTGGAACAGCAGTAGAATTACTAGGCTTAGCAGCAGAATTGAGAATACTGCTGCTAGGTGTAGCAGTAGAATTATTTGGCTTAGCAGCAGAATTAGAGATACTGCTGCTAGCTTCATTTCTTGTACTTCCAAGCTTTGCTGACTTTTCAACAGTCTTGCCATCATTAGAAGGTTCATCATCACCTTCTGCATCATCCTTTGGTACTTCCTTATGAACAGCATCATCATCTGAACTCTTTCCCTCTTTATCTGTTGGAGTGAAGAACTGATCAAACTTCCACTTTTCAATCAAAACAAACTCCTCTGCAGATCCATCCTTCTTTGCTTGTGTACCTGCATTGGGGTTAGTTTGTGTACCTGCAGACATGTTAGTTGTACCTGCAATGACTGGTTGATAATTCATACTTTTGGTTAGAGAATCAATATCAAACATCCATTCAGGACCTTTTCCATCAACATTAGGTGTGGTTTCTCTAATTGTAACATGTAAATTTTCCACCACATGCCCAGTCCTTTGATTGAAGACTCTAAAAGCCTTACTTTCAGTGGAGTATCCAACAAAGAAACCTATGTCTGCTTTTTCACTAAACTTGCCTAAGTGGTCAATGGTGTTCAAAATAGTAACAGGACACCCAAATGGTCTTAAGAAATCTATCAGGGGTTTCCTACCATGTAATAACTCATAAGGGGTCTTGTTATGAGGCTTAACTATCTTACTTCTATTTTGCACATAGCAAGCAGTGTTGACTGCTTCAGCCCAAAAGATAGTGGGTAACTTAGACTCTGACAACATGGTCCTTGCAGCCTCAATTAATGTTCTATTTCTCCTCTCAGCAACCCCATTTTGCTGAGGAGTTCTAGCCACACTAAACTGTCTAGTTATACCCTTTTCCTCACAGAACTGATTCATCACTTGGTTCTTAAATTCAGTTCCATTGTCACATCTGATGACCTTAACTTTGTGATTAAATAGGTTTTCTATCCTTGTAATAAAAGCCTTAAGAATTCCAGGAGTCTCATCCTTAGTAGCTAAGAAGAATACCCAAGTAAATCTACTAAAATCATCAGTGACCACTAAGCCATACATCTTTTTGTTCAAGCTTTTCACATAAGTAGGTCCAAATAGGTCCATATGTAACATGAACAAGGGTTCAGAAATAGAGTTCACCACTTTGGACTTACAAGATGCTCTATGTTGCTTTCCCATCTGACAAGCAACACATATTTCAGGGTTTTCAAAGATCTTTGAAGGTAATCCTCTGACCAAGTTCCCTTTCACCAACTTGTTGATAGCCTTGTAGTTCAAATGGCCAAGCCTTCTATGCCAAAGTTTGGATTCATCAATGGTGGCCTTTGCAAAAAGACAAGTTAAATCTCTTTTGGGAATGATGTTCTTAATGTCCACACTGTATATATTGTTTGTTCTAGGGACTTTAAGTAGTACTTCAGAATCATGAGGTAACTTAAAGTCAGGAGACAAAACAAGACAGTCAGTGTCTGTAAAAAGAACAAAATTCTTTTTGTCACACATTTGTGAGACACTAAAAAGATTGAACTTAAGTCCCTCTACAAAATACACCTTTTCAAAATCCAACTTTCCTGTTCGAATAGTACCTCTACCAACAATCTTGCCACCTTTTGGATCATTGCCAAAAGCAACATAACCACCATCAAAAGCCTTAAAATCTTCCAAGTTGCTCTTGTCCCCAGTCATATGTCCAGAGCATCCACTATCAAAAATGCATTTATCCTTTAGCTCCAATTGTAGATTGCCCTGCACAAAAAGTAAGAGAGTTAGTTTTTCTTTGGGACCCAAGCCATTACTGACTTGGATCTGCCTTGTGCATCAAAGTAATCATATTTCTTGAAGTTCATTGATGCACTACTGTGTCTGGTTTTGGGTTTCCAGACCCAGCAAGCTGAGGCCTTAACAGCATAGAAATGAGTGCCCATAACAGTGTCAGTCACCACTTTTGGCTTAGCAGCAGAATGAGTGATACTGCTGCTAGCTTTAGCAGTAGAATACCCTGTTTTCTTTGGAATGGGCTTTGTTGGTGCAACAGGAGAAATAGTCCTAGAAATACCATTTCTCAACAAAATCTCCTTAGGAACCATGTTTCTTTTGGGATGTGGGTGAGTCTTTCTAGCAAAGTTCCTATGGTTCACCCTAGCATTATAGTTCCATACAGGTTTTGGAGCACTAGCTTTCTTAGGTTTTGACAAGTAACAATCTTCCTGCAAGTGCTCAAAACTACCACAGTTGTGACATGCCTTCTTAACCAGTTCAAAGTCACTACCTAATGTGTGTGAAATCACCTGGTGTAAGTTTCTCTGATTTCCTCTGGGCAAGTCACAAGTCTTCCTAGGATAAGCTCTAGGATTATCATCATACTCAGCCACTTTCCTAGAGATTCTACTTCCTAGCACAGGTTTCATAAATTCGACATTTTTAGCTTTAGTTTCTACAGGTTTTGTTTCGACCTTTTTAACCTGTGAGACATGTGGTTCAACAGTCCTAAGAATTTCTTTCTTTTTAGCTTTGGGTGTTGAATCAATCTCATCATCATCACTATCTGACACCCAATCTTCAATGATTGGAGCATCAGACAATTTTTCATTAATCTTAGGCGCACTAGTCTTATCAGATGATTCATTGTTTACTTGACTTGTTTCACCTACAGATTGTGCAGCTGACTCAGATATAAAGGACAATACTTTCCTAGCTGGTGCATAAGCACCTTTAAGAGGGGGGGGGGCACTTCATTGTATCCTAGGCCACATCCTTTTTTAAAGATCTGAGATTCAACTGCTTTATTTGCTAGAACAGATGCATATTGTTTTTATCTATCCTAACAACATGTTCTTCTTTTTCACTTAAAGCTAAGTCTCTAGCTAATTCAGCTTCTTCCACTCTTTTATTAAGCACATTAATTTCACATTCTTTCTTAGCTAGCTCAGTTTCAAGAGTATGAATTTGATCAGCATATTCTCCCTCAATTTGATTAAGAAACTCAACCTTGTTTTCTAAAGATTTTAAACCATGTCGATATCCTAAGTTATCAAGTTTGAGCTTATTAAATTCAATTTTTAATTCATCATAACTAGATTTCCATGTCTCTATTGTATCTGAACAAGATTTAAATGAACATGAAGATTCATTTGATACCTCAAAGTCTGATCCAGAGGAGGAGTAACCCATAAGAGCAAAGTGTTGTTCTTTGGGTTCTTCATCAGCTACCAGTGCAAAGTTGGGACCATCCTCAGCTTGGTCACTCCAGTCAAATTCTCCCAAGCCATCACATGAAACCATAGCAGTAGTAGGTTTAGCATCTTCAATGGGAATCTGTCTTGGATTTTCCTTGATCTGCTTTGGTGCTCTGCATTCCCTTGCAAAGTGCCCTTTTCTGTGGCAATTATAACATTCAAACTTTGATTTGTCAAACCCCACATTGTTCTACCTTCTGAACTTGAGCTCTCTTCCAGTTCTCTTCAAGAATCTTCTTGCCCTCATAGTCAACATTGCAAATTGCCAGTGCAAATCCATCTCTTCTAAATCATCATGATCAACTTGATCTAGATCCTGACTCATTATTGGAGTACTTGTTGTAAGTTCAGCTAAATAGGCACAAATAGCAGCATCACTAATGTTGTCACTATTTGTAGAACTAGCAGCAGAACCAGTATGAACAACAACAGAATGAGTTTCTTGAGTATTCCCAGAAGTCTTATTATTTGATAACATAAAAGCAAGGTTGTTTGTACTTGAAGAACTGGTTGAACCCTTTACCTCAGTTTCATAGACCTTCAAGTTGTTATACAAATCATCCAAATTCATAGCATCAAAATCATCCTTGTTCCTCCAGACAACTGTGTGAGTATTCCATTCTGGTGCAAGACTCCTTAGAAACTTCAGATTAATATCTTCCTTTGCAATAGTGACATCAAGAAGCGCCAACTGACTCACTAACTTTTGCAACCTGTCATAAGTACCATCAATATTTTCATTGCTTGATGCAGTGAAAGTTTCAAATTCGTGCTTTAGCAAATTCTTCCTTGACTTTTTGGTGGCTTCATTCCCACCAAACCTGAGTTCAATTGCTGCCATCAAATCCTTGGCAGACTTGGTGTTTTTGAAGGCCAATTGGTACTCATTAGGTATTCCCATCAAGAGAATAGTATGAGTTCTGATCTCCAGTTTCCTTTGAGCTTTATCTTCATTGGTTTTGATGGGTACGGCTTGCCCATCAACACCAGTCTTAGGTAGAGTATCACCAGTTTGTATGATTTCCCACATCGTGTAATCACACATCTTCATGTACTGTTCTATCCTCATCTTCCAGAGTTCATATTCTCCAACCTTGAGCATTGGAACCTTGGAAGCAGTAAGCATATGATGAGATTCAGACTCCATTGCTTTTGATGATGAACAGATCTGAGCTTTTTGAAATTCTTCTCGGTATCAGTTTCTAGATCACAAGCTCTGATACCACTTGTTGATCCCAATTGAGCTTAACGATCATGTTAATTACTTTAGATATAAACCTAAAGCAATAGGTATAGAAACTGCTTATGAAAGATCTATTAATTACTATGCGGAAGTTAGTAATTAACCTTAAGAAGAATAATAATAACACACGATAATTTCTCTCAACCTTCACCTCAATATATATTAATATACGGTTACTCAAAAGTAACAGGGTTACAACGAACCTTGAAGTGATTACAAGACAATACGTATGCTAGGACAATCGATATCTAACCCTAACCCTAGATCCTCCTTTTATACACATAAGGAGTCCTAGTCGGTTACAAAACTTTCTATACAAGAATAATATCTAATCGTATCTTTACCATAAACAAACTATACATATCCAATAAGCAGCAGAATCAAACTCTAGCAGCAGGATCATCTTCGACTAGCAGCAGTTTGACACTTAGCTTATTTCATCACCTGCAGCAGAATGAATATACTAGCAGCAGAATGATTATGCCTAGCAGCAGAATCATACTTAGTATATTTTCCCATAGAACCATGAGCAGCAGAATAACAACACTTAGCAGCAGAATCTTCAAAGTAGCAGCAGTATCATTTAAACCCAACAAAGAATGATAGTCAAAAGGGGTAAATTGAGCACTTTCATTGCTAGCAGCCTCAGCTGATGTGATGAAACGACATCAATTTACACGTTTCTAAATTGGTTAACTTAATTGAGCACTTTCATTACTAGCAGCCTCAGCTGATGTAATGAAACGGCGTCAAGGCATAAAGATTTGGGGATGAAACATGCTTACATTTTGCAACCGAGGTTGGCAATATAATGTAAGTCCCATGATTTCTAGGAATTGCAATTGGATATTGGCAATTGGGTGAACCCGTACCTTATTGAGTACTTTCGTTGCTAGCAGCCTCAGCTGATGTAATGAAATGACATCAATTGGGATCCTAATTTTCAGTGAAAATTAAATGGTTATTTAACCAATGGGTGTTTAATTTTCTTGAAAAGTTTATTATCGAAAGTACTGACTTTTGAACTTTTTCTGTAGAAATGGCCCAACCCGGAAACACGTCAAACATTACCTCTTCTTTCAAAATGATGATTGAAAAAGAGAAATTGACTGGGACTAAAAATTTCAACGATTGGTATCGTAATCTAAGGCTTGTTCTTAGGATAGCCAAACGTTTTGAATGTCTTAGTGAGCCTCTTCCGGTTGCTCCTCCTGCTGACTCTCCTAATGAATTACTTAGAGAGTATAACGAAGCTTATGACAAGCACAATGATGCGGCTTGTCTCATGCTATCGGGGATGGATCCTCAGCTGGTAAAACAGTTTGAGAATTATGGTCCGATGCAAATGATTGAGGAACTCAAACGTATGTTTGAGAAACCTCCAACGACTGAGTTATATGATGTGCTTGATTCTATAGCCAAATGCAAGCAGGAAGCAACCAAACCCGTGAGTGCACATGTATTGGAGATGAAAGGATATCTTGACCAATTGGATGCACTCGGATGCGGGTATGTGGAAGATGTTAAAGTTGGCCTCATCAATAGATCCCTTAATGAGGAATTGTATGGTGAGTTTGTGCGCAATTTTAACATGCATTGCAAGGGGAAGACATTTACTGACTTGCATGAAATGCTCATTGATTATGAGAAAGGACTCGCTAAGAAAGCTCCTACACCTGCTGTGATGGCAATTAGAGGTGGTAGGGTAGCTAAGCCCGGTAAACCGCACAATGTGAACAAGAAGGGCAAAGGGAAAGCTGACAAAGGAAAACAGGTCGTGATCCATCAGCAGAAGCCCAAGAAGCAGAATCGTCCTCCTAAGAAGGATTATCCTAAAAAGGATATGGCTGCTTGTCACCACTGTAACACTCCTGGACATTGGAAGAGGGACTGTCCATTGCTGCTTGAGGAGTGTCGCAAGAATAAAAATGCCAAGGCTGGGCATGGCGCCAGCACATCAGGTATTTTTATGGTTGAATTATTTTATTTTCCTCATAAGCAAAATACCTGGATATATGATACAGGATGTGGTACTCACATTTGTAATACATCGCAGGGGCTTAGAGGAGTGAAGAAGTTGAACTATGGGGAATGCTACTTGTATGTCGGCAACGGTATACGTGCAGCAGTGGAAGCCATAGGGACTTTTGACTTACTTTTACCTTCGGGTTTAATTTTAGTATTGAACAATTGTCATTACGCACCGTCTATTGTTAGAGGTGTTGTTTCAGTTTCTTTATTGTTGGATATTGGTTTTGAGCATACTTTTAATAATAATGGAATTTCGGTTTCTTTAAATTCTGTTTTTTTACTTTAATGCTATTCCATTAAATGGTGTGTTTGAAATTGACATGGAGAATCATGTCTCCAACGAAAATAATTATATATATAGCATCGGAAATAAGAGAATCAAGTCTAACTTGGATTCGTCTTATTTATGGCACTGTCGTCTTGCTCACATAGGCAAGAAACGCATGGAAAAGCTGCTACGTGATGGGCTTTTACCAAATATCAATGATGATTCAGTTGATAAATGCGAATCTTGCATATCTGGGAAGATGACGAAGAAACCTTTCCATAGCAATATGGAAAAGGCTTCGGATCTACTTGGATTGATACACACGGATGTGTGTGGTCCACTTAGACATGTGTCTAAACGCGGTGCTACCTACTTCCTAACCTTCACGGATGACTATAGTCGTTATGGTTGTGTTTATTTACTTAAACACAAACATGAAGTCTTTGAGACATTCAAGGTTTTTAAAAGTGAAGTAGAATTACAACTCGGTAAGAAGATTAAGGCTCTTTGATCCGATCGTGGTGGTGAGTATTTAAGCCAAGAGTTTAAAGATTATCTAGCTGAGTGTGGCATTGTCCAACAACTCACTTCTCCTTATACTCCACAACAAAATGATGTATCTGAAAGGAGAAATCGTACATTGCTTGATATGGTACGATCTATGTTTAATCTGACAACTCTTCCCTTATCCTTTTGGGACTATGCTCTTGAAAGTATTGTTCGCATACTAAATATGGTTCCAACTAAGAAGGTTGATAAGACTCCATATGAATTATGGACTGGAAAAGCTCCCAACTTGTCTTACTTAAAGATCTGGGGTTGTGAGGCGTTTGTTAAACGTGACTCACCGGATAAACTCCAACAAAGATCTGTTAAGTGTATCTTCGTAGGATACCCTAAGGAAACAAGGGGTTACTACTTTTACTTCCCACCAGAAAATAAAGTCATTGTGGCTAGATATGGTGAATTTCTTGAGGAGAGTTTCTTGTCTCAAGAATTCAGTGGGAGAGTATATGATCTTGAAAATGATCATGAAGATACGTCACCTTCTGAAAACACTAACACACTTCCTGTGGAACTGGTATGTGCTTATTCACATACCTTTTATTTGCCAAATTAAGACCAAAACGACCAAAAACTAACCAAAATGCCAAATATATTTGTGTTTTTGCGTTTGTTTCTATGCAGGTACGTATATTTAGAAATATGGACAAAATCAAGTCAAAACCAAGAAAACGAGCACGAGATTTGGAAAAGTGTCAAAAGCCAAAGCCGGGGAAGCAAATGATCAAAGTTTATGCTCAAAATGTCACCAAAGATCCTTAAAGAATCAAAGAATTACAAGAAAATCCCTTGGATTTATTTTGGAGAAGTGGCAGAAGTGGTCCTTGAAAATTCAGAAGTTACACTTTTGGTCCCTTCATTTTATCTAAAATCACACTAAAAATCCTTAACCTTAAAAACAAAAATCCAATAAATAACACAAACCCATCAGCTATTTAATACCCAACCCAATTTCCATACCCAGCCCACTATCCTACCCGGCCCAAGCTTACACCAAACCCGGTCAATTAAAAATAAAATAACCTTTTTAAATTACCCGCCCCCCAATTTACCCAGAAAACATGAACCCTAAAATTACCCCGTCCAAAATTAACTACAATTAAGGGTAAATTGGTACTTCACACACGTTTCTAGAAGAATTCTGACATGTCAGGACTGACATGTCAGCAATCCCAGCGAATTCGAGGCTTGTGATTGGCTGATGATGTGTGGAGCTTTGATCCAAGGGCTAGAATTGATGGATTGGTGTCCAAGTATGATCAAAGGGCTGATATCATCTCAAAGAAGCACAAAGGGGTGTGGATTGATGACATGGACAACCTAGAAGCCTCCTCTTTCGGCTATAAATAGAGCTCCCCTCTCCTCAGATTTGGAAGTAGTTTTTTAGTAGTGTTATGCTGTTAGTTTGTTTTCTGAATTGTAATCTCAAGTTCCAAATAGTGTAATCAAGGTTTTATTAATGAAATATTAGTTTTATGTTTTTATAATTTACTCAATTTTCCTTTAAGTTGTTTGTTTGGCTTATTCACTGTTACATAAGCTTCTATTCTATTCTATTAAAAGCTTTTACAAAGTTATTTAGTTCAATTCAGTTTTAAATACAAAAATCTAAAAAAATATAGAAAAATTCTCCAAAAATACAAAAATATATTGAAATCAGCTTGCAATAAGCTCTTTTCATCAATATAAGCTCATCTAAGCTTTTATAGCTTATAGTGAGTTTTAGTATAGGATTAATCACAATCATTCTCAAAAGTTTAATAAAGTCAACCAAAAGTCAAAGTTACTGTTCCAATAAGCTGTTGAAGAATAAGCTGATATGGAAGAGCTTATTGGGTTATTTTTGGCTTGTATGAACAAGCCTGGGTATTAGTTAGGTTGATTCAGATCTGATTCACCCATAAGCTCTATTTGTAAGCTCACTTCATTCTCATTTTTAGTGTATAACTGTGCATTTGCTTATTTCAGTCTAAATAGTACTCAATCTGAATTCTAGTAGCTTATTATGTCATGTTTGTGCTTGTTTGAGTAGTTGTTTAGTGTTTCACTTCATTTTAGCTTAAAAGATCATAAAAAGCCTAAAATCAGTCACATAGGTTTAGCTTAATGAAGTGCCTATTTTATGATTAAAAGTTGCTTAATAGGATTAATATAAGTCATATAATCAGTAGTTAAGAGGATTCATAGGTTTATTTGGTGGTCTCTAGTCTAAAAGTTCAAAATCAGTTTCTAATAGGTTGTTTGGGATAAGATCTGTTTTTGGTCAAAAGCTGATGTTACTGTTCATGTACCAATAGTTGAGATTGGATTGAGCTTATTTGAGGTCAGATAAGTTGTTGTTAGTAGATCTTAAGCTCATTTGAAGCATTTTGAATGATTGAGTTGGATAATGATAATGTAGGAGATTAACTGCTTATATAAGCTGTTGATAAGCCCAAGCTTATTCAGCCTCATTTTTGGTATAAGTTAGGGTCATTGTAGTGTTTAAATTAAGAATTCAAGAGTTAGAGTTGTTGCATTAAGAATTGAAAGAGTTGAGGTCAAATAACACCATCTGCACCATCAGACCATTTGTGCAGCCCTTCATCAGTTCTGCTTAACTCAGCCTATTGCTTGATCTATAACTGCTTAATCACTTGTGAAAATTGCATGATTTCTGGTTTTCTAAGAAGCTTGTAGTATAGGCTTTTAAGTTCTGATCTTGGATTTCAATTTTCAGCTTATTAATTGGCTTAAAATTTGTTTGCAAACTGCCCCTATAGGACTGTTGTGCCCTGCTTCAACAGCAATCCCTTAGTGTTTTTTTTGGATCAACTAGTGCTTATTTGCTATTAGAGTAGCTTAATCTAAGTATTTTGGAACTTTTAGAATGGATTTTGTTCATAGTAGCTTAGTCTAGTTTTCCTTTAGCTTATTGCTAGCTTATTTGCATTCTTGCCAAATAATTTCATTTTTCTTCTTCCTTTTAAAAGCCTTATTGAATCAGTTGAGATCAGCTTATTTAGAGCTGATATTAAGGTTTTAAAATTAGTTGTAGTTACATATAGTGCTTATCTTTAATTAGCTTATTCAGTTTTTAAATAAAAAGGCAAAAATAAAATAAAAACAAAAAGCCATTGCTGGGATTTGAACCCTGGCCACCCAGCTCACCACACACACCAAACACCAACTGCCCTTGGGACTTCTTCGTTTATAGACTCTCATTATTTTTGTTTTAACCACTTTCCTTCTCTTAAGCTTATTAAAACTATTCCAGCTTATTACAGCTTATTCAGTTAAGCTTTTTCCAAGTTTTTAATTTTCTCAGCTTCTGAATAGTTTAAAGTAATTTCCAGAAAATTTTCATAATTTTCCAAAATCATTTACTATTTTTTATCATTTAATTTCTTTCTTTTAGTTTTTAATTCATATAAAATTAAATAAAAATCAAAAAAATATAATTCTTTTTTTTTTAAATTTTCTTTTTCTGATTAGAATTTAGGAAAATTAATTTGGAACCCCTAGGATTAGTATTTCATAGATTTGACGTTTTATGCTCGGGTTTTTCTCGGTTTAGTTACGTAACTAGTTTTTCCTTGCATTTTTGGCCTTAAGCATTCTAGATTAGCATTTGCCTTAGTTAATTAGTTGTTTTTAGATTATATTTCATATCTTTAGTGTAAAAACCAAAATATCACTCTTATATCACCATTCACTTCACAATTCGACACCGTAACCGACAACTCGACTTCAACCTTCGTTGGGACTACGACCCGGGGAAATACATTCGTTGTATTTTCTTTGGAATAAAAATACTAATTGGTTGAAAAACACCAAATCAGGAATGACCGGATCTACACACACGCCTTGTGTTAGATGTGATACTAAGAATTATACGTAGTCTAGCACGCGGAATTTACTAGTTAGCACTTAGAAGACTTTATGTGTTTGTGTTTTGTATGATTTGAATGTAACAATGAATGAACACAGAATAATGAACTTCAACGAATCAATATTATTGAAACAATAATACGAGTGATCTCCTATCACTAGGGTTTACAACCTTGAATCTTAACTAAACGATACATCTATGTATATCTAAACTTTAACCTAGGCAATCCTTTTATAGACCAAGGATTCCTTCACAAGATAACTATCATTCTAATCATATAAGATATACACAATATCTTTTCCATAATTATCTATTACATAAATCATAAACAGTACAAACTTCTTCACTCAACAGTCCTAACTGCTTATGTCTTCAAAACTCTTCAGCAGTACTAACTTCCATCTTCAACAGTCCTAACTGCTATATTCAACAGTCTTAACTGCTATAGCTTAATTTCCTAACAATCCTCCCCTAAACTTATGATTTCTATCCAAATCACTAAGTTTCTTCAAATTAAGCTTTATCTCTTATATGAATAAAATTCTTTCAAACACCTATCAAGCAAATCTCTTAGATCTAGCTTTCACTTCTTCTGCAAGGTTGAATATCTTTGTCACCAACATATCAGCCATCTCAGATTCTTCATTAGCTTCTAGCCTAACACTTACCATCATTGTCAAAACACCTGGTCTGAGTGGATAATCTTTTTCAACCAGCATATAGATCTCTATTCCATCCTTGGTAGACACTCTATGTACTCCACATGTTCCAAATAACTTCCTAGTGACATCCATGACTTGTGCTTGAAATCTCCATATTGACTCTCCACCATCTGGTTCATAAATTCTCTTCAGTTGAACCCATAATTCTTTATCTTTATCTTCAATAGGATCTTTATCTCTGAATCTCTCTTTCACTAAGCTCCATAGTTGATTAAGATCTTCTCTGTCAAAACCTTTGAGTAAATCTTCAAACAACTTGTACCTTTCAGAAATACCTCCAAGTCTGATTATCTTCCATCCTTTCATTCTTCCATCAGTGAACACTTCCCAGTCAATGCTTTGATGTTTTACTTGTAAAGGTTCGATATAAGAAGATTCTAGAACAATCATCATCATACTCCTGATCTTCTCATTTGTTAACCCTTCTTTTTCAGACTTTTGTTTCTTTGCAACATCTGATTCCATAGTTTCTGATTCTCTCTTCTTACCTGTTTTGAAACCTCTTCTTGGAGTATTTAGAATAGCATAAGTTTCATAGAATTCCCTTTCAATTATGGCATAAGATTTTCCCTTGAAGTCATTCATAGTGTAACTTGCTGAGTTCTTCAAATAATGTTTCATAGACTCAACTTGTTCCTTCTTTGTTGGCAACTTTATCTTATATCCTGACTTCTGCCTTTCTCTTATCCTCTGAATCAGATCTTCCCATGTTGCTACTCCATTCTTTTTTAGTATGAATTCTTTAAGCTCCTCTGTCTTTTCTTCTTCATTCAACTGTTTATCTTTAAGAACCATTGAAGCTTGAGCTCTTACAATCACATCAGAATCCAACAAATATTGTAGCTGTTCATTGAACTCCTCTTGATTTACATCTTTTGATCTTGTTCTTTCCATAAATTCAACTATGTTTCGTACATCATCAGCAGCCATTTTTCTTGCAAATTCCTCATCTTGAGCTATCTGAGCTTGTTTAGCTTCTTCATTAGCCAAATCTTCTTCTATCATTTGCCTTGCAACTTCTGCATCATGATCTATCTGTTCTTGAGTTTTAGGTTTTAATCTCTTAAGCCTTTCAAGTTCTTGAGCTGCTTCCTCTTCTTCATGTGTCATAGTTCTTTTACCTTTATCAGCTCTTCTTCTTTCATAAACTTGCTCAGCAGAAGTTTCAACAGTTGGAACTGCTTGATGCTCTGTCTCAGCAGTTTGAACTGTTTCATGCTCTGTCTCAGCAGTCTGAACTGCTTCAACATTTTGAACTGCTTGATGTGTCTCAGCTGTTTCTTGAACATATCCAGAACCTGAACCAATATCTGCAACATTACCAAAACCTTCATCTTGTTCTGAACCTTTATCATGCCTCCCCTGAGAACCTGATCTATCCTTGTCTTTACCAAATTTCCTCCCCTGTTTGGAAGAATTTTCATCATCCCCTTCTGAACCATCTGAATCATCATTATCAGAAGAATCATCATCCAATATCACTTTTGCCCTTTTCTTCTTTAACTGATCTTCAAGCTTCTTCACCCTGTTAGTTAGCTTGGTGTAGACTTTGGAAAACATTGCTTTATGAGATTTCAGCTCCTCATTGGTCTTCTTAAGCTCCTCCTCCAAGGTCTTTACTCTGTCAACTAACTTGGTACATATTTCCATCAATTCAGTTTGTGAAGAGCTACCCTCATCACTTCTAGCTGTGTGACCTGCTAGGAGAGGTGAATCTTTGGGCAAGGATCTAGTCACAACCCTAGTTAGACTAGGTTTAGACCTTCTCCTATAAGTGATGGGTGGTGGTTGGGTTGTTTCAAGTTCTTGAGTGGATGTGTGATGGGGATCAGTTGGAACTGTTGAATCTTCACCCAACTCAGTTTGAAGCATTTGAGGAAACAATGGAACTGGTTCCCCTTGAAAAAGCCTACTAGCCATAGCGATATTTTGAAAAACCTTTGATTGAAGGCTAGGCGTAGCAAAAGTTTCTATTGGTTTTGTAAGCAAATATTTCTTTTTATTCAAAAGAGTTTGAACTAATATTGGATACATTAGAAACTTTGTTTTACTGTCAACATTTGATGCCATACCCTCAAAAATAAATTTTGAAAAGTTAAAAACTCTGTTTGTAGACAGGCAAATGAGAGCAATAGCAATATTGCTACTGAACTGCTCCCAAGCAGTCTTTTTAGGACTTAAACAACTTAAAAGAGTATGTATCAAAAATCTCCATTGAGGTGAGAAACATCCTTTTTGAAAAGTCAATTTGTGTTCAGATGTATCATACCCCATTTTTTTAAGTTCATCCCATATTTCAGTATTTAGCATAGTGTGGATACCATCTGAGTCATTTAATTTAAGATGTCTCCTAATTATAGACTCGGTAACAACAAACTTAATACCATCTACTTCAGTATGAATTTCTATGTCTCCGTCATCACTTGTCAAGACAGATGAATTCTGCCAGAACTGTGTGATGTGCGAGACATAAAGAGTAGGAGAAACGGTTAGAGCATACCTTATGTGAGAGTGGTTGAGAAAGTCCACAATCTCATAAAACTTTGGCCCATCTCCTTGCTCTGTTTTCTCAAAAAATGCAACCTGGTTGTGACGCTTAACAAATTCCAATCCAGCCATTCTTAATGATGAAAAATGAAAGATTATAGCAATACAATGATCTTGTAAATTGGAATTGAGGTTTTATGTAGTCGCTTGGGGTTTATAGGTACTGGTTAGGGTTTTGCGAAATATGCATACGAGATAAATTATCTTTAGAAAGAGAATAAATAAATTTATGGTAAAAAGATAATTATCGTCTATAAAAATCCCTATAACTATCTTAAGAATAACGGTTTTAAACCAACGGCTAGAAAATTAATTACTGACAGATTTTTACAACGGCTAGTTGAACCTGTCTCTTATACCACTTGACCGGATCTACACACACGCCTTGTGTTAGATGTGATACTAAGAATTATACGTAGTCTAGCACGCGGAATTTACTAGCTAGCACTTAGAAGACTTTATGTGTTTGTGTTTTGTATGGTTTGAATGTAACAATGAATGAACACAGAATAATGAACTTCAACGATTCAATATTATTGAAACAATAATACGAGTGATCTCCTATCACTAGGGTTTACAACCTTGAATCTTAACTAAATGATACATCTATGTATATCTAAACTTTAACCTAGGCAATCCTTTTATAGACCAAGGATTCCTTCACAAGATAACTATCATTCTAATCGTATAAGATATACACAATATCTTTTCCATAATTATCTATTACATAAATCATAAACAGTACAAACTTCTTCACTCAGCAGTCCTAACTGCTTATGTCTTCAAAACTCTTCAGCAGTACTAACTTCCATCTTTAACAGTCCTAACTGCTATCTTCAACAGTTCTAACTGCTATAGCTTAATTTCCCAACAAGGAACCTGATAGTTTAGGTCCTCCACCTGAAGTTGAAGTGGTACCCGTCCGTAGATCTTCAAAATCTACAAAATCTCCTAATCTTCTATGTTTAAACGTAGAGTGTGAGGAAACTATACTAGGGGATCTTGATGAGCCAACTAGTTATAGGGATGCCATTAATAGTCCTGAAAAGGAGAAATGGCAGATTGCTATAGATGGGGAAATGCAATCCATGAAAGACAATAAAGTCTGGATTGAAGTAGACCTTCCTCCCAATGCTAAGGTAGTTGGGAGTAAGTGGCTCTTCAAAAAGAAAACGGACATGGATGGCAATGTACACACCTACAAAGCTCGTTTGGTGGCTAAAGGCTTTACCCAAACATACGGTGTTGACTATGAGGAGACATTTTCTCCTGTGGCCGACATTAGAGCTATTAGGATTCTTATAGCCATAGCTGCCTACTATGACTATGAGATTTGGTAGATGGATGTCAAAACCGCCTTTCTGAATGGTCGCCTAGATGAAGACATCTACATGGCGCAACCTGAGGGGTTTGTGAATCTACAATTTCCTGAGCGTGTATGCAAGCTTCAAAGATCCATTTATGGATTGAAGCAAGCATCAAGGCAATGGAATAAGAAATTTGATGAGGAAATCAAGAAGTTTGGATTTACTCAAAATTTTGATGAGCCATGTGTATACCACAAAGTTAGTGGGAGTAACACTACTTTTCTTGTCCTATATGTCGATGACATATTAATCATGGGAAATCATATACCAAGTCTTGATGAAGTTAAGGCTTATCTGAGTAAATGTTTTTCCATGAAGGATTTAGGAGAAGCAGCTTATATCCTTGGAATCAAGATCTATAGAGACAGATCTAAGCGGTTAATCAGTTTAAGCCAAAGTGCTTACATGGATAAAATATTGAAGAGATTCAATATGCAAAATTCCAAGAAGGGATATTTACCCATGCAAGTAGAACATGGCTTAAGTAGCGAAATGTGTGCTTCTACACCTGAAGAGGTGGCGTACATGAAGAAAGTTCTGTATGCTTCGGCAATAGGATCTATCATGTATGCAGTTAGATGTACAAGGCCAGATGTGGCATTCGCACAAAATTTAACCAGTCGTTATCAGCAAAACCCAGGGAAAGATCACTGGCATGCTGTTAAGAACATACTTAAGTATTTAAGGAATACTAAAGATATGTTTCTTGTTTTCGGGGGAAATCCAGACGCAGAACTGAATGTTACAGGTTTCTGCGATGCGTCCTTTCAGACTGATAAAGATGATACGAAGTCTCAGACGGGTTACGTTTTTGTCATAAATGGAGGAGCTGTAGACTGGAAGAGTAAGAAGCAGAGTACAACGGCCATGTCTGCTACAGAAGCTGAGTATATTGCTGCATCGGAAGCTGCACAAGAAGCTGTTTGGATAAGGAAATTCATTTCGGATCTTGGAGTGATGCCGTCAAATGAATTACCTATAAATGTGTATTGCGACAACTCTGCTGCAATCACATTCGCCAATGACCTATAAATGTGTATTGCGACAACTCTGCTGAAACCACTATCATCGAGAACAAGTCGAACTGGGTGAAATCAATGTACTCAAAGTTCACACAGATGACAATCTGGCTGATCCTTTCACGAAGGCATTACCTAAGGAAACGTTTACTCGACATGCTCAGGGTATTGGTCTTCGTTTAGCCGATAGTTTCATGTAAATCTGTGATTAGTATTTTGGATAGGGACGTGTAAACAATTATTATTTTAATGAAATAAAGTGCGGATAACGTTTATTCTCATTATTAATATTTTGTGTCCTATATTTGCATGTTTAAATCCGTGAATAATTTAATTTATTCTAAATAGTCCGTTGTCAATTAATAATATGGGAATATTATTGAACTAAGACAAATGTGAGGATTGGTAGAATGTACTGTAAGGTTGAGACACCAATGTCACATGATATTCAATATTGGATAAATTGAATATAGGACTTATCCTAACCACATGATTATAATTTATGGATCATAGTCATTAAGTATATCATGAATATTTATCCTCAGACTTGAGATACCAGATAATTGCCAAGGATGTAGCTCATTTTCTGTAAGATAGTCTAACGTTATCCGTAAAAGGTGGTTATAAGGGCTATTTTCAGAAGTGATGCGAAGTTCGAGGGTTATGCTCGTAGTCAATAAAGGATTTGTTCCTTCAACTCTGTGTTGAAGTTTAATACTGCTTGGCCACTCATAGGATTGACAAGATGTTTGCGTGCGCACGCCCAAAGTCTATCTGGAAGACGTTCAAATAATTTGGTAATCTTGATCAATTATGAATAAACGAGAAACTAATAGTTAATTATGGAATGACCAAGATCCATATCCATATTAACGCGGTATTAGCAACAAAAGGATTAGTATGATGATTATATCATCACGTGGTTTTTTCCAGAAAAACCATACTCAGATCAAGCTGGGGGCATTGGGATCTGTTAAGCTAGACTAGCCCATGTCATTACTATATTAATAATTATCCAAGTGGGAGCTGTTAGAGTTTGTGTATAATTATTAATATAAGTATGTCCGGTTTCGAACCCGAGACTCGGGATTGCACACAATACGTAAGAGTTTCAATGGATTGAATTAATTAAATATATTTTATATTTTATTTATTCATTTCACAAAACAACACTTAACGGTCGTTAGGACTTAACGGGGTTTGGATAACGCTCGTTAAAGGACTAATTATGCAATAGATGGAAAAGAAAGATCTAGAACCCTATGGGCTCTAGATGGCCGGCCATACCCTTAGGATTTGGGTCGGTTTGGTTGTCTTTGGGAGCAAGTCAAGAGAAACTATAAATACATGCCATTGGGTTTCATTGTTTCCCTAATCTTGAATCCCTAAGCAAGCCAATCTTCTCTCCCCTCTTCTCCTCTAAGCATAACCGATCGACCCATTTTTTAATTCCACTAGGAATTGGCGATCCAAGTTTGCTTATAAAGTGTTTGGTTTGTTTGTGATCAAGAACCTAACTTTTCCCATTGAAACGCTAGTATTACGTGTGTACAAGAACGAGTAACAAGCTTCCTTTAGCTTGTGTGTTTGCCTTTGTTCGATCCATATAAGCCTTTTATTAGGGTTTATATTTTGTTCTTGGAGCACGTGATTCCTTGTTCTTGCTAGGAATCAAAAGGTATGCTTTCTATTTAGTTTTAATTAATTACATGTTAGTGTAGATCTATTCCGCTGCGTATGCTTTGATGATTATGTGTTTATAGTATATTTATGATTCACATATTCCAACAAAAGAGAACGCACGAGTATTTAAAACTCACAAAATACATAATGTTGTTTTATAAAAATACCTTTATTAATATTGTTATGTATAAATTAAATTTTCAAACCGGGCTTTTACTTCACCGGGTATAAACCGTTTAACAAAAAAAAATAAGGGCTACCTTTCTGTTTTTTTAATATATTTTTTTAGAGCCAAATACAACCACTTTTATATAAACCATTTTACACAAAAACACTTCCATACCCACTTTCATATTTTCACACACAAACTTTATAAAAAATGTCTCAATGTCCTAAAAACAATTCGTTTTTCAACAACCTCATCGGGATGTCACAACATCCAAACTCGTCATCTTCGTCAAACCCTCAAACACCTTTATCCGCAAACTCATTATCATCACAACCTCAATTTCCCTAGTTCACTAGCCAATACTTTATGCCGACTTACACTCCCGAACAATTATATTACTTTCAATGACAACAAATACTTAACCAAAAATTCTAACATGCATAACAAAATCCATCAACCGCCACCACAACAAACCTCACAAGCCACAACCACCAACCGAAACCCATGAACAAAGGATCCAAAGAAAAGGAAAACGACCACACATTTTAGATGCACTGATGCGTGGTTTTGCAACCTTACAACAGGTTTTACCTCTCGAGGGATCTCAAGAGGCTTACAACCCCACCAGGCAGTGTACCTGACCGATGTAGTATAGTGTAGTGGTAAGTACGGGGGATTGATCGTTCTCCACAGGGAATAGTGTTCGTTAGGTATGAAAAACTACTCTAATTAGGTCTAAGGGTGAAGGAAGATTATTTTTGTATTTTTATATTTTTATGAAAGCAAGTAAAATCTCGGGTTTGAAGGAGTGGGCGGAATTAGTTGCTAGTCAACTAACCCAAATAACTACGAATGCAAATAAAATAAAATAACTGAAAATGAAAAGGTTGGTAAAACTTATATGGAGAGAAATGTGTTTACTTAGATTTCCTTACTCCCTAACTATCTTTTACCGGTTGATTAGTGTGTATTAATTGCGTGGATGACGGGTGTATTCCTTAATACCAATCGTGGGGTGGCGTACGTACTTCCCCAACTCTACAAGCTCCTACTTCACTCCTATGTCGAGCCGGCTAGGAAGCTCCTAACATGGGATCACTAGAATTCGCTCATGCATTAAATACAACCATAAAAACCTTAGTACGCATTGGTTCATGTTTCTTAAGACGTTCAAGCAAGTTACCGAATAGGAAGTTAGCCAGTTTTCTTAAGCCTAACATAGATGAACAATCATCCATTACAATTAATAACACACTAATAACCAATAATCAATAGCTAGGTTTCATTAGATCTAAGCAAACACAAGATAAATCTAGCCTAGCATGTTAATCAAAAGACAAGAACAAGATGTAATCAAACAACACATAGACATATTGAATGATTAAATAATCACTTATCTTCAATTAAACATGGGAGATCCAAGGGTATGAAAACCCTTAAAAATGGCAGAAATTCGTCTTAGGGTTTCTCCTCCAAAGTTACACACAATAAGTTCCACACTAATGACAAAAAATTGCAAAACTATATATAGAGTTTAAGGGCTGACGGCGTCACGTTGTAGATCCTGACGCCGTCACCTCGCCGCTTTTAGGGTTCCCGGATGGCCTTCCTGACGCCGTCCCTCTTTAGACCTCCAAAATCCGTTCTGGCTTATCAAGGCTTGACGCCGTCAGAATTAGGCTTGACGCCGTCCCTCTTTAACTTAAGCCGTGACGACCTTGATCACTTCAAAGGGTGACGCCGTCAGATTTTTCATGCAAAATTCTCTGGCTTATCATGAGTAATTTTCATATCCACCTTTTTTGCCAAGCCATGACGCCGTCAAAGGTACTTTTCAGCCGATTTTGAGACTTTGTCGTTTTCTTCACTTTTATGCTCCAAAAACGTCCAAAATGCTTCCTTTTCCAGATTTCTTCTCCAAAGTACCTAAAATGACAAAAGGAACGATTTAGGGCAATATTTGATCAAATAAATACGATTTAGGGCTTAAATGACCCCTTAAAAGCGGTACACTTTTCGCTTCATCAAATACCCTTACACTTGAGATTTGCTTGTCCTCAAGCAAATGCGCTTTTATTCTAATCAAAATACAAGTTAGGGGTCATTTAACACTAATATAAAAGTAATTACAATAAATAGTCGTTCCACTTTAATCATAATAAGCACGGAGATTACAAACTAGCACCTCACAAGTAGTGTTTAGATACTCACATATCTCAAGTGTCATCAAAATAAATCTCATAAATGAAAACGGATAATATCTCTCACTACCTGTCATAGCAAATAGATTACCATAGGCTTGGGAAAGGATAAAAAAAAACCTCCTCCGCTAGGCGTAAGCACCAAAGATAAACTATCAAAGAGGGCTTTTAAACGGGTTATAACGTTAGGTGTAGGGATATGATAAACACGGTTTTGTTGGATAAATGATATTTTACTAGTGGCGAGTTAAAGATCTTGATTAATTACATGTACTATACAATGTTGCTAAGCCAAGACTCGACTCAATCTTAAGCTAAAAATAAAATAACAAAAAAATAAAATAAACATAAAATGAAACGGGATGGTAGTCCGTATGTTTTTTCTATTTTTCTTTTTCTCATTTTTTTGTATTTTTCTTGAGTTTTTTTTTTTTTTTTTTTTTTTTCATACACTCTTGCCCTACCATCCAAAATAATACATCATAGGGGCGTTGCATTCCCCTTACACTTGAACTTTTACATAACTTTACAAATAACTATTCTAATGACTTGAATTAAGATAATTGAAAAACTTGGAGTACTTTTAAAATATTTAGCACAAATGGGGGTAATAAATGATGTTCTTCCCCATTACTCCATTACACTAGTACTTTACCCATGAGTCCCAATCGTCCCAAAACAATATGTACAAGGATATGACTCGACTTAGCAACCATGTAATCAACTAGATAATTAACTAAGGGTTTAAACAAATGTTGTAACAATAATGCACTAAAAATGAGTGCATACAAGGTAGGCTAAGGCGATTTGGGTGTACATTTAAGTGGGGTGTAAACAAATTCTTCCTTTAAGTAAAATGCTTAAAGTTAGAAACGAAAAGATAGGCTCTGAGGGGTGTACTAGGGGTATCGTGTACTAAAAATGAGTACAACGCAAAGGGTGTGGGAGAATTACTTGACCAATGTAGCCAAAGTAATTATAAAAAGGGATAATTACTAAAATAGCCCAAAACCCAAATGGGATATTTCTACCCCGGTTGCCCTGGGCAATGCCCCCAGTTGCCCAAAAAAGGGCGATTGTTGCCCAAAAAATACACTGGAAATCCTTCGGTTGCCCCAAAAAATGCCGGTTGCCCTGGGCAACACAATTATTTTTGGATTTCGGGTTAGATAGGGAACCGCCCATTTGTGTTTGGGCTATTTTGGTAATTATCCCTTATAAAAAAAACACAGGTGTAAAACAATGGGTTAATCCTAATGCCTCTTATCATGTAGTAAATCTAACTACACGAATGTAGTCTCACTTGTGGCCTCGGAATGGTCCTAACGCAAGTTCTAGAATCTAAGTGCTACCGGTACACACATCATAGCATAAATGCTTTTCCTACCAATTCTAGGGGCGAACCTCACATATTTGGGGGTGGAAAATTTTTTAGTGGTACGGTTTTGTGCTAGTCATATAACTCCTATCCGTGAGACGCTCATTAAGATCAAAGTTTCACTCCTATATGTTGTAAAAAAATTTAAATTTGGCACTAAAATTGCCCTAACAGGTATTTATCTCAGTTTTATTACACATCTACCATTAAACAAACAAAAATCAAGCGTAATAGCATTCTCTAATCGTACTTTACCCCCCCCCCCCCTTACACTTAAGATGAACATTGTCCCCAATGTTCAAATAACAAGATGTAAAAGTGAAAAGGTAAAAGAATGAAATCAAATACTCCCCTGATTCGCTCGGTGGATAATGTGGTAACACGGTTAGATCTTCTTCCAAGAGAATGTAGAAGCTTTATGACTAATGCATCGCCAAAAGCTTGATCCAACAAACATTTCCTTGTCCAAAATAACCTGTTAAACCTGAGAAAACAAACACGAAAACCTGCATAACATCGGCGGGATAAACTCTATATATAAGGATATAATGCTTGTGGAATGATAATTTTGCAGATTCCTGGAGATTATAAGTTATAGATTTAATAAAAACTTTTATAAAAACAAAACTTTCAACAATTTCAGAAAATTCAAATCTGACGCCGTCAGGTTGTAAAGCCTGACGCCGTCAGAAATGATCTGACAGAATTTTCATGTTAAGTTTCCGGAAAATTTCTGAAAAAACCTCTACCTTACTTCCTGGAAATCCTGCAAAATATCATTATGACTCGATACAAGCATTTGACTCAAACAAATACTAATATGAATGTTAATTTAATATTATTACGATTCATGTTCATTTGTGTTCTAATAAACCGATTTGGGTTTCCCTTACACTTATCTTTTGCAAAATACCTTTATATGTAATTAAGACGAACTTAAAAACAAAATAAAGCATTTTCACAATTTAGCTTTGAACATGAATCAATAATAATAAAAATTAAGCATACATACGGAAGCAAATAAAATCAAACAAACAAATAAATAAACACAAAAAGCAAATAAAGCTTGGGTTGCCTCCCAAGAAGCGCTTGTTTTTGTTCGAGTCACGAGCCTGACTCTACCCTTATTTAACAGAAATAGGGGAGGTTTTCCCTACACTTAGGATTAAGTGTGGTGAAAGTAGCGATACACACCCTTAGGGTGGAAATATGCCACGTGAGGAAAGAATGACGGGTGAATTATATGCTCAAAGGTGCGGGATCCTATCATCATAACCTTACCTAATTCAATTGGGTTAGTGGGCGGATTAAGATTTTCTCCTAGAAAGGGATCATCTTCTATCAACTTCGAGAGACTCCAAGTTAAGAATCCACTTTGACCTAATAAACCCGGTTTAAACCCATAATGTTTCTTGTGATCAATCATAAATGGGTGATGTAAGTATGTAAGGTCATGGTTCACTCCTATGTTAGCTTCCTCTCTACAAGGCCTAGAGTCTACTACCTTAATATTAACATTACCCGGACTACATGGTTTGATGGGTGGATCGGGACCTAATTCAATTCCTAAGTTCACATCTAAGGATGGAAGATTAGGTAACGGTTTTGGTTTAGGCTCCGGTTCATCAAAACTAGGAACTTCCATAGAACTAAAAGAAAGGTTATGACTACAAGTATTCAAACCTATTTCTTCTAGTTTTGTTTCTTCCAAAGGTTCTACTTCAATTGGGGTTCCTATAGTCCCTACTACTTCTTCCGGGTAAGTCACGGGCGGTGTGTATGCCTCGAATGATGGTAGGACTTGTGGGGTACTTTGTAGGTTTGTGTTATCTACCTCATCCTTCCTTGTCTCTATATCAATTATATCCACATCATGTGTTTTAGTAGAATCTAACCCAAACATGTTCCTAAGTATCTCAAATCCTTCTCTAGCCATTTCAAGTTCTAAGTCCGATTCATAAGAATCTTCCCCGATAACCTGATTACTATGTTCAATTTGCCTAAAGGATTCATCATGTGTTCCTTGAGATTCAAAGTCATTGATCATAAAACCTAGGTCTTTTTGCTCAATATGCTCATGTTCGGCTAAATCCTCCTCAATTGTTTCCTCAAGTTATGATGTATACGAACCCATTAATTCATTAAACTTATGGTTCACGGTTAGGAGGCTTTCCTCAAATTTTTTCCAAAGGGTCCTATTAAAAGGAGTTGATCCTAACAATGATTGTTTAATAGAAGCCACACATGCACATAATTCATCAAACCTATCAAACTTTATACCCATCTCCTCTTGTATATATCTAAGATCACTTAAAAATTCATTGGAACAACAGGAAGCAAATCTATCCGTGTAAAGTAATTGTTCCTCTATTGTTAATGATCTAAATGGAATTTCATCCGCCATGGTGACAAATGAAAATGGTTTTACAAACAAAGGGCACAAAGAAAAAGATAGACTAAAGAAATCTAATAAAAAGAAAAATAAAAATCTCACTAGAAAGGAATCTAGTGAGTAGACCTAATAAAATAAAAATTCAACCTAAACAATAACTATTCCCCGGCAACGGCGCCAAAAACTTGATGCGTGGTTTTGCAACCTTACAACAGGTTTTACCTCTCGAGGGATCTCAAGAGGCTTACAACCCCACCAGGCAGTGTACCTGACCGATGTAGTATAGTGTAGTGGTAAGTACGGGGGATTGATCGTTCTCCACAGGGAATAGTATTCGTTAGGTATGAAAAACTACTCTAATTAGGTCTAAAGGTGAAGGAAGATTATTTTTTGTATTTTTATATTTTTATGAAAGCAAGTAAAATCTCGGGTTTGAAGGAGTGGGCGGAATTAGTTGCTAGTCAACTAACCCAAATAACTACGAATGCAAATAAAATAAAATAACTGAAAATGAAAAGGTTGGTAAAACTTATATGGAGAGAAATGTGTTTACTTAGATTTCCTTACTCCCTAACTATCTTTTACCGGTTGATTAGTGTGTATTAATTGCGTGGATGACGGGTGTATTCCTTAATACCAATCGTGGGGTGGCGTACGTACTTCCCCAACTCTACAAGCTCCTACTTCACTCCTATGTTGAGCCGGCTAGGAAGCTCCTAACATGGGATCACTTGAATTCGCTCATGCATTAAATACAACCATAAAAACCTTAGTACGCATTGGTTCATGTTTCTTAAGACGTTCAAGCAAGTTACCGAATAGGAAGTTAGCCAGTTTTCTTAAGCCTAACATAGATGAACAATCATCCATTACAATTAATAACACACTAATAACCAATAATCAATAGCTAGGTTTCATTAGATCTAAGCAAACACAAGATAAATCTAGCCTAGCATGTTAATCAAAAGACAAGAACAAGATGTAATCAAACAACACATAGACATATTGAATGATTAAATAATCACTTATCTTCAATTAAACATGGGAGATCCAAGGGTATGAAAACCCTTAAAAATGGCAGAAATTCGTCTAGGGTTTCTCCTCCAAAGTTACACACAATAAGTTCCACACTAATGACAAAAAATTGCAAAACTATATATAGAGTTTAAGGGCTGACGGCGTCACGTTGTAGATTCTGACGCCGTCACCTCGCCGCTTTTAGGGTTCCCGGATGGCCTTCCTGACGCCGTCCCTCTTTAGTGCTCCAAAATCCGTTCTGGCTTATCAAGGCTTGACGCCGTCAGAAATGGGTTTGACGCCGTCCCTCTTTAGCTTAAACCGTGACGACCTTGATCACTTCAAAGGGTGACGCCGTCAGATTTTTCATGCAAAATTCTCTGGCTTATCATGAGTAATTTTCATATCCACCTTTTTTGCCAAGCCATGACGCCGTCTGGACCAATCCCTGACGCCGTCAAAGGTACTTTTCAGCCGATTTTGAGACTTTTTCATTTTCTTCACTTTTATGCTCCAAAAACGTCCAAAATGCTTCCTTTTCCAGATTTCTTCTCCAAAGTACCTAAAATGACAAAAGGAACGATTTAGGGCAATATTTGATCAAATAAATACGATTTAGGGCTTAAATGACCTCTTAAAAGCGGTACACTTTTCGCTTCATCATGCACCTACAAAAATAGATGAATCTCCCTTTTAAAATTCTCACCCTTATTTAAAACGTGTGGCTAGAAATCTTTCTTATTTTAGTTTTTCTTCTCATCGAATCCCTCCACAGGAAGGGTATTTTACAGACACCTATTATATTTAAAATAAGACACGTGTCCAAATAGAATTAAAACAAGAATGGTTTGATATATTTTGGTAACTTAGAGGTGTACATGTGTCATGTGTGATTGGTTGTAGCAAAGAGAAGAGAGAAAAGATATATCAAAATTTACCAATAACACATTGATACCTCTTTTTTGTGAATTTTATTTTGTGGAGTTTTTGTGATTCTAAGGGGCCGTTTGGTTTGATGATAGGAATCACAATTTGTATGAGTTTGATAGTATGTTACGATCCCACATCGGCCAAGTATGGGATTGGCCGGTGGTTTATAATGTCTAGGTGTCCCCTCCTCCTTTAAGCTAGCTTTTTGGAGTGAGTTCTACACTTAGCTTATAAACTGATGCGACCCTAGTATGGGATAGGTTCGTATCAATTGATATCAAACTATTCCGTGAATTGTTATTCCTTCCTATCTCGATTCGCCTAGCAGTTTGGTTAACCGTATCTCATTTATTAAGTGATTTATGATACGGAGTATATCAATTGGTATCAGAGACAACCCTACCTTTCGAGGTTCCAACACTCGGAGTGGTGGCCTATGGAGTTGTGGCTTGGACCAAAAGAGGGTACCAACCGTGACCAACTTAGCCTTGACCATAAAGGACGTTGGTTCTTCAAGGGTGGGGTATTGTTACGATCCCACATCGGCCAAGTATGGGATTGGCCGGTGGTTTATAATGTCTATGTGTCCCCTCCTCCTTTAAGCTAGGCTTTTGGCGTGAGTTCTACACTTAGCTTATAAACCGATGCGAGCCTAGTATGGGATAGGTTCGTATCAATCGATATCAAATTGTTTCGTGAATTGCTCTTCCTTCCTATCTTGATTCGCCTAGCAGTTTAGTTAACCGTATCTCATTTCTTAAGTGATTTCTGATACGGAGTATATCAATTGCAAATGTAACATCCACTATCTGAATCGTATTTATAGATTGGAGATAGGGCTTCAACTAACAATTGGAATTATGAAATTAAGAACAAAATTCGTAATTGAATGAAAATGATTTGTTATTTGGTTATTGGAATTGTTTACAAAGAAGTAGTAGAAAAGAGTACATCAAGAATGCCTAATCACAATACAGAGATGGGAATTTATACAAATGAAAAAAGGCGGGAAAAGTAGTTTGGGGTTTGGTTATAGCACGTGCAGGTCACGTGCTATCTAAAATTGGTAACTTTGTCTTTGTACACGTAACAATCCTTCCTTATTGAGAAAATTGATCCGTGCTAAAGTATATATAAATAATATCAGACGGATATGTGTGATACCAGGTAAGTGATTACCCGGGTCGTGTCACAACGAGGTGTGAATGGACGATTTCGTTTAAGGTTCGGAATTAAAGTGACTGATGATTGGAATGAGATTTTTGTATTGTTTTAACAGTAAAAGATTTAAAAACTATTTTAAGTGATAAAAAGAAACTAGATTAATTAAGCAAAATTACGAAGATAACAACGAGCTCTAGAAAATAAAATAATAAAAAGATATGCTTGCTAAGTAATAATTAAACTATTAATAATTAATTCTACAATAGTAAACAAAATATTAAACTAAGTGATTTAAGCTAAAAATGATAAAAAGGTAAGAGAATAAGACCCGGTGATTTACACGAGAGAATTACCACCCGACCTTATAAACTAAACAAATTATTAAAGTCTATTTCTCTATTAACTTTACTTTTACTAATTTGTTAATAAAGTTGAAGGCTTTATTAACTAAATAGCTTAATAAAAGTTATTAAAGTTGTAAACTTTAATGATTTTTATGCTTATAAGACCCTTAAGCTCCTCGCCTTAGGTCGCGAAAGATAAGAGATCAAAGAAAAACAAGAACTTTATTAAAGTTTAACAATAATAAACAATAATAAGCAATGCTATTATATGAAATAAACTAAAAGTAGTCTAAAATGTAAAAAAAAAGATTAAAATTTTATAACTAAAAACTATTAGATCTAAGTCCACCCGAAGCCAAGTTGCCCACTCCGAAGAATAGACGCGAATCGGGTATTTTTAAGGACTAGATCTAAATGAACAAGCTATATAAAGCTAAATTACTAGGACTAGTATTAAAACTAAATAGATCGGACTAGTATTAAAACTAGAATAATTACTAAACAAAAGAAAACCAAAAATAAACAGACAAACTAAATTTTAAATGCTCTCAAACTTAAGAAATGTCAAGGCTTATTTGAAAAATAAGCCGAGCTTCATAAGCTCATGCATCTCTTTTGGTGTTTGAATTGAGCCAGAAGGTAAAGTAAAGAAGTAATAAATGAAGGCTAAAATTATTGCTACTTGAATAACATAAGGTACTGTGTGTGCGTTAAAATAAAATGTGAAGAGCAAATTAAAAGATACTTGAATACATAAAGCATTAAACTGAGTAAAATAAATATTAAAGACTGTTACTGAAAAATAAAAATACTGAAAAGTAAAAATAAAAGATATAGAACATAAAAAACTACTGCTAAAACTTTGCTCTAAAAAAAACTACTCTAAAAACTTCATATTGCGCCTCTATTTATAGGCAGTGGAGTCGGTTTGCTCTTCCAAATCATGCCACATGTCGTCCTCTGATTTGCTACTCCCTTTTATTTTAGGCGGTTGGTGAAACGATAGTGACAGCGAGTAGGAATTCACGCCCTATGTTTAAATTGTGGAAGTGATCTTCACGTGGGCCAAGTTGACTTTTTTTCCTTTGTTGGCATGCTGTCTTCATGTACTACTCTTCTTTTATTTTTGCCTCTTCACGTAGAGAGGTCTTTGTCTTCAACTTCAATTTTTTTTTTTTTTCTTTTGACTTGGGTTATAAACATGGGCTTTGTTTAGTCTTTCACAATTCCGTCTTTTGTCTCGATGCTTCATATAAAATAACGTTGGCCTCATACTTTTGTGCTCTTTCCAATCTCGTACTCGGTTTTTGTCTATTTTGTATTTCTTTTTGTCTTTTTCTCATATCTGTACCTGCACATATATAAACACAAAAACAAGTATATCTGCAATATAATTTAAGTGTACACTCATCAATCCCCCACACTAAGCTATTGCTAGTCCCTAGCAATCCGATCATATGAAGTAATGAAAGGATCAAAAGAAAATCAAGTATTCCCCGTTTTGATTTTTTATATAATGCCAGAAATTTAAACTAGAACAAAAATATATACATGCTTGATTTCCAAAAATGGTATCATGGAACGGGATTCACACAAAATGGGTGTCTCCAGGGAATTGTAATCGTCATCCTCTTTTTTATACTCCCAACTAGGCTTAAACTCAATGTGCAAATGTTTTTGTAAAATGCTAACACTACTTATACTAATAATCTATGTAAGCCGAAACTCAACTTTTCACTCCCACATTTATCAAGTTTAGGTGACTGTGCTCATTTTCAAAATTTTGACCGCAAAAATCGACGTTTATTATGGTTGCCATTCGTTTAAGTCAAATACTAATTTACCGGGAACCTCGAAAATCTAAGAATCAAAAAGGGCCTTTTCCATGTAGCGGCTTTCTTCTCGGCACATCCCAAACCAGTTGGTTTTAGGTGACCAGGCTTTTGACACCTTACAGAGAATAGTACCGGAATCAGCGGAATTTCGATATCAAAGATTTAAGATATTCCCACTAAGCTAGTATTAAAATACTTAAATAGATAACAACAAACGATCATTTAGAGATTAGAGACTCAAAAATGAGATCACTCCATGTAACGGCTTACTTCTCGGCACATCCCAAACCAGTTGGTTTTAGGTGACCAGGCTTTTGACACCTCACAGAGAATAATACCGGAGCTTTCGGGATCTTTGAAATCAACAATCTACTAAATTACCGTTTAACCTTTATACAAAATTGACGAATCCAAGTTCAAGTTCCGATTTAAATTTAAGAGAAAGCAAATTTCCTACATTTATTCATATAAATAACATATACATCTTTTATTTTTGCAACATCAAAATTTATTGCATTTTGCAATATCATTCCATTTTCTTATTTTTCTTTTTCATTTTCCATTTTTTTATCATTTTATCATTTTATCATTTTTTCATTTTTTTTAATAAGACTTTAATAATATACATACATATATGCTTTCTCAAAAATAAAAAGTTGAACTCGGGCTCTATATCAAAACTGTATAAAAATTTGTTTTGCATAACAACATGATTTTAACGTTCAAACGTTTGAAAATAGCACGCATTTAATCAGATTAGTTATCTTCTGGGAGGAAAAGCCATAGATTACTTATATAAGCTATAAAGAAAACCATTATTCTACGCTTAGCATTTTCATTTGCACATATTGTAAAACCTTAGTCTAATAGTTAAGGAAGCAGCCAGATCAATACTCTGGCAGAGTCGGGATTCCCTTTGTTCTAACCTAATCAAGACTAAACACTTCTTTTTTATTGCAATTTCTTTATTCAAAAACGAAAAAATTTTAAAATTTTGGGCAAAACGGGGGTACTAGGGCACTAGAAGGTACAATGTGACAAAATTCGAGAGAATTCCCCCCCACACTTAGAATTGAATATTGCCCTCAATATTCAAAGTACCGGCTATTATGCCGACACTTAGAACGTAAAAAGGTAAGACTAATAGCCAAGTGTGTGAAAGAAATCTTATGTACAAAAAAATATGAAAACATCCTCTGGCGTTGAGGGAATTGCGCGTATAGAGATTCAAAAAAGAATCGATCTGATCTATTTTCACAAAAAGGATTAAAAAGATATCCCTAGATAATCGTTAGCAAAAGGATAGGATATTGGGCGGCTGGATTGAAAACAGGCGCGGCAATCATCACAATCCAAGGGAAACCTGAAAATCAGAGCAAACAACACAAAAGAGCACAACACAGTGGGCTTCCCCCACACTTAGTATCAGAAAAGAGAAAGAAGTCAGAAACATGGGCGTTTACCCATGCAATGCTAATGTTTTTGTTAACCAAGTCACAAGCTTGACTCGACCCCGCATTCATTGGTTCATGGGGAAGCAACATGTGGAAGAGACAATCTCCATCGGACTTTCATTCAAGATGTTTAGACAAACATTGAAGTATGTGAAAGTTCCACACCGATGAGATAAATACCCGGCTCAAAAGAATAGTTAATTGAAAATGCCGGGGTCAAAAATAGTATCCTCACTCCCGAATGAGGATAGGATAGGGGAAATCACTGGGTGGGTGAAGGGAAGAAGAGAGATCTGAATAGCAATTAAGATAAGAACTTCCTCCTCAAGAATTGCATATTCAAGTGGAGGAGGCAAGTCCTTAAACTTGATCTCAGGAAATTTATCAGTTTTCTCAACTGACTTGATTTCCTCATTATGAAGTTGTTTTGGTGGAAGAGGGGAAGATGAATCTTCGTTTAACAAACTTTCTAGAAAAAGAATGTCCCCCTCAGGATCAAGATAGTTATCATCAACCTCATGCGGAAGTGAACTATCTAGAGCAAGAAAAGCCTCGACCTCTTCCAGAAAGAAGTCACTTCCCTCAAACGAAGTGAGAGAAGGGGAAGAGTCTGCTATGATAAGTTGAGAAGATGTGGTGGGATCCCCACTAACAGAATTATGAAAATAACCAAGACTTTCTTGAGAGTACTCCTTTGAAGCAATATCAATGACATCGATTCGGTTAACCGATTCAGAATCATAATTTGAGGAGCACCTCGAAGTTTGATCATGGTTAAAGGTAACAGCTTCATTACCCACACGCAATGTGATCTCATGCTCAAATACATCAATAAGAGCATGGCCCGTTTTTAGGAATCCTCTTCCAAGAATGAGAGGAACCCTAGGATCAGCATCGAAATCAACAACCACAAAGTCAGCTGGAAAATGGAACTTTCCTACTTTCACAAATACATCCTCAGCAATTCCGCGTGGATGAGATATGGTACGATCTGCAAGCTCAAGAGTCATGCAGGTAGGAGTGAGTTCAGGAAGAGAAAGTTTCTTCCACACTGAATGAGGCATCAGGTTGATGCTTGCACCAAGATCGGCCAAGGCATAGCATTCAACCATTCCCGGAAATACACAAGGTATTAGAAACTTTCCAGGATCTCCAAGCTTCTCGGGAAGCTTTTTCAAGATAACTGCTGAGCAGTTCTCATTTAATGGAGTTTTAGCCTTTTCAATCAGCTTTTCCTTGTTGCTTAACAAGTGTTTGATTGTTGATGCAAACTTGGGCATCAGAATGAGAGCATCCGCAAAACTTATGTCAAAATGTAATTCTTTAAAGATTTGAAAGAATTTGTCCATTTGTTGACTATACTTTTCACGGAGCTTTTGCTCATTTAAGCGCGATGGGTAAGGAATATAAGGTTTGGATTTAGGGGCAGCAACTTCAGGAGTCTCAACAGATTCAAAGACAACTCCTGGTTTGGATTTCTTTTTCGGGACAACCGGAGGATGGACTTGTGCTGTACTTTGTGGGCTTGGAATTTGCACTTTGTCCGTTGTAACCTCCGTCTCTTTTTCCATTTCATACAACGGAGGAGGAATAGGACCAGAGGGTCCCTCATAAGCAGCACCACTACGAGTGGTGATAGCTTTGATGAAATTGGTATTTTCATCATCATCACTGTCATCAATTGCACTGATAGGAGCAGCATTGAGGATATTGGAATAAGTTCTAGCTGTTCTTTGCTCACTAAGTTTGCTTGACAAACTTTTAACCGTAAATCGTGAAAGAGTAGGATCTATTCTTGACGGTTTAGGAGCAATTGTGGGTGTAGAATTTTGGACAACCATAGGTTGGACGTATTTAGCACTTCCATTGTTAGAGGGAAGTACCGGGTCTTTTGTCACCTTGGTTTCTCGTTCCATTTCCCTCACCGGAGAGGGAATAGGAATCGATGGTCCATCATGAGCTTTACCACTACGTGTAGTGACAGCTTTGAGTTCACCCCTTGGGTTGACAACAGTGTTACCAGGGAGACCTCCCGAGGAAGAAGGTGGATTGAGATGGTTCATGAGACTGGCAAGCATATTCTTAACTTCGCTTTGAGAATGATCAATTTTGTTTGAAAGCTCATTCTTTAGCTCAGTTCCTTGCTTGTGTATTGAAGATTGAAATTCATTCTTCAAATTAGAGATTTGATTTTGCATTGCCCTCATTTTGGTCTCATTAACCTTGATGTAGTTATCAAGTTCATTTGAGAGAGGTCCTTGGTGATTAGGAGCTGAATACCCTTGATTACCCCTTTGGGGTGGGTATTGATTGTTCGGGGCATGAAATTGATTTTGCATGTTTTGCCCTTTTTGTTGGTTAGGATTAATCCTATTTGGATTGTTGGGTGGAGAAAATCCGGGTGGTCCATTTTGGTTGCTAGCACGGTAGTTTGGTTCCACTTGAGGATGGTATTGATTACCTCCTTGATTGGAAGTTCCGGCTATAGCATTAACATCAAATGGAGTGCCATCGGTGGCAGTACAATTGTAGTAAGCGTGAGGACCACCACAAGTAACACAAACTTCTATCTTTTTTACTTCAACAGTGTGAGAAGTTTGTGGAGCAGAATCTTTCTTTTGTGAGGAGAAAACCAAGGCTTGAATAGCCTTCGTGAGTTCAGCAAGCTGAGTATCAGTACTAGGAGAACTCACGGGAGATGAAGTGGAAGGACCAGCACTAGCCTGAGAATTATATGGCCTGGTTCGTGCAGTGCGGACCTTTGACTTATTTTCAATGAGTGCAATGGCTTCCTTAGTGGATTTGCTCAGAAAATTACCTCCAGCTGAGGCATTGAGAGAATCTTGGTCAGATGGGTTTAACCCATTGTAGAAAGTGTCCATTTGCATCAAATCGGTGAAACCGTGATGAGGACATTTGCGGAGCAATTCTTTGAAACGATCCCATGCCTCTCCAAATGGTTCATCAAACCTTTGAGAGAATTTCATGATTTCATTCTTGAGATACGTGGTTTTAGAAGAAGGAAAGAATTCATTTACGAACTTTTGAACCAAATCTTCCCATGTTTCAATCGATCGAGGGGGTTGTTTGTCAAGCCAAATCCGGGCTGCCCCATCGATGGAAAACGGGAAAAGAAGAAGTTTGATTGATTCCTCAGTGACATTTTTGCATTTGATGGTGCAAGTGATTTTGTTAAAGCATCTAATGTGATCTTGAGGATCGTCCCTATCAAAACCATAGAATTGTCGCTGGGTTACCAGGTTTATCAACCCAGTTTTAAGCTCAAAATTCTCAGCCACGATGGCTGGAACAACAATGGCATCTCGGTACCCATCGGAGGGTGCTTGGAGAAGCTCATTCATCGGACGATCTTCTGTCATGATGACAGGAGTTTTAGGATCAGTTCGTATCTCGGGTACGACTGATGGAGCAGAACGTCTACGACGTCTTCGAGGTATGTTTACAAGCTCACGGAAAGGGCTTGATGACCTAGAAGAACGAGTGCGCATGCACTAAATATTTCAATTAAATCAAGATCGAAGCAAAACACAAGGAACTTAAAACCTTAAATCAACAAGCGTACGGTAGCTCTCTGACTGAAAAACGCACAGAGTGGCGGAGAAGCAAAGGTGGGCAATAAATGCTCCTTAAAAACCCGCTTCTTTCGGTTCGACAATTTAATGTCAAACCCTCCTTAAACCTCCGTTATAGTTTGTTTATCAATCAAAGGTGAGCCGAATTCGCAAGCGACACAAAGGCAAGTTTTAATCTGATGTTTGGGAATTTATTATGATAATACCCAAGTTGAGGAATATTATATTGATTTTGCTTTTATCTTTTATTTTACAAATAAAACGGAAAATGTTTTTGGGTTTTTATTTTTTATATTATATTATAAAAGAAAAAAATATTTTTGTATTTTATATGGTTTATGGGAAATAGGAACTTCACAAGGAAGGATCTCAAATCACTAATCGTTTAAACTTTAAACAATATTGTCGCAACACAACCTCCCCGGCAGCGGCGCCAAAATTTGATCCGTGCTAAAGTGTATATATAAATAATATCAGACGGATATGTGTGATACCAGGTAAGTGATTACCCGGGTCGTGTCCCAACGAGGTGTGAATGGACGATTTCGTTTAAGGTTCGGAATTAAAGTGACTGATGATTGGAATGAGATTTTTGTATTGTTTTAACAGTAAAAGATTTAAAAACTATTTTAAGTGATAAAAAGAAACTAGATTAATTAAGCAAAATTACGAAGATAACAACGAGCTCTAGAAAATAAAATAATAAAAAGATATGCTTGCTAAGTAATAATTAATTTTACAATAGTAAACAAAATATTAAACTAAGTGATTTAAGCTAAAAATGATAAAAAAAAGTAAGAGAATAAGACCCGGTGATTTACACGAGAGAATTACCACCCGACCTTATAAACTAAACAAATTATTAAAGTCTATTTCTCTATTAATTTTACTTTTACTAATTTGTTAATAAAGTTGAAGGCTTTATTAAATAAATAGCTTAATAAAAGTTATTAAAGTTGTAAACTTTAATGATTTTTATGCTTATAAGACCCTTAAGCTCCTCGCCTTAGGTCGCGAAAGATAAGAGATCAAAGAAAAACAAGAACTTTATTAAAGGTTAACAATAATAAACAATAATAAGCAATGCTATTATATGAAATAAACTAAAAGTAGTCTAAAATGTAAAAAAAAGATTAAAATTTTATAACTAAAAACTATTAGATCTAAGTCCACCCGAAGCCAAGTTGCCCACTCCGAAGAATAGACGCGAATCGGGTATTTTTAAGGACTAGATCTAAATGAACAAGCTATTATAAAGCTAAATTACTAGGACTAGTATTAAAACTAGAATAGATCAGACTAATATTAAAACTAGAATAATTACTAAACAAAAGAAAACCAAAAATAAACAGACAAACTAAATTTTAAATGCTCTCAAACTTAAGAAATGTCAAGGCTTATTTGAAAAATAAGCCGAGCTTCATAAGCTCATGCATCTCTTTTGGTGTTTGAATTGAGCCAGAAGGTAAAGTAAAGAAGTAATAAATGAAGGCTAAAATTATTGCTACTTGAATAACATAAGGTACTGTGTGTGCGTTAAAATAAAATGTGAAGAGTAAATTAAAAGATACTTGAATACATAAAGCATTAAACTGAGTAAAATAAATATTAAAGACTGTTACTGAAAGATAAAAATACTGAAGAGTAAAAATAAAAGATACGGAACATAAAAAACTACTGCTAAAACTTTGCTCTAAAAAAAAACTACTCTAAAAACTTCATATTGCGCCTCTATTTATAGGCAGTGGAGTCGGTTTGCTCTTCCAAATCATGCCACATGTCGTCCTCTGATTTGCTGCTCCCTTTTATTTTAGGCGGTTGGTGAAACGATAGTGACAGCGAGTAGGAAGCCACGCCCTATGTTTAAATTATGGAAGTGATCTTCACGTGGGCCAAGTTGACTTTTTTCCTTTGTTGGCATGCTGTCTTCATGTACTACTCTTCTTTTATTTTTGCCTCTTCACGTAGAGAGGTCTTTGTCTTCAACTTCATTTTTTTTTTTTTTTTTTTTTTTTTTTTTTTTTGACTTGGGTTATAAACATGGGCTTTGTTTAGTCTTTCACAATTTCGTCTTTTGTCTCGATGCTTCATATAAAATTAACGTTGGCCTCATACTTTTGTGCTCTTTCCAATCTCGTACTCGGTTTTTGTCTATTTTGTATTTCTTTTTGTCTTTTTCTCATATCTGTACCTGCACATATATAAACACAAAAACAAGTATATCTGCAATATAATTTAAGTGTTTTTGGTCATTTTTGTGTCTTTTATGGGTATAAAATGATGAGTAAACAGACACTCATAAAAAATCCTTGACCTCAAGGATCTAGGACAAAGTCTGGAAACCTCTTGGTGATGTCTACTAATGACTCCCATGTGACATCATCCTTAGACCCATTACTCCATTGAATTAAGCCAAACACTGCAGCCTTGTTGCCTTGTTTCACCATCTTCCTGTCAAGCAACTTAAAAGGAGTGGCAACTAACAAACCTTCTGGATCACATTGTGGAAAATCACCCATGGTAGCAACCTCTGAGTGACAAGCCTTCAATTGAGACACATGAAACACTGGGTGTACTTAGGCATGTGGAGGTAGCTGCAACTTATAAGCAACCTGCCCCACTCTTGCAATCACCTGAAAGAGGCCAAATAATTTAGAAGAAAGCTTATGCTGCCTTCCTTGTCTCAAGGTGGTTTGTCTGTATGGTTGAAGTTTAAGTTACACCCATGAGCCCACTTCAAACACTCTCTCATATCTCTTCTTATCAGCTTGAACTTTCATTCTGTCTTGAGCCTTCTTGAGGTTGAACTTGAGCAGCTTAATGGTGTTTTCTCTGGCCTGAGGAGTTCTGTCCACATCTTCTACTGGGCTATGCTTGGCCATGTAAGGAATGTGCAAGGGTGGTGTCTGCCAATACACCACTTCATAAGGAGTGGTGTTGATAGAAGAGTGATAATTGGTGTTATACCAATATTTAGCCAATGGTAACCACTTGACCCAATCTTTTGGCTTCTCACCAGTCATGCCCCTAAGGTACCCTCCCAAGCACTTATTCACAATCTCATTTTGACCATCAGTTTGTGGATGGTAAGCTAATGAGAATTTCAATTGAACTTGCAGCTTTTCAAATAATGACTTCCAAAATAGGCTCATAAAAATCTTATCTCTGTCACTCACAATGGTTTTGGGCAACCCATGCAGCTTGTAAATGTTATCCAAAAACAATTGAGCAACATGAGATGCATTATAAGGGTAAGCTAAGGGTAGGAAATGGGCCTGTTTAGACAATCTATCCACCACAACCAAGACTGCACTTTTGCCTTGTGACACAAGTAAGGATTCAACAAAGTCCATTGAGATGTCTTGCCAAATTTGATCAGAGATTGGTAAAGGCTGAAGTAAACCTGGGTATTCAGATAAATCATCTTTTATTCTTTGGCAAACATCACACTTTCTGACCCATTGCTTGACCTTCTTTCTTAAACCCTTCCAATAGAAGTAGGTAGTCAACCTTTTAGTAGTAGCAAGTACCCCTGAGTACCCTCCCACAGCTGAATCATGGAAATGAGCAATCAGTTTCTTCTTCAAGTCCTCATTTTGACCCACAACCCATTATCTTTCCTTTTGAGCTGATCATTTTCCATACATACTTACTATTGACCAATGTTTTCTACTTAAGCCCTTGCACCACTTTTTGCAGAACAGGATCACTGGTCCAAGTAGCAATAACTGATTCCATCAACTCATTTGTAGCACCACCAGTTAGAAGGCTAAACAACTCCGATTATCTTTCAATTCTAGATAGTGCATCAACATCAATGTTGTCTTTCCCCTTCCTATACTTAATTTCATAATCAAACCCAAGGAGCTTAGGCAACCATTTAGACTGAAATGGAGTAGTGATTCTTTGGTCTAGCACATACTTCAAGCTAAAATGGTCTGTCTTAATTTTGAAATGCCTATCTAACAAATATCCTCTCCACTTTTGTAATGCCAATACCATAGCTAGTAGCTCTTTCTCATAGGCTGATAAGGATTGGTGTTTGGGAGCTAAAGTTTTGCTGAGAAAAGCTATTGGATTACCTTTTTGTTGAAGGACAACACCAATTCCAAATCCTGAAGCATCTGTCTCAATAACAAACTCCTCATCAAAATTGGTAAGTGCTAGCACAGGGGAGTTGACCATGGCTTTTTGTAACTCTTCAAAGGCTGTTTGGGCTTGAGGTGACCATTAAAATGCATTCTTCTTAAGCAATGTAGTCAATGGTTGACTGATAGCTGCATAACCTCTGATAAACCTTCTATAGTACCCTGTTAGCCCAAGAAATCCCCTCAATTGTTTGACATTAGTAGGAATAGGCCACCATTGCATTGCTTGAATCTTGATTGGATTAGTGGCTACACCTTGTCCAGAGATAACATGTCCCAAATACTCTACCTTATCAGTCCCAAACACACATTTACTCTGCTTGGCATACAATGAATTTTCTCCCATGACTTGTAACACCATTTTCAAGTGCTGCACATGTTCTGAGATTGAAGGAGTGTATACCAACATGTCATCAAAAACACTAGGTTGAACTTTCTCAAAAAGGGTTTGAACACTGAATTCATCAATTAGCTCTTCTATAACAGGAATTGGTGTTGTTCCCTTTACACACTTAGAAGTAACTACAAAGTTAATCTAATTGTGTTTATGACTGAGATTAATGTAATGATTAATTATAACTGATAAGTAAAATGTAAATATAAAAACACAAGTTTTTCAACGTTTAAATTCTTATTAGAAATCAATCAAAGAATCTATTACCCAAGTGTTTGCGGAATAAACACTTGGGATTGAATAGACAAGGTATGGTGTGTTCTCCTTTCTAAACTCAAGTTATACTTGAGTGACAACAATAAAGACCCACTGAGCTATCTCAGGGATGCAGTTGCTCTTTGAAGGAGAAAAGTGGTTTTGTGAAAGTCTAAGCTTTTAATGCACAAAACTTAACCCACTTTTCTCAATCTCTTCCTATTTATACACAAGTATAAAAGAGCACTGATGATTAAAATACAAAAAGAATAACAAAGCGTGTCTGACAACTACAACAGTATTTGTCATTTCCAAGAACCAATAGGAGTAGGCCAAAAGTCTTTCCGAGTGTCAGTTCTGACACTTCTTGACTTTTGCCATTTTAGGGAAGGTTCGTTTCTGGCCCGATAAGACTTCTCCTTATCTCTTCAAACTCTTCCCGCCTTTCTTTCAGACTTCAGGTTCTTCAGTCTTCAATCACTTATTGTTGTTGAGGAGACTGGGGTTCAGTGAGTTCTTGTCCAATACTCACTGAACCCATTACCTTCTTCTTTGGCTTAAGTGACACTCAGGGAGTTCCGCCTCACTGAGTGGTGAATCTTTCTTCTTAGACTCGTCCTGAGCATCTTGAAGGTAACTCACTGAGTGACTGTTCACTCAGTGACTTAGGATTATTTTCGGTTGATTAACACTTGGCTTAATTTGTATTCAAATCCTGTTTTTAGGATCCTTGGGTACTGACGGACCCAACAATCTCCCCTTATTTGGATATAAATTATGCCTAAGTGTTTTGATCAGATATGAGTGAGACAATGGGCTTCTTCTCATACTGAATATACTAGAAAGCTATTAAGGACACTGATATAACAAAAAAACATGGGCCATCAATTTTATTAATATCATTACAAAGTCCTAATATCTAACTTAATACTCAAGGTTCTTGTTCTCCTTCCAAGATACCCAAGAGTTCCAGTTTAGCTCTCTTCGACACTAACACTTCTTGTTCAGGTCGCTCTTTCATTATCCTATCCAACAGCTTGACAAACTCTTCATTTGCAGGACCCTTCACTTGAAGTGCCATTAGCTTGTATGCTAAGAGAGTTGTCATTTTCACAAGCTTGATATCACTGACTCGTTGAAATGCCGGTTGGTTGAACTCATCGACAAAGAATATGCCATACTCAGGCTCCTTGATGACTAGGTTGGGAATAAATTTGACTCCCTGAGGAGGAATCCTGTTGCAATGAAGAGCAGCTATGAATTGTTCAGGCTCCTGACCCACAACTTTTCTTTTCCTCCCGGTCTTCTGAGTAGGCTCAGGGATTGACAGTCCCTGAGAAGCAAGTGCCTTCTCATGATCTATACCCAAACTCTTAGCCACTTTTTCCAGTTCCTCATATTTAGAGTTCAGGGTCTTGAGAAGGCTGGGAACGATCTTGCCATGCTTCTTCCTCAGGATGGGCATCATCATGTCCCATTCCCTTAACCCATATTCTGAGAATCTGAAGGGTTTATTTACCTTAAACTTTCTTGGTCCCCTGTGAACCGTAACGATTATTGGGTTGGTGAGGTGAATGGTCATGTCAGTGATTGTGCCTTCTCCTTTGGTCTTTGTCATGTGCCACATATACCTCTCATAGGTTTTCTTCCTCCTATCTTCTCCCAGCTTGGCTTGCTGATTTTGTTCCTGAAGAAGATCAGCCTGAAGCTTGAGGAATTGTTCCCCTTGATGTCTTTGTCAGTCTCCTTCATTTCCTCCTTGGCAACCTCAACAATTACTGATCTGTTAAGTTGCTCAGCCTTCTTTGCAGCCCTTCTTATGTCTTGTTCATGCAAGACTACGGCTACATCCTGTGGAGTCCCAAAGAATTTCTTTCCACCATCCAAGTCAACCTCAAATGGTGCATTAGGGTCTGGACGCACTTCGGTTGATGCTGGCACCAGTTGCATTTGAGGAGGATCTTCAGTCACCATGATTCCCTTCCCTTTTTCAATGGGGGGGGGGGTTGACTGGTGGAAGTTTCAGGGACTTCTGTTGTTGCAACCACAAGGGCAGAGGATGAAGGTTGTTCAGGAGTTTGATCATCAAGTTTCTCCCCCTCAACAGATGTTGGAACTTCAGTGTATGCACCTGTTGACTGAGGAGTTGGGTTAACCGGAGAGGCCTGAAGAATTGACAGGATGTTGGAGACCATTTTCTTCATTTTAGAGGTCTCATTCTTTAGTGTGGACATTTCTGCGGCCATGGCATTCTGAGTGGAGGTGAGTTCAGTGATCTTGGTGGTGTAGTGGGTGATCAGCTCATTATGTTTTGTTGAGAGCTGATCAAAGGCTGAGGACATTTGGTTCAGGTACTCCTTGGAATCAGCGACTGACTGATGAATAGAATCCTGCTGAGACCTTATAGTTTTAAGGTCCACCTCCGGAAGAAGCTTTAGAAGCTCAGCGATGTTGGTGGAGGTGTTTTTCTGAGTATCCATGTACTCTTTCAGATTTGTGATCAGGGTTGGGTCATCTCTCATTTCCTCCTGAATGGAATCAAGAGTCTTCAGGATATTGGTGAGTTGCTTATCTTGTTCAGTACCCATATCTTCAAGAGATTCCCTCAGGTCACCGAGTTGTTTGTCAGTGAGGTTGGCGACCTGAAGCAGTTTACCTTGTGATTCTTCAACAGTTGCCCTGAAGTCAGCATAGTTAGCTGCTGCTTCAGTGTGCTGATCCCATTGCTCTTCAGTAATCTCACGAAAGAGAGCATGGTTGGCTTTGCGGAGAAATATTACCAGCTGCCTTTCAGTAAGTGGAAGAACATTGTCATATTTCTACAACCACTGAGGAGTAGCAGGAGCAGATGAGTGTCCTGAAGATGATGATGTTGATGGGTTGGTTAGGGGTTGTTGATCCTCAGGAGGAGGAGATGATTGTTGTTGCTCAGGGTGCGGAGGAGAGTTGTATGTTTCAGTCTCCATTTCCTCCTCAGCACCAAAAATGTCTTCATCACCAAAATCAACCATTTTCTCCTCTGACACATCATCCAGCAGTCTTTCAAGATCTGCTAGAGTAGGAACCCTGCGGGAATCCGGCTCCCCCTCAGAAGAGGGCTCACCTTTTTTGTGGCCAGGTTTTGACCCCTCCAAGTGCACTGAGTGGGTTTTCTCAGCCTGGACCTTGGAGTCAGTTCCTGAGTGAATGGATTCGCCATGGAGGGTTGTGGGTTCCGTATCAGCGGGTGGTTTTAATCCCTCTGAGTCTTTGTCCCCCTGAGTGCCTTCAAGGACTGGCGGGCGTTCTCCAGTACTATCATGAGGCAATGAGATGTTGAGGTCTCCCTTCTCAGCAGGGTTGTACTGCCCTAATGAGGATTTAGAGACCGTTCCTCCCTGAGATCCTGAGTGTGATTTCTCAGGACCATAAGCGGGATGTGATTGGGTGTGGGTCCCCTTCTCAGTAGCGTAGTGCTGCTCTACCGAGGATTCAGGACCCTGTACTCCCTCAGGCAAAGGTTGTGATTGACTAATGCCTTCATCGGGATGTGAGAGGGTGAAGGTTCCAGACCCCACTGACTTGTGTATGTCAGTAGAGCCATGTGGAAAGGTTTTGCCCGAGGATACTGAGGATCATTTCTCAGTACCCTCCATTGGCCTTTTTTTTATGGTCAAGAGGGTCTCAGTGATGGGTGTCTCAGAGGTCTTGGCCGTTTGCCTTTCTTTAGGCTCTGAGGCAGAAGTCCCAAGGGCGAGTGGTTTGGGTTTAACCACCTTCTTGGTTCCTGCCTTCTTTTTCTTCTTCTCCTGCTTTGTAGGAGAAGGAACATGTGAGACAGCATTTCCCCCCTGAATAACTACCAGCATGTAGTCGGTCAGGGGTACTGGTTGTACCTCAGTAAGGTCTCTTGAATAGTTGGCTTTGTGTAAGACATCAGGTTTAGATCCCTCAACGTCAGGCCTAACATAATCAGAGCCTAGTAAGTCCTGAAGCACACAGGAAATGAACCTAGGGTAAGACATGTGTCTTTGCCTAGATTTTCCTGAGAGCTTGGCTACGAGGTCTCGGAAGATTATTCCTCCGATATCTATTTTTCTACCCTTCAGGAGACTGAACACCATCAATTGTTGTGATGCATTCAATTGCTCCGTGGAGGATTTATTACCTCAAAGGACCTGAATGACGAAGGTCATCAGGATCCTCCAGACAGGAGGGAACCAAGTCTTAATTATTGGTGCTTTGGCCAATAATGTTCCTGGAGCCACGTCAGGTTGTTTTGGGTCATGTGGCCCTAGTAAAAGCAATCCGGCCTTTACTTCTTGGTCAGTGGGGTTGGACTCAAAGTTCTCAGTGAAATCAAGACCTGTGGCCTTGATAAAGGTTGGGTAATCCAGGGAGAGGGTCCTTCTCCCATTCATCACTGAGAACGTGATTATTGAGTCTTTGGTGTCCTTAGGGCTTGTTGCCACTGTTGTACACCAGAATTCCCTCAGATAGTCATTATATATGACTGAGGGGGTTTTTGTGAACGTCGTAGCAAGAAAGCAGTTTTGAAGATATTTAACCACATTCTTGTACACCCAAAAAATTTCGGGGTAGGCAAAGTTTCCTACGACGTTATTTTTGGTCATGTCCACCCCCTCCATTGTGAATTCCACATTTGGGGCGTATGTTATAGCTTTAGAAGTAGCCATTTGTTTGAAAGGTCTTGGTTTTACAAGAAAATGGTCTGGTTTTCTAAAGGTGAAGAACACACACAATAGTTTTTGAAAGAAAAGGGCAGAGTTTGCTTAAGATTTTCTAAAACGTGTGTGTGTTAATCCGTTTTGGGGGTATTTATAGGAAAGTGGAGGGAAGGGTGGTTTGGGTATTAAGCGAATTATTCTCAAAAATTTGAAAACCATTTTGTATAAAACGTTTGGGATCTGCATTAAATGCCACCGCTCCACTTTCCCTGGTTTTGCGCAATAGTCGAGGTGAACAGTTGTGCCGTCTGCAAAAAGTGTAATTTGCAGAGATTACATCATCACATATATATGATGTGTGAGGAGAGGCATTTAATGCCAAGTGGGAAAGTGGGGGCCCAAGACGTGCTTGCCAGAGGGTAAAAGAACAAATATTCTTATATTAAATAAGAATTCAGTTACCAACCTAGGACATTTACTAACTAAATACTTAGAGCATTTAAGTTAGCATTGAATGTCATCTTGAGGCCCCTGAATGACTTTTCATTCAGTCTTTGCGGTTCAGGGAAGGTGATTCAGTGATCTATTTCACTGAGGAACACATTGAGTCAGGGACCTGGGGTTTTTCAGAATTTACACTTAGGAGGATGAATTCAATCAGTGGACTGATTCTCAATATCCAACATTCCTAATTCAGCTTTCAGTCTTGTAGAAAGTTGGTTCATCCAATGGTTTGGTGAATATATCAGCTAGCTGATATTCAGTAGGAATGAAGTGTAATTCAATGTCACCATTCATGACATGGTCCCTGATGAAGTGATATCTGATATCAATGTGTTTTGTTCTCTGATGAAGAACAGGGTTGTTTGAGATGGCAATTGCACTTGTGTTATCACAAAAGATAGGAACCATCTTATACTGGATTCCATAGTCACTGAGTTGACTTTTCATCCATAGTACATTTGCACAACAACTGGCTGCTGCAACATATTCAGCTTCAGCTGAGGACATGGCAACTGATTGTTGCTTCTTAGCACTCCAACAGACTAATTTTCCATAAAGAATTTGGCAGGAGCCTGAGGTACTTTTTCTATCCATGTTGCATCCAACGTAGTCAGAGTCTGAGTAACCTTTGAGATCAAAGCCTGAACATTTTGGATAGTATAATCCAAGGTTGGGAGTACCTTTCAGGTACCTGAGGATCCTTTTCACAGCTGTGAGATGTGATTCTCTTGGGTCAGATTGATATCTGGCACACAAACATACTGAGAATTGGATGTCAGGCCTTGATGCAAGTAGATACATCAGTGACCCAATCATTCCTCTAAAGAGAGTTTGATTCACTAGTTTTCCAGTAAGGTCAGGACCAAGGTTGTTTGGTGAAACCATGGGAGTTTTGACTGAGGCACAGTCACTGAGCTCATACTTTTTCAGTAGGCTTCTGACATACTTCTCTTGACTGATAGAGGTTCCTTTATCAGTCTGCTTGATTTGTAGTCCAAGGAAGTAAGTCAGTTCTCCCATCATGCTCATTTCAAATTTCTTTGCCATAGTTTTTCAAACTGTTTGCAAAGTTTATAACTTATTGAGCCAAAGATGATGTCATCAACATATACTTGTACAAGTATGACATCATTATCTTGTAGATAAACAATGTGTTGTCTATCTTGCCTCTGACAAATTTGTTTTGGATGAGGAAGGCTGAGAGAGTTTCATACCATGCCCTAGGAGCTTGCTTCAGTCCATAAAGGGCTTTGTTAAGCTTGCAGACATAGTCAGGAACCTCATTGCTTTCAAATCCAGGGGGTTGTTGAACATAAACTTCTTCTTTCAGTGAGCCATTTAAGAATGCACTTTTTACATTCATTTGGTACACCTTGAAGTTCATGTAGGTTGCAAAGGCAAGGAAGATCCTGATGGCTTCCATCCTTGCCACTGGTGCAAATGTTTCTTCATAGTCAATGCCCTCTTGTTGATTATAGCCTTTGGCTACAAGTCTGGCCTTGTTTTTAATGACTATGCCATTTTCATCAGATTTGTTTTTGAAAACCCATTTCATGCCAATGACTGAAACATCTTCAGGACATTTAACCAAGGTCATTACCTTGTTTCTGTCAAATTGTTCCAGTTCATCATGCATGGCCTGAACCCAACTTGGATGTTTAAGTGCTTCTTTGACACTTTTGGGTTCAATTGTGGAGATGAAGTCCACAAATAGGCATTCATTGGCTGAGGCTGCTCTAAGACTAGCAGCCATGCTTCTGGTGATCATGCCTTCAGTAGGTTCTCCAATTATATTGACAAGTTCTATATTCAGAGACCTAGTCCAACTGTCCTGAGGTCTTGGATAATGATTAGAACTTGTGGAGGCCTGATTGATTTGAGGGGTAGGTTCTGGTGTAGAAACCTGATGATCTTCATGATCTAGAGTGTCTGACTGGGTTGACTGATCACTGAGATTGTTTTATTCCTGAGCACTTTGTTCAGACTGATTGATTGCATCAGTACTTGTTTGTGCTTCAACAAACTCAGTGATGGTTGGGTAAGGAAGGTTGGGAAAGATAATGTGGTAGGAGATTTCAGCATTTGCTTGATACTGAGTGGAAGGATTGTTCTCAGGATGATATTCATCAGGAGGATATCTTGATGAATCATCAATTCCTATCTCTTCCACTGAGGCATTTGAGAACCTGATTGCTTCAGTGCTCTCATCAAAGGTAATATGGAATGTTTCCTCAGTTTGCTGTCTCCTAGTGTTGAACACCCTGAATGCCTTTGAGACAAGTGAGTATCCTAGGAAGTATCCATCATCAGCTTTGGCATCAAATTTCCCTAAGTGATCCTTGTGATTATGAATAAACACAGGACACCCAAAGACATGAAAGTAGCTGATGTTAGGTACCCTTCCCTTAAATAACTCATAAGGGGTTTTGCTATGTCTCTTGACAATGATGGATCTGTTTTGTGTGTAACAGGCAGTCTTTACTGCTTCAGTCCAGAAGTGTTTGGACAGGACTGATCCATTTAGCATTGTCCTAGCTGCTTCAATGAGTGTTCTATTTTTCCTTTCAGCAACACCATTTTGTTCAGGTGTGTAAGGAGAGGAAAATTTTTGAGAAATTCCTTTCTCATCACAGAAACATTCAAGTTCATAGTTTCTGAATTCTGTCCCATTGTCAGTCCTAATCTGTTTGACTTTAATGTCATTTTGATTTTCAATGTTCCTGACAAAGGACATGATTGTTTCAGCTGCCTGACTCTTTTTGGTCAGGAAGTAAACCCAAGTGTATCTTGAGTATTCATCCACAATGACCAAAGTATACTTCTCATGGTTAATGGATCTAGGACTGATGGGCCCAAAGAGATCCATATGGAGAAGATGAAGGCAGTTCCTGATGGAAAAGTTTGTTTTGGTTTTAAAGGATGCTCTATGATGTTTACCTTTTTCACAGGCAGAGAATGGTTTATCCTTTGAAAACACAAGTGATGGTAAGCCAAGGACCTTGTTTTGTTTCACAAGATTGCTTATATTTTTGAAGTTCAGGTGGGAGAGTCTCTTGTGCCAAAGCCAGTTGAGGGTTTCAGTGGCCTTAGCAAAGAGACAAGTTCCATTCTGAGTTAGACTAGACATGTCTAACACATAAACATCTTGCCTTCTTGGTGCAATAAGGACAACTTCCTTATTTGCATTGAAGATGGTTCCTTGCTTATCATCAAACTGAACTATGTACTTTGCATCACATAGTTGACTGACACTGATCAAATTGTACTTAAGACCATTTATATAAGCTATCCTAGTAAAGACTATACCACTACAGTTTACTAAACCATAACCTTCAGTGAGACATGATGAATTATCAGCAAATACCACCTTGGGTCCTGGTTCTTCTACATATTTGTGCAGATATTCTTTCACGCCAGTCATGCTCCTTGAATATCCACTATCTAGATGCCAAACAGGCTCCCTGGCATGCCTCTGCACAAATGGTAAATTGAATTAGTTCTTTCTAGGACCCCTCATCTTGGAGGGCTTGGCTTTGGTAGCCTTCTTAAAAGTAACAATTGATTCATGGTCAGTGGTTGAGTGGACTGAGCTACCACAGGTTTTGCATTTGGTTGCTGAGGTAGACTCAGTAGACTGAGAGGATGACTTGGTCATACCTCTTCTGGTTTGAATGACCTTCTCATGTCCTGAGGTGTCATGAGTGGGATCTCCACAAATTTCATAACTGTTGTCCATTAGACAATCCTTAGGAAGGTGGTCATTGAAGCCACAGTGAGGGCAAGGTGCAAAGGGCTTGGCCTTTTGTTTCTGTTTTTGTTTAGAATCAGAGGGATATTTTAAAGGCTGTGCTTTAAAGTTTGCCATCTTTGATGTGGCTGTGTATGATTGGTGATCAGAGGTCCTGTGATCTTCCTTTTTGCATATCATGCAATAAAGGATTCTATAGCAATCATCAGTGAAATGATTGGTATAGTGACACAGCTCACACCTTTTCAGGGGTTTGGAGGGTTTTGGTTTGGTGCTTGAGGAAGCTGATTTGGGTTCCTTCATCTTGGATTGAGAAGGCTTCTCAGAAGATTCAATCTTCTCACTCAGCTTCCTGACAAGCTCAGCCAACTGATCAATTTTTGAGTCAGGGCTTTCTGTTTTTACTTCAGAGGGGACTGAAGTTGATGAGTCATCAGTATGAACTGAGACTTCAAGGGTTTGCCTTTTCAGGATGGTTTTTCCCATTCCTGGTTTCTCCTTTGGAGAATGTTGGGAGTAGACCAATGGTGTGAGGTCTGAGCTAGGTGCAGCTCCCTGAAGGACTTTCAGAGGTGGGAGTGGTGTAAATGATTCTGATTCAGACTCATTGACTGACTCAGTACTACTGGGTTGGTCAGTGAGTCCAAGCATATTTTTCAGAGCCTGACTTTCAGGAAGCAAGATTTTTCCAGTCTCAAAGTTAGGTAACTTACTGACTGGGTTGTCCCTGACAATCCAGTCATTTGACTTGGGTTCCATTTCCTGCTCAAAAGATATGCCAGCTGGAATAAAAGTCTTTTCTCTATGACTATCACTGGGGGTTTCAGTGAGTTGGTCTATTCCTATAATTTTCTTGTTTTCACTAGGAATTAGACTCACAGTTTCATAGACTTTGGGGTTCTTTTTAGTCCAGCCTTTTCTTTGTTAAGTTCATTTAGAAGAGCTTGATTTTGTTTCAAAATCTCAGTGTTTTGAATTTGTAGTGTGATAGTTTCCAACTTGGCTTGTTTTAATACAAGCAATTCATCTCTACACTTATTCAAATCTAACACAAGATTGTTATATTTTGAAAGCAAGTTAAGCCTTTTTTCTTCTACAAACTTAAGATCTACACAAATATAATTCATATAGGACTGCCAGTCAGAATCATCATCCATTGAAAGTAAAGTGTTTACCTTCTTCATGGTTATGTTTACCCATTCTCCATTCCAACTTGGCTTGTTTTTAATACAAGCAATTCATCTCTACACTTATTCAAATCTAACACAAGATTGTTATATTTTGAAAGCAAGTTAAGCCTTTTTTCTTCTACAAACTTAAGATCTACACAAATATAATTCATATAGGACTACCAGTCAGAATCATCATCCATTGAAAGTAAAGTGTTTACCTTCTTCATGGTTATGTTTACCCATTCACCATTCCTTGCATGGCTTTTTCCAACAGCCACCTCATCACCTTCAGAAAGTGCCATCAGTGCACTTACTCTAATTTCCTCATCTTCTGAGGAGACCTCTTCTTAATCCCAGTCATAAGCTTCTGCTACAAGAACCTTGTTCTTTGTCTGAACAGGTTTGGAAGTTTGAGCAGCCTGAGACATTGAGGGATTAGTTTCAAGGAGGGCAAGTTTAGCCTTAGCTTTCCTATATTTAGCCTCAAAGTCTTTTTGACCCTTTTGAACATTATTATTTTGAAAATATTGGGTCGATTGAAGCATTCTAGGTTGAAACTTGCTAGTTCCTGAGGAACTATTTCCAGAAAATTTAAAAGAGGGTTCTGAGATGGTTTTCGAATAACAGTCTCTAGCAAAGTGGCCCTTTTTACCACACTTGAAACACTCAGTGGTTTCATTTGCTTTAGCTTTTGAAAAGTTTGACTGATTTCTTTTGATAAAACGTTTTGAATTGGCAAGGAGTGCCCTTTCTTGGAATTCCAAGTTTAAGTCATTTAGGTACTCATCACCAGTTCTTTCATCAATCTCATCATCAGAATCCTCTTGAAAATCCTGTACAACACCATTAGAATAAAAGGCAGTTGATATGGGTGAGGAGGTCAGGGCCTTTTTGGTCTCAAGAGCTTTATTTGAGTCAGAGTATCTCCTAGAGATTAAGTTGTCTTTATAGACGAACTTCCCATAGATCTTAGGGAGCTCAAGGGTCTGAATGTGGTTAGCATTCCTGAGGCCTTGTGAGAAGTTTAGCCACTTCTCAGGGAAACTGTTGACAAAGCCAACATTGATCTCATGCTTAGACAAAACTACACCATCATTTGACAGTTCATTTATCAGGGTCTTGTATCTGGTATATGTCTGAGAGAGACTTTTAGAGTCCTTTGCCCTGAAAGTGTTGTACTCAAGTTTCAGGTCCATGATCCTGTTTTCCTTGGTATCTGAGGGACCTTCAAACTGTTAATCAAGTCAACCCAAGTTTGCTTGGCTGTTGAACAGTTAATGACTGATTCCATTATATCGTTAGGAAGACAAGATATAATTATGCTTTTCAGGCGTTGGTCTTGATTGACCACCCTTCTCTCATCAATGGTCCACTGAGCTTCAGGCTTGTTTAGCCCCTCAGCAGTCTTAGGGACAAAAGGACCATCCTTGATACAAGTGATGTAGTATGGTTTCATACCAGTCAAGTAGCAAAGCATTCGCTTTTTCCACTTGCTAAATTTTCCAGCTTCGAGTCTGGGAGCAACAGCTGAATAGCTGCCACCCTTTTTATCGACAAGCTGGGGCACATTAACATCAGTCATAGTAGGATCTTGGTTTTAAATACCTTGAGCACTCTTGGTTTTTGAAAGATTTTATAAACCAGAGGCTCTGATACCACTTGTTGTTCCCTTTACACACTTAGAAGTAACTACAAAGTTAATCTAATTGTGTTTATGACTGAGATTAATGTAATGATTAATTATAACTGATAAGTAAAACGTAAATATAAAAACACAAGTTTTTCAACGTTTAAATTCTTATTAGAAATCAATCAAAGAATCTATTACCCAAGTGTTTGCGGAATAAACACTTGGGATTGAATAGACAAGGTATGTTGTGTTCTCCTTTCTAAACTCAAGTTATACTTGAGTGACAACAATAAAGACCCACTGAGCTATCTCAGGGATGCAGTTGCTCTTTGAAGGAAAAAAGTGGTTTTGTGAAAGTCTAAGCTTTTCATGCACAAAACTTAACCCACTTTTCTCAATCTCTTCCTACTTATACACAAGTATAAAAGAGCACTGATGATTAAAATACAAAAAGAATAAGCAAGCGTGTCTGACAACTACAACAACATTTGTCATTTCCAATAACCAATAGGAATAGGCCAAAAGTCTTTCCGAGTGTCAGTTCTGACACTCCTTGACTTTTTTCGTTTTAGGGAAGGTTCGTTTCTAGTCCGATAAGACTTCTCCTTATCTCTTCAAACTCTTCCTGCCTAATCCCGCCTTTCTTTCAGACTTCAGGTTCTTCAGTCTACGCCTTCAGTCTTCAGTCTTCAATCACTTATTGTTGTAGAGGAGACTGGGGTTCAGTGAGTTCTTGTCCAATACACACTGAACCCATTACCTTCTTCTTTGGCTTAAGTGACACTCAGGGAGTTCCGCCTCACTGAGTGGTGAATCTTTCTTCTTAGACTCGTCCTGAGCATCTTGAAGGTAACTCACTGAGTGACTGTTCACTTAGTGACTTAGGATTGTTTTCGGTTGATTAACACTTGGCTTAATTTGTATTCAAATCCTGTTTTTAGGATCCTTGGGTACTGACGGACCCAACAATTGGGAACTTATCTTTCACTGTGAGCTTGTTTAGTTGCCTGTAATCTATACACATTCTCCATGAACCATCTTTTTTCTTAACCATTACAATTGGAGAAGAGAAAGGGCTGTTGCTAGGCCTTATCACTCCTGAATCTAACAGTTCTTTAATCATCCCTTCAATCACTTCTTTTTGGGCTGGAGGATACCTATAAGTTCTGACATTGACATTTGCTTCACCATCTTTCAATGGAATTTTGTGGTCAAAACTTCTGTGTGGAGGTAAGGTTGAGGGCATTTCAAAAACATCTGCATACTCCTCTATCACAGACTTAAGCTCGTTATTAACCAACTCTTGTTGATCACTGCCACACTGCATCAACATTAGGGAATCAAAAGGACCAACATAGCACATAGAAGACAGAAAAGAACCATCATGAGTCACATGTTTTGAGAGTTGTTTACCACTCATCCAAGCTAACTCAGACTGATTAATACCTCTAAGAATGACCTTTTTTCCATTGAACAAATACTCCATAGTTAAATCCTTGAAATTCCATTTAATGGTATCCAAGGTGGATAACCATTGGACTCCCAAGACTAACTCACAACCCCCTAATGGCAATAACATCACACCAGAAGTAAATAGCACCCCCTGAATCTTCCATTGGAAATCCTTAACCATGTACTGACTAATCAACTTAGTACCACCAGCCACCGACACAATAAGGGGACAAGTACTTCTCATTTTACATCATAACTTCTTAGCTGTGTAAATGTCAAAAAAGTTATGAGTGCTCCATGAGTCCATCAAAATGTGCAACAGTTGTCTAATAACATGACCTTTAACCCTCATGGTGTTATTTGCTGGTATTCCTGACAAGGAATTAAGTGAAATGTGTGGGGTATACTGTTCGACCTCCTCTAGCATCACAAACTCCTCCATATCAGTATTTTCCTCTTCTTCCAAACACTCCTCATCTTCATCTCCCATTCCAATAACTTCTAAAGTAAATATCTGCCCTTCACATTTGTGACCAGGCACATATTTTTTATCACAATAAAAGCACTGGTTCTTAGCTCTCTTTTCAGCCAACTCCTTTTGACTTAGTTGTTTTCTAGGTGGATTTGACACATTTGCAGGCATTTTGTTGACATATTGAGTGTTTGGTGCAGGCAAAGCTAGAGTAGTAGTGGCCCTATTAGGAATTACTACATTTCTGTTTGCATGCCAATTGTTATTGTTTCTAGGTGTAGGCAAGAGTGGTGTACTTCTTTGCTTTCTAACAACCTCCTGCAAATTGGCCAAACTAAAAGCATCTACAAGTGATTTGGGCCTAAACATTCTAACATTCAACTCAATATTAGCAGGCAATCCAGCAAGAAACATACTAACAGTTTGAGCTTCAGTAATTGTAACACCCCAACCCAGCAAGGGTAGAAGTATCACATTAATGGCTTCATATCAGATCAAACAAAGCATACATTCAATAGTAATACAAAGATTCTCAAAGGTTACAAATGAAATACTGAATACACAAGGAAACAAAAGCTAAATACTAAGTATGCAAATGCAATTCTTCTAATGACTCCTACTTCAGAATAACTATCAAGGTCTTCTAAGTCCAAAAGTCTCTTCACTCTTACCCAGCTTCCAACTAAAACCTGCCGCGGGAAAAGAAACGCGGCTGAGCTTAAAAAAGCCCAGTGAACAGATATATAATAAACGGAACGAAAGTAAACGGAAATGAACAGAAGTAGCATAATGAATAAGATATAAGTAAAGGTATAAAGAGTAAAGGTTTAGGACAGTAATCCACCACGAGCCCAAACAAATCAAATATCATAATCCTGTAGCAATCCAGAGGGGATACCTCTTAAATAACCAGATAATATGAGGGGTGTCCTCATGTATCAAAGTGGAGTGATCAGCTCCCAAATATGTGAAGACGTGGATTGCACCCATCATCAGTCACCAAATAACAAACATATCAAATCATATACAAATCAAATCTAGGATGCATCCATACGCCCCCCAAACAAATATATCGGCCATAATCATGTAGTGTGCACATATCAAATCAAAATGGGGACGGTGTGTAACATCACTCGAACACACTAGAGTCATGCCATCGGTGCATCAATGACACGGCCATGTTACCTTCATGGCTAGGAAACAAATTTGGCTCGTAGTATCAAACTGGGGTCAAAGGTCCAAATCAAAGCAAAGGTTCATATGTCATAATCATAGTCCAAATCTCAAGGTTCATATGTCAAAGTTCAAATGCCAAAGGTTCATATAAGAGGTTCAGAAATCAAAGGTTCATATCAAAGTGTAGGGAACATAGCAATGGTATAGGGACACCCTAATACGAATCAAAATAGAGACCGAAGGCTCCTTATACAAAGAGCAGAATATCTGTACCTTAAAAGCGACTCAACGTACACTCGCAAAACAAAATCACTCCTTCTTCCAATGATCTACCTGAATTAAAGGATCGACCATTTTTTATAAGTTCATTTATTATTTAATGATGTATCGGATTATTGTTCTTAGTACCTAATTATTATTCGTTAAACCCATAATATTAGTTTATCATGCTTAGAATATATTATATCATCATGTCTTTTAGACACTTATGCGACTCACCCAGGTTTTATCTTACATTATTTTTTTGATTGAAAACATGTTTCAATACCATATTTCATAAGCCCACTGATTTTAATAGCACATCAAGACCGTATATATATCGACCTATAATTTCATCATTCCATGTGACCTTTATTTCAATATTTCATGCGATCTGTAACACATCATTTTATGCGGCTCTCATCCAGAATTTATGTCGTATATTATTGACTCAAAAAGGATGTAACAAAACGAGTTTCCAAAGCTTATATGTACATATGTATTGGTCGTTATTTAATGTACAATAAGGGTCCATATTTCATGCAACCCAAGCTGATTTTAACAATCACATAAACCCTCATATCGACACCACCATACTATGTTAACCATGTTTGTAATACAAGCTTTAAATCCGATTGTATATTTAAGTGTATATAAGTCGTATAGATGCATGAAGAACAAGAGAAATCGAATACCTTGGAACGATAGTGAAACGGATCAAAGGAGGGCTAACAAGGACCCAACTCTAACGAATCAAGTAACACATGAGGTACTCACAACACGACCATGACATGGTATCACCACCACCCGATCACACCAGCTATACCCTTCGTATTTCTTTGGGTTTTGAGACAGCAAACTGAAACAACCACTCGTGCCATAAATCTTTAGGGTTTAGTATGTTATACCTTGTTTTGATTCAAAGAAAGGATCCAGAACAAAAATACCAGAACTCGACCCAAACTATCACCCTATTCGAACCAAACCAAGCCTCTCCCACGATCAAACCACCCTTGCGTGCTCTTCTACCTCCACGTTACCACCCCTTTTGTACCACTCGAAAGAACTCCAAGATAGGCAGCCGATTCACTTTAGTTTGCTAGAGTTTTATGCGTCTTTGATGGTGCGTTATACTCGGTAGTAGAGGGAGAGATATGGAGGTTTGAGTTGTTATGAATATATCAGAAAAGAGGATAAGGCGTGCTGAATTGGTCTACCCTAGGCAAGGCCTGATAATATATTATGGCTGCATAGAATTTGGAATGGCGTGTGGGCTTTTAAATACACAGAAAGTCAGACTTTTATTATTGGTATTTTATTTATGGTGTGGACTTTTAAGGAAATAAGTGTCGACTTTAAGCACACAAATTTGAGGATGCATGGGTTTTGCAATATTATATGGTTTTATTTGTTTTACTTTTGAATGCGGATAGCAGATTTTAAGGGATATGTTTGATAGACTTTCCGCCGAGCAAAGTGGAAGGATAAGTGACCAAGTTTTTCATTTAAAAATCAAAATGTATCTATACATTTCTTAGACCACCAAATATTGTGCACAAGATTTAATTCATTTTGGTCCTGTAGTTCATGTGATTCGTGTACTTATTTTATCATACAATGTCGATTTTTTTATAAGACTCATATTATGGCTTTTATATTTTGCAATTTCTCATATTATATTATAATTGGTTCAAGTCTAAGTTAGCCACGGATTTAGGAATAACATTTTAGGTTATCGTAATTGTTTAATTAGTTTAGTAACTTAGGTTATGGAATTCTTTAATTCTTTTATTATACTTTATTTGTTCCCAAAAAAAAAAAAAAAAAAAAAAAAAAAAAAAAAAAAAAAAAAAAATTAAAGTAGAGGGTAATTTAGGGATTTCAACTGGATGAAAAAATGAGGGTTTTACAACTCTTCCCATCTAAAAGAAAATTTTCGTCCTCGAAAATTGAAGTGAAACGAAACGGAATATCAACGGACCGTGAACGGAAAGGTGAATGACTTGTTTCTCATGACTCTATCTTGCTAATCAAAATAGCTTCGGCTTCCTCAGAAAAGACATACCATACTGAATCTAGATCAAAAGAATAATATACCAAATGTAACAGATGATAATCGTATTCTCTCCGAAGAGATACAGGGAATACGTAGGATTTGACGGATATTTCGTCTGTGGAATAGAAATAGGCAAATCAAATAAGAACGTATCGAATTGTAGCAATCATGCGAGTAATCTATGTGTTCAACTCTTCAGATTCTCAAATAGTCTCGGCTTCAATATGACCTTTCAAAGGTATCTTCATAAACAAACTGATCTTGTTATCTCAGAATTCACAATCTCATATCTCATCTCATGGCAGATCATAATGAACGGATTCAAAGAATGCGAACGTATATGTAGCAAAACGTAGGTGTACTCCTTCATAGAAATAGATCGAATCCACATAGACAGAAACATGCGGAAGAAAGCTCTACAACCGAACCTAAAATTATTATCGGAAGTTCAGAGGTCAGCAAACGCGTGTCGAGTATCCAAACGTATCAAATCGTATACGGTGGAAACAGATTGAACGCATCGGTAGAATGAACCTAAAATCTCACTAACACAGACAATTCCCAACAACTATCAAAATTTCTAAGGCTTCTAAGGTACTTCTCGAAATATCCTATGATCACAATGAGGGTACGTCATATGACGTAGGTATTATCACGTTAGCTACTCGTCATAATACCAACATCATATGAGTATACCTTCATGATGGTCATACTTTATCTCAAGTCGTAATCAAAACCACCTATCTTAATCCACCTAGTACTTCTATAGTCTTAGAGGTCAACAAAATCAAATGCCATAGACAAGAGGGGAAACAAAACTATTCGCACGGGTATTAAGATTCCAGATTGCCTAGCAGGAGTGAGGTACGCCGTCACAAGCATCATATCTTCTACAACTCGCCAAAACTCTCAAAGCAAAGCCATCATCGAACATATGAAAAATGAGCACGGAACTGAAATACTTCTAGGGAACTTGAAACATTAAAGGATGTTATTACTATATAACGAAACTTAAGAGAGTCAACGGAATGAAAATTAGTTACCAAGAGCTTCGGCCTTCGCAGAATCAGTTCTTCCAAACCTAAAGGGGTCTGTCTCAGAAACCACTCCTTCAATACATCCAATCTCTTCAAGTCCGGTTAATCTGTCTTCGCTTGTCCATCAATTCAGAAGTGAAACCAAAATCGGGAACTTGTATCTGGTTTGACGAGCCTCCTTCAGTTCTTCTTGGAATGTGATGGAGTAATGTGAATTCTTGGCATGCTCTTCATCATTCAGTCTGCTTCCACTCTCAATTCATCTTAGTACAACCAAGATGCATAGGGAAGTGAGACTGTACGTCTCCATCAGCTCCGGGTTCGCCGTCTTGACTGGGTTGTCTTCTTCTGCATTGCCAACCTTCTGCCTTATAAAGAATGTCTTCACTCTTCAGGGTAGCCGCCGTTGTTGTCAATTCTAGGTCAGGCAGTGAAGTAATTCTTTTCTGACATGTTTCTAGTTGTCCTGGTGCATACGAAAAGCCTTCTGTGCTGCAAGGGAGTATCATCGAGTCTCTTCCTGATTAATTCCAAAATTGTTCCGTCCTAGGGTAAGGAAGCTAATTTCTATATCCGCTTTTCCCAAAACTCCATTCTCAATCGAACTAAGATGTTTTCTCTCGGTTCACGAAATTTATCAATGGCATCATAAGTTGCAAACATCTTTCAGAATTCTTCTGCAAGGTTCAAAATGTTTCAGTTCCCCATTCTGTTATCGGTCTTGACCACATGGTGATAGTTTTCAAAACTTGCGGGATTTAAAGAGGTATCCTCGATTACGAACATCGTTGTTTCTGCAAATATCAATCTCTTAGAATGTACGATTGATCGACGATTTTTCAAACGAAGTGCAAAGATGATTTTCATGCTCTTCCTCGTCTCCGAACGTACTATTCAGTCATACAATGATCATTTGCCCAAGTACTCATGAGAAAACATTATTTATCAAATTCACGAAACAGTCAGAGCTTTAGCTAATACTATTAGCGTCACTAACCGTCATAGCAGTCGTTACAAATACGGAAGGCGATTTCAAGAATAACTTCAATTTATACTTCCATTTGAAAGAAACTTCGCGCTCTGAAATTGAACAGATACATAGACGTTTCAGGGTAGAGAAATAATGGTTCCTAACAGCAATACGGTTCAGCTTCCAGTAATCACTACATATCTCCTGTCACCATCCTTCTTAATCACGAATGAAACTACAACACGCCCAGAAAACACACTTAAGCAAACTCACTTCCTGATCTTCGGTTGTTGCTCTTCCCGGTTGCTCAAATCAACAGGTATGATTCCGGACACATCTGAAAGACATCTTCGCTTGGTGACTAGACAATCTCTTGGTATCAAATCGAATCCCACTTCACACTCCGGTGAAAAACTTGGTGGTTCAAACAGGAATCATATTCAGAAAATTCAGAGTGCCAAATAACTCTCAAGATGAGGTTCATTCATTTGTGTACGAAATGAGTTCTAGGAAGACTTCATAGCCGTGAAAGTAACACACGAGTCTCCAGAGTAATATTGATAGCAAAGGGTTTGGTAATCGTAGTAGGGAGTTCAAAATTGTTTCAAACGCCAAAGGTGAGACATGGAAGGTTAGTTGTCCATATTAGAGTGATCAATCAACCAATTCCTTGAAGGAATAAAATCGAACTTAACTATCCAAAGAAAGACGGATCACAAATCAAATCTTTATCATTCAAAAGTGAGGGGGAAACATTCTTATACTCGTGGTTACACATCACAAGACTTCTCATAGGGACAGAGATGGGTGAGACGAAATCAAATAGTGTCGGAAGATTCATAGATACTTATCAAAAGCAAAAGACAAATAACAAAACATATCCAGTACGTCATCGCCATAGAGGTTCTCAGAGTGCCCGAAGAGGCGTCAAAATGATTAACGAAAGGATCAAAGATCAGAGTCAAAATCTGAAGATGAGGATTAAATAGTGTCAGGCAATTATTATGAAATTTTCAATGCCTTCAAGATTTAATCAGGTTCAAATCTTAGGTGGTGCAAAGTATAAGCTTTCAATTTCCAAGAGTGATATCAATAGGCTCTAACCAAAAGCAAGGCACGAATCAGAGTGATGCGGAAGCAATGATATTCAAACAAATGCCTTATAGTCTACCCATTCCTCACTAGTCAAAACTTACGTTCCTATAAGGGAAACTTAAAGCAAATTTTCAAAAGTTGTCCTATGAGCGCCTACAGGGGAAACTTAGTGGTCCTAACTTACACAGGCCAAGGGTAAATGTATTACGAATCGCAGCCTGTCGCTCTGATACCATAATTGTAACACCCCAACCCAGCAAGGGTAGAAGTATCACATTAATGGCTTCATATCAGATCAAACAAAGCATACATTCAATAGTAATACAAAGATTCTCAAAGGTTACAAATGAAATACTGAATACACAAGGAAACAAAAGCTAAATACTAAGTCTGCAAATGCAATTCTTCTAATGACTCCTACTTCAGAATAACTATCAAGGTCTTCTAAGTCCAAAAGTCTCTTCACTCTTACCCAGCTTCCAACTAAAACCTGCCGCGGGAAAAGAAACGCGGCTGAGCTTAAAAAAGCCCAGTGAACAGATATATAATAAACGGAACGAAAGTAATTGGAAATGAACAGAAGTAGCATAATGAATAAGATATAAGTAAAGGTATAAAGAGTAAAGGTTTAGGATAGTAATCCACCACGAGCCCAAACAAATCAAATATCATAATCCTGTAGCAATCCAGAGGGGATACCTCTTTAGTAACCAGATAATATGAGGGGTGTCCTCATGTATCAAAGTGGAGTGATCAGCTCCCAAATATGTGAAAGACGTGGATTGCACCCATCATCAGTCACCAAATAACAAACATATCAAATCATATACAAATCAAATCTAGGATGCATCCATACGCCCCCCAAACAAATATATCGGCCATAACTATGTAGTGTGCACATATCAAATCAAAATGGGGACGGTGTATAACATCACTCGAACACACTAGAGTCATGCCATCGGTGCATCAATGACACGGCCATGTTACCTTCATGGCTAGGAAACAAATTTGGCTCGTAGTATCAAACTGGGGTCAAAGGTACAAATCAAAGCAAAGGTTCATATGTCATAATCATAGTCCAAATCTCAAGGTTCATATGTCAAAGTTCAAATGCCAAAGGTTCATATAAGAGGTTCAGAAATCAAAGGTTCATATCAAAGTGTAGGGAACATAGCAATGGTATAGGGACACCCTAATATGAATCAAAATAGAGACCGAAGGCTCCTTATACAAAGAGCAGAATATCTGTACCTTAAAAGCGACTCAACGTACACTCGCAAACACAAATCACTCCTTCTTCCAATGATCTACCTGAATTAAAGGATCGACCATTTTTTATAAGTTCATTTATTATTTAATGATGTATCGGATTATTGTTCTTAGTACCTAATTATTATTCGTTAAACCCATAATATTAGTTTATCATGCTTAGAATATATTATATCATCATGTCTTTTAGACACTTATGCGACTCACCCAGGTTTTATCTTACATTATTTTTTTGATTGAAAACATGTTTCAATACCATATTTCATAAGCCCACTGATTTTAATAGCACATCAAGACCGTATATATATCGACCTATAATTTCATCATTCCATGTGACCTTTATTTCAATATTTCATGCGATCTGTAACACATCATTTTATGCGGCTCTCATCCAGAATTTATGTCGTATATTATTGACTCAAAAAGGATGTAACAAAACGAGTTTCCAAAGCTTATATGTACATATGTATTGGTCGTTATTTAATGTACAATAAGGGTCCATATTTCATGCAACCCAAGCTGATTTTAACAATCACATAAACCCTCATATCGACACCACCATATTATGTTAACCATGTTTGTAATACAAGCTTTAAAGCCGATTGTATATTTAAGTGTATATAAGTCGTATAGATGCATGAAGAACAAGAGAAATCGAATACCTTGGAACGATAGTGAAACGGATCAAAGGAGGGCTAACAAGGACCCAACTCTAACGAATCAAGTAACACATGAGGTACTCACAACACGACCATGACATGGTATCACCACCACCCGATCACACCAGCTATACCCTTCGTATTTCTTTGGGTTTTGAGACAGCAAACTGAAACAACCACTCGTGCCATAAATCTTTAGGGTTTAGTATGTTATACCTTGTTTTGATTCAAAGAAAGGATCCAGAACAAAAAGACCAGAACTCGACCCAAACTATCACCCTATTCGAACCAAACCAAGCCTCTCCCACGATCAAACCACCCTTGCGTGCTCTTCTACCTCCACGTTACCACCCCTTTTGTACCACTCGAAAGAACTCCAAGATAGGCAGCCGATTCACTTTAGTTTGCTAGAGTTTTATGCGTCTTTGATGGTGCGTTATACTCGGTAGTAGAGGGAGAGATATGGAGGTTTGAGTTGTTATGAATATATCAGAAAAGAGGAGAAGGCGTGCTGAATTGGTCTACCCTAGGCAAGGCCTGATAATATATTATGGCTGCATAGAATTTGGAATGGCGTGTGGGCTTTTAAATACACAGAAAGTCAGACTTTTATTATTGGTATTTTATTTATGGTGTGGACTTTTAAGGAAATAAGTGTCGACTTTAAGCACACAAATTTGAGGATGCATGGGTTTTGCAATATTATATGGTTTTATTTGTTTTACTTTTGAATGCGGATAGCAGATTTTAAGGGATATGTTTGATAGACTTTCCGCCGAGCAAAGTGGAAGGATAAGTGACCAAGTTTTTCATTTAAAAATCAAAATGTATCTATACATTTCTTAGACCACCAAATATTGTGCACAAGATTTAATTCATTTTGGTCCTGTAGTTCATGTGATTCGTGTACTTATTTTATCATACAATGTCGATTTTTTTATAAGACTCATATTATGGCTTTTATATTTTGCAATTTCTCATATTATATTATAATTGGTTCAAGTCTAAGTTAGCCACGGATTTAGGAATAACATTTTAGGTTATCGTAATTGTTTAATTAGTTTAGTAACTTAGGTTATGGAATTCTTTAATTCTTTTATTATACTTTATTTGTTTCAAAAAAAAAAAAAAAAAAAAAATTAAATTAGAGGGTAATTTAGGAATTTCAACTGGATGAAAAAATGAGGGTTTTACACTAATATCTACTTGTGTGATTAACTTCTCAAACTTGTTTTGATACTCACTCATGCTAGATTCACACTTGAGTTGTTTCAATTCAGCCATTGGATCTTCATTCAGGGGACCAAATCTTTTCACAATGAGTAATGGATCATGAGTTTTACCCATTTTGGTGTCATGCAATGAGTCATGGGTTATGGATCAAGCTCCATGGGTTATGGGTTATGGACTTGGTTTTGGGTCATGGATAGTCCAAGTCTTTCCTAGTTTATTATCACAAGTAACATGTATTTTATAAAATGTAAGTAACTAAATTACTTAAGTGTTTTTATAAAATGATTTTTGTTTTATGTAAAATTGTTAACTAAATATGTTTAATGTTTATTTGTTTACTTAAATGAGTTAGTAAACTTTTGGCTCAAAACGTTACGTATTTTATATATCTCGTTAAAATGATTTTACGTTTGTTATCGACAAAAAATTAGAAGATTATAAATATAAATAAACATTTTTAAGGTTTATTTGTATTAACACAAAAAAAAAAAAAAACAAACACATATCACTACACACACAACTGATTATAATTAATCAGTCAAAATCTTATCACCACACACACAAACAAATCCGGATAAACCACACAGACAACATCACATACACAAAAATTCTCGATCTACAAAAGAAACCCACCAGATCCACAAAAATCTTAAACCATCTCTCGATCACAGATCTAAAAAAACAAAAAACCGACACAAATCACATACATTCGATCTAACAAAAACGACACACACATATACGAATCAAACTCACTTCATCTAATCTCCAAAAGGTATAACATTTCAAGATAATCTATCTCACACACATAAAAAAAAGTCAACTCAAGAAAAATCAACCCAACATCTTACTCTCATTTACTCTCTCGATAAAAAAAAGGAGGAAAATGTTATCCGAGGGTGTACGAATTAATGGGTCTGATTCAGGTGTTTGTATTTGTGGATCGAGATCTGGTTTTTGTATGTGTGGAGAGGGTACATATGTTTTTAAATCATTTCACTCCGATCATCACCTTTAAAAATCATATCGAGAGTGAAGTGGTTGTTGGTGAGAGAGAAGAGGGTACATTTGTTTTGTGAAGTGGTTTTTATTATTGACTTTAGGATTTGATTTGTTTTGTGTGTTTTGGATCCAGATCTGGATATGATTTAGTGACATGTATTTTGTGTGTTTTGGATCGGAGTGAGGTGTGCATTTATGGTTTGAGTGGATTTGTGGTAAGTTAGTAAATAACAAATGAAGAATAGGGTAATACTCCGTAGTAAAGACAAAATACTAAAACACAAAGTTTAATAAAAGTGGGGTCATTTTAATTTTCAACCACTAAAATGAAATATTTTTTTATTAGATTCTTTAGTTTTTACTAAATAAGGAAAGTGGACAATTAATTTGAGACATCTATAAAAAAAAATATGGACAAATAAATTGAGACGGAAAGAGAAAGTATTACATGGGACGAATGTCACAAATCTAACGGATCGACCAATTTTAAAGTCGCCCAGGGCTGTTTGAGATTTTTTTTTTTTTTTTTTTTTCCCTTTTGGTTTAGAAAAAAAAGTGCGCTTTAGCACCAGGGCTACTTTTAAAATTTTCTCTTCTTAAAAACCACCAACCTACGTTGAACGTTTCACCCACCGACGGACCAACCTCATGGTTCGTTTCACCCACCAAGGGACCAACCTCGAAAATGGGGTCCTACGACTTCACGTGTAGAGAAAATACTTTTGGAGTTTTGGCCCTTTGTTTTATTCGACGACGAGTATATTATAATATTAGAAACGCTATACTAACAAAATGTACAAACTCACAAACACGAGTAGCAAGTAAGATGCACCAATAATATTGTATATTATGTATTTTGACTTTTTTTTCCGTCTCATTTTTCATATGTAGGTTGACTGCAAGATTTTGATTCTAAACCTGATGTGATTCTAACATTTATGTTATAAAATATAATTGTGACAAAACTTGTAAACAAAGTTCAAGAATTTAGTTCAACAACCATCTCACATGATTATTTCGAATATAACTTAAAGTTACGACATCTTGTTGAAAAGTACCACTAGACTAACAACCCTAACAACATAGTAATACGGTTGGTCTGTTACTGTGTGCAGAAACGGACCCAAAATTTTTAAAAGGTGTTACACAAAATAATTGTTGGGCTAACAAAAGTTTACTAGAAAACCGAAAGTAGTAAAAAAATTTACCGGGGGTTGCACATACAAAAAAAAAAACACAGTTCTTGACAAAAATTTGCACTTCATCACAAAAATTCATATGTAGCCCATGCAACACCCGACACCAATGTAAGTTCGTCCATGACAGTGTGTTTTGTGGCATATTCAGTTGTTGCTACATGCTATTTACCCATCAACATTATATGGTTACTTCATCACAAAAGTTCACTAGAAAACCGAAAGTAGTAAAAAAATTTACCGGGGGTTGCACATACAAAAAAAAAGACATTTCTTGACAAAAATTTGCACTTCATCACAAAAATTCATATGTAGCCCATGCAACACCCGACACCAATGTAGGTCCGTCCATGACAGTGTGTTTTGTGGCATATGCAGTTGGTGCTACATGCTATTTACCCATCAACATTATATGGTTACTCCATCCGTCTCAAAATTATTATCAGAAGACAAAAATTACACAGTTTAATAAAAGTGTGAAATATAATTTTGAGACGTAGGGTACATGCTTTAGGTATGCACTTCTAGTGTGTTATGTTATTGGGACTCATTTTTTATAATTGTTCTTGTTAAATTGTTAATAAGGTGGGTTGTCATTTTCTTTAATTTTGTTTTTTGTTAGGTTTCTTAATAAATGCTGTTTTCCTAAAAAAACATAGTTTTAAATATTTTTATTTTCTTAACAAGAACTAACTATTTTTTGAACGCCATTCTTTTTACACCTGTTTTTACGGTATTTTTTTCACACCCTATAACACATATCTCACAAATGCCTCCAGCGAGACTTGAACCTAAAACCTCTAGGTTGATAGGCAACTCACATACACCACTAGACCAAAACCTTTGAGTTTTAACAAGAACTAACTATCTTACAATATAAACATTACAAATGTATCTCACATATTTTTAGGAAAATCTGAACTAACACCCATTTTGCTAAGAGCTTCCCGATTAGCATTAAGTACAATTAAGACATAAACCCTTAGTTTAAAATTTGAACAGGGGTTATCGTTCATTTTTGTACTCCATATATGTAGTATTTTAGTTATTACATATAAAATTATACTATTAAAAAAAACGTTTTATTTGATTAAACTGTTTGGAGCAACGCATGAATTAATCACTACTCATTAGAAGAGAAAAGTTCAATGTATATCTAATATTCTCTAAAGATCCAATGAACCAATCATGGTCATCCATTTTTTGATCAAAACAAAATAAATAAACTTTCACCTTTAAAATAAATAAATAAATAAATATCTCGCAAACCATTAATCGTTAAGCAAAACGAATCATAGCATCGTGACGAGAATTAAATCATTTTTCTATAGACGGGCACTTCTATATACTTTCGATGAACTTTTTTTCGATTTATTTTTCAGTTACGTCTGAAAAATCACTTGTGATACAAATCACATGTGATTTTTCCAGACGTAACTGAAAAAGAAAACCAAAAATAAATTCGTCGAAAGTATATCGAAGTGCCCGTCTACTGAATGATTAAAAAAAAATACTCGTTGCAATGGTGTATTTTTTTTCACTTGACGATTTACCGTTTGCAAGATATTTTATTTTTAAAAAAGAGGTGAAAAGTGTTTTTTATTTTATTTTATTTTATTTTATTTTTATGAAAAAAATGAGTTGCTAAGATTTGTTTATTGGATATTTAGATAATTTTTCTTATACATCGATCTTAACTCCTCATTAGAAATGTATTGGTTCAACTACACAATCAAACTGATAATTTACGATTAAAACCCAAAATCAAATACTCTATTTTTATTTTGAAATTTGCTGACAATCATTTTATAGGTTTTGTTTAAGCATCCTTAATTAATAATGTTTCCAAAATAAACTCATCATTTCTATAAAAACATGATTATGATTTCATATAATTAAAGTAAATGAATTTTAATAAAGCATGTATTAATATCAAATAAGTTAATATTTAAAAATACTTTTTAATTAAAGTCAGCTTAAACAACACAAAACTAAATCAAATGCTAGATTCCTGGCCTTTCTATACAAAACAAATAAAAAATGTAAATTGGTGATGAATAGTTGTCAGTCGTCACCTTTTTCAGTTTTTCTATATATACATGACCTACCATTCACGTTCGATTATTCCTCAAAACATAATACAACACGAAAGCTTTTCTCTCCATAAGACATGGGAGGTGGTGCCGGAGTAGCAGCCGCGACGACGGTGGAAAGCAAAGAGTGGTATTTAGCCGCGTACGCGCCACAAAATGTACCAACATCCGAACATATTAAGCTTCGTACGGTCAATGTCTCGCTTGAATATGATACAATCCCGGATCAGCATGTTTTGGTTCAGTTGCTTATGATCACTGTCGATCCATATCTACGTAACGTAATTACTGGCCGTGATGGTGATCTATACCTGCCACAAATTCTACTCAACAAGGTATATATATATATATATATATACATAATTAATACAAATCATCTTCAATATGTATATTCATGGTATTTAAAGCCTATATAGAAAATGGACTTACGGACTTATGGTTTAAGTTGGTTGCTAAACTATGATATATCAATGTACAAATTTTATAGAACATGTCATAGCCTGAAAGAAAATCATATCGTATGTAGAAACCTTTAAACTGTAATCAGATTTTGATAAAAGCTACTTATATTCTACATTTAAGCTCATTTCTTGTCCTTCGATGTTTAGGTAAGTAATCTTATAGTAGCTTATAACTTATAATTTAGAGTAAATTGCAGAAATGGACATGTGGTTTGCTTAGATTGCATGTTTAGTCTCTGGTCTTTCGAAATTGCGGGCGGCCTCCCTGTGGAGAGTTTTTGGTTCCGTTTTAGTCCTTGGCCATTGCAGAAATGGTCCCTGTGGTTTGCTCAGAATTGCACGTTTAGTCCCTGACCAGGGACCAAAACGGAACCAAAAACTCCTCACAGGGAGGCCGCCTGCAATTTCGAAAGACCAGGAATTAAACATGCAATCTGAGCAAACCACAGGGACCATTTCTGCAATTTACTCTAATTTATAACTACGATGTTTGATAAATTTATGAAACATTATATCGTTAGTTTCGAGAAAAAAAAAGGTAGAAATACACAAATTTATTTTATGGTGGTTACTTTGCTAAAAATAACTTTATCTCCACGTTTTTTTTTTTTTTTTTTTTGCCCTTTTTAGTACTATCTCTAAGGCCGGACACAGTCGCTGACCCAAGAGACCTGAGTCATCGGGTGCCACGTCAGCTTTCTTTCTCCAGCGACCAGAAGCGACCAACGTGCCACAGTCGAATAAGTTTTTTTTTTTTTTTTTCTTTTTTTTTTTTACACACAAAAGCATACAAATAACTTTTGAAAGTCGGTCGATTTACCGACCAATATTGAGTTTCCACTATAAGCGACCGATATTGTGCATCCCTTGCGACCGACCCGAGTATTGGTCGCTTTTCAAAAAACCAACCGATCGACCGATTTAATAATGTGTATTTCGATGCCTGTTAGTTGCCAACTTAATAATGTGTATTAGTTGCCATGCGGTAGACACAGAATCTGACACCACACTTAATAATGTGTATTTCGATGCCTATTAGTTGCCAACTAGTTAAAGACCACGCGTCTTCGTTATTAAACTGTCATACGTCTTCGATAGTTGAAAAGCAATACTTGATCTTTGCCCATGGCTGAGTATTGGAGGCGTGTTTATGTGGGTGTCACTACAAAATAATAGACCTATGATGACAGAGGTTAAATGCCACTAAATTTAACATTTTAATGACACTTTATAAACTGTGGGTAAAAGTTAAAATTTTTGAGCTTTTATGACACTTTTATGAATAAAATGTATTTTAAGAGGGAAAAAAATGTATCCTCATATTTTTTTTGTGTCATTATAAATAAAACTTTTACATACTGTATTTTTACCTACACTTATATGTGTAAAGGAAGGAAATAAAAGTTGTAGTGTTTTACTGACACTTATTTTTTACTTTTGTTGACATTTTTTTACTTTTATTGACACTTTTTTACTTGTAGTGACACTTTATTTTTTTAAATGTCATTAAATGACAATTTTTTTGTAGTCTGTAGTATTGATTTTTGTAGGGTATATTTGTGTTTAATTGAAGTATATTTTGGTGGCGAAGTTGGCTGTCTTATTACACTAAAGTGATGAGGAAGTTGATTGTAAAGAGAGAAAACTGACGTGATGCTGAGACGTCGGCAATAAAGTTGGTCTTAATGTTCTCTTATTATGGATAGCCTAATGAAGTCGGATGAAAATCTTGCTTGTTCCCCAAAATAAATATATTATACTAATAGCTAAAATTAAGACAAGTCTTCTTTTTACTTCTTCTTCTTAAAAATAAAAAAAAAAAAAAAAAAAAAAAAAAAAAAACCCCAACTTATGCCTTTGCTACTAATAACACATAAATAAATGGTACGTGATAGTATCCGTTTTGATACAAACGTTTTATTGTTTCTTATTTAAAAAAAAAAAAAAAACGTTAGATATTAACTCACTAACCAATAAATAATACGGATCTAAGTATTTGACGCACGGTCACTTCGAGAACCAACACAAAGGTATACCATTTCTAAGATATAAACGTATATGTGATTTCTCACTACATAAAACACATTTCTAACGAAAAAAGTGGTGAAAAGGAAGGTTATTTTAGCGTAAATCTAAAGATTTTGTCCAACTTGGTATAGATCTAATCTAAGAGGGGAGGTATTTTGTCAACTGATATAAGTTTACACAGATTATTTGAGGCCTTAGTAGTACATTGCCCGATGATATACCGTTAGCTTGGCCATGTAGAAATTCGCTCTACACATACTTGGTGAGACCACTCTCGTAGCAAATTTTGACACATTTTTAGTTAATCAGAAGGTTTGGACCATAAGGTTGTTCTCATTTAAAGCCAATTTCGACATGGCCACGATCAAGGCATATATTATCAGGCCACAAACGTGTCGTTTGGTAATATGTATAAACTATATAGTTTAATAGGTTAATAATATTATGCCGTTAAAAAAAACAACAACAAAGGTTTGTGGCCTTCCGAACAATGTTTTAAAAACCGGACCGGACCGGCCGGTTCGACCGGTTGGACCGGTGCGCGGTCAGAAGACCGGTTTTTTAAACCCGGTTTTTTAGCGGTCCGGTTCAATGGTTCGAACCGGCCGGTTTTGGCCGGTTTTTCCGATTCGACCGGTTTTGATTTTTTTTTGAATTTTTTTTTTTTTTATAATTTTTATAATGATGTGTATACTTTAATGTTTTTTTTTTTTTGTTTGTGAACATTAAAACACATTACTCGTATTTCTTTAGATTAATACTATTTCGTATTATTTTTGAATGGGCTGTAAAAAGTTTAGTAGCATTTAAAAAATAAAAAATAAAAAAAATACCAAACGGTTGAACCGGCCGGCTCAACCAGTTCGACCGTTCGCGGTTGACTGACCGGTTCGACGAAAAATCCGATTTTTAAAACATTGCTTCCAAATTTTGATAACTTTTCTTACTTTAATGAATTTTGTATTCTTCAAAAGTTAATAGTATAAAGTTTGGGGTGTTGATTTTATATGAAACTCTTAGGGGCTGTTTACTTTCTGCTTAATGTTCTGTTTGGTAACAAAACTGGTTGGAAACAGGAAACTTTGGTGTTTTTTTTAACTTATTGCAAAAGAGAATCCTTAATGTGAAAGGGGGCAAAATTTGATGCTGTTTCTATCCAGGACGTCTTAATACAAGTTTTTTTCCCGAACTAGTGTAGGTGGAAAAAATAAATTCGAAAAATTTAGAAAACTTCGAAAAAATTTATAAAAATTCGAAAAATTTATAAAAATTCGAAAAATTTATGAAAATTCGATAAAATTTATAAAAATTTTAAAAAAATTTGAAAAATTTTAAAAATTCAAAAAATATATAAAAATTCAAAAAATTTATAAAAATTCAAAAAAATTCAAAAATTGATAAAAAATCAAAAAATTCGAAAAATTTATAAAAATTCAAAAAATTCGAAAATTTTATAAAAATTCATAAAAATTCAAAAAAACTTATAAAAAATTTGAATTTTTTAAATTTTTTTTCGAATTTTTAATAATTTTTAAAAAATTATAAATTTTTATAAATTTTTTGAATTTTTTAAAAATGTTAATAAGTCTTTTCGAATTTTTATAATTTTTTATAAAATTTTCAAATTTTTTGAATTTTTATAAATTTTTTGAATTTTTAAAATTTTTCGAATTTTTTTAAATTTTTTTTAAAATTTTCATAAATTTTTTGAATTTTTATAAATTTTTTCCACCTACACTAGTTCGGGAAAAAACTCGTATTAAGATGGTCAATTAAGCATAAAAAAGAAACAACATATATCCACACAGACACTAACTAGAAACAGGACACATATATCAACACAGACACTAACTAGAAACAGGAAAAAAAAGAAACAACCCCTTAATTAGCCTCTTAAAGAGAAGGCTGTAGTTTTAATGGGTCTCCCCATTAAAAGAGAATAAGGGTTTTGGGCCACAATTCTCTCTACTAAGAAAAAAGTAAACACCCCTTAGCCTTCTCAAAACAAATGTTAAGTTCGCCAATGTCTAGTCTCATGTAATTTAGACCCTTTTTAGATTTCTTTTATTTCTGTTTGAAAGTTTTAAGTTAAAGTCATTACGTTGGTTACCAATTTGAAATGAGAAATTGGTAGTGTTTGGTAATGTTGAACCGATCAACCACTAAAACAAAGTAAATTATAACATGGACCACCGCTATCCACACCAGTACCAACATGTGAAAAACATGAAAAAAAAGTCAAACATGACAAATCTCAATTCATTAGTTTACTATCATACTTAATAAATTTTGCTCAAAAAAAATAATTAAAAAAATCATACTTAATAAATAATCAAATATTGTGTTTAGTTGAAAAGTTATTTTCATTAGTTTATTAACATACTTAATAAATAATCAAATGTCATATCAAGTTGAAAAGTTATTTTCAAATGCATATTTTTTGAAGGGTGATGATACGCTAACACCCCGTGTACCGTCTACTTTTCTGTGGTGAGAGTGTTGACTTTTCTGTGTTGCTAGCACTTGTACTGTCTGCTTTACCGTTTGTACCTTCTGATCAAAATAGGGGGGCCCCACTACTAGGGGGTGTTACCCTAGTAGATCCCTTTTTTAAAAGACGAGTTTGAATGCCTTGTTTTTTTGTCTTTATACTAAATGTAAAGGTCATCAAACCCAATATCTTCACGTTAGTGTTGTATCACCATTCACCACATCATCAAACTCACTACCAAACAGCCGCAGTGATAACCACCAAATCAAACACATAAAATACCTCACTTTATACAAAGATACCTCACGATGCACCCCATAAACACACACACACAAATGCAACCCGTTAGGTGGTCTGTACCACCAAACCATTGCCAAAAACCCACCACTGCCCACGGTGGTGAGAGGGTGAGATCCCAAGTCTCCAAGTAGGCCCTCTTAGCCACCCACGACCTTAGCTTTTTAGAAAATTCCGTTCGACCGCGTGCCAAAAGTCACCATCACCTAGTGGTTTGGTGACCATTACGACTGGTCATACCTTCCAATTGAACTTTTGACCCAAAAATTTCAAAACAAGTGAAATGGTTATTTAAGTAGCTCAATGTTAACTTATGACACATTGCTAGACAAATTTTGATGATTTAGCAAACATTTTATGTTATGCGACTAGTCTCTTAAAAATGATGTTAAATGTTATGTTTGGCAGGTACTAACAGAATTTGGGATAGGAAGGGTGGTACGGTCGAAAAACAACAACTTTAACGAGGGTGATATCGTTATTAACCCCTTTTCCTTTATCGCCGAGTATTCTGTGGTACCATCAGATTTCCTTAGAAAGATTGATCCAACGGCGAACATCGCTTTGCCTAATTACATAAACTGTCTTGGTAAGTACTTAACCTTTCATGTATAATCTAGTTTTTGTTATTACTCTATTTATGATAAAATAAATAGATATTCTGATTTGATATTTTTATCTTATCATATTTGATGATACCTACATGTTTTTAATAATGAAAAGGCGGAAAATAGAACTTCAAAAGTGCACAAGCAAGTTACTAACAATAACAACACCACAATAATTTTAGGCTTTTTGCAATTTAATCTATAGTTTAAATAGACCCATTTGTAAGTGTTAATTATTGAAATGTGATATTCTAATGAGTTAAAACTATTAATGCATGAAATAAAAGGACTACCGGGGTTTACTGCATGGATCGGGATAGATGTGATCGGGAACCCTGCACCTGGATCCAATGTGTTTATATCTGCAGCGGCCGGAGGTGTTGGAATGTTTGCCGGACAGTTTGCTAAGCTTAAGGGATGTTGAGTTGTTGGAAGCACTGGTTCTGATGAAAAGGTACTATTAGTATGTGTTAAATAACTACTAAGGGGGCGTTTAGGATTGCATATTCTAAACTTGCGCTTATGGTTTATAACTATTATAAGATAATCAACTTCTCATGCTTATAAAAAAAGTGCTTATTTCATCAAAAGGTAAACCGTTAGCCACTTAACAGTCCAAAATTCCAAATACTTGAAGATGTTTTTCCCTTATAATATGCCACAAGGAAATAAGCTAGCATTCATGTCTTTTGGACAATTGATCGTGAGTTTGAGACAAATAATTTTACTTGTATGAACTGTAAATCAATGTGACATAATTCTGAATATTCTAATTTTAAAAAAAAAAAATACAGGTTCAAATATTGAAGGACGAATTTGGATACGATGAGGCATTCAACTATCACAAAGAATCAGATTTTGATGTGGCATTGGCAAAGTAAGTTGAAATTGCTGATACATATATAACACAGTCTAGTAGTCTTTATACACATTTTACTTTAGCATCTGCAATATGCACAAACCACATAGAGTATCATTTTGCATGAAAACTTTCTGTTGAGACAACACAAAATCTTATATAATCATTGCAAAATGAATTTTAAAACTAGATTAGTTATCTTGGTATTTACAAAGCAAAATGTAGGTATTTTCCAAATGGGATTGATATGTACTTGGACAATGTTGGGGGAAAAATGCTTGAAGCAGTTCTTAACCATGTCAACAAAGGTGCCCGCATCGCTATCACTGGGATGATGTCTCAGTACAACACAGTAAGTCACTTCTATATGATAATTTGATTCATTTTATACTATCTTTTCAGTTAACATTCTAATTTCTTACAACGTAGATACCAGCGGAAAGAGAAGGGGTAAATAGCCTATTAAATATGGTCGGAAAAGAGGTAAAGATGGAGGGATTTCTCTGTGGAACCTATTTGAGTCGGTTTGGAGAGTTTGCGACTCTGATGGAAACATACTTGAAAGAAGAGAAGATAAAATCTAAGCACAAGATATATCAAGGGATCGAGAGTTTCTTAGAGAGTTTCGCTTCTGTCTTCACGAGCTCCAACATGGGCAAAGTCATTGTTCAAGTTGCTTCGTGATCGAAATATGCATGTGAACTATTGCTTTCTCTTATTCTATCGAACCTATGTTTATTCTACTCGTTTTAAGTTGTTAAAAATGATTACATTACGTAAATGTATGCTACTATGTTAATCGCCGGATATGGTTCTCTGGTTAAGAAGATTGAAATGAATCTTAGGGATTGTCATTGCAGAAAGGGAGAACCAAATTTGGTTGAGATATAAAACAAGTAAATAACATAGCAAGTATGAAGGAGTTGGATCAAAAACATAAACCAACCTGAAAAGTGGCACAAAAAAATTACAGTACTCATTTGACCAGAATCCACTCTAACCCTTTAGCCAACTAGTCAGTTTTGCCAATTCTAGCAACTAGGCATGTTACATAGGTCTAAACTGAAAAGGGACTCGAAGTCAGTATTGAAAATTTAAATAACTGAAAAAGGGCGGACTAAACTAGTTTGGTTCCGTTGACAGAATAAACAGATTTGATATAAATTAGCGACTGGCCTTCTAGCTAAGAACTTTGTGTATACCTGAGATAGTTACAGTTTTCCCAACAACACAGGTTCAGTACAACTTGGTGCAAGTACGAGCAACACATAACGGGATGTGAGATAGGTGGTATAGGTGTGAAAATTTTGTTGTTCTAAAAAAAAAAAAAAAAGAAAAAAAAAAGCCATAACGGGATTTAAAAACCTAGAAATCAGAACTATTAACAAGAAATGTATATCATAAACAACTTTGAGGTAAAATTCCAACTAATATAACACAAATATTACAAGATCAAATCAACACAGTACCTGATTTACATCAAATCCTTTATGAAATCGAGGTTTAGTGTGTCTCGAATAATAAGAAAAAGACCAAGACCAAAAACTAGTGTAATCCCAGATGACATTATCCCTTGCTCTACTTCTAAAGGTAATTTCTTCCCACCTCTTATTGCCTCAACAAGAATTAAAGCCAATGAACCGCCATCTAACGCAGGCAATGGAAGAAGATTAATAACCGCAAGATTAAGATTCAAAATAGCTGCAAACTGATACAACCCATCAATATTTGATTTTGCAACTTCTGCACCTACGGCTATAATTGCAACAGGACCCGAAACCTTACTTGCAGTTTGTGAAAAGTTAAGAAAAGTTTGTTTCAAACTGTCCACAACATTAAATGTCAAACCCCAAAACTCACGACCCGTGAAACTAAAAGCTTCTACAACATCTTTCGGTTTCTCCTTCAAGACCTTCACATTCGGAGCTAACTGAACTCCAATCCGCCCACTACCATCTAAATTCTTATCCGGCGTCACATTAATGTAGAAATCCTTCCCTTGTCTATTCACCTTAAACGCAACACTAGATTTGGGACTTTTTTTAATAACATTTACAACTTGAGATACAGAATTCGGAACAGTTTTAGGCAACTCGACATCATTAACCGAAAGGATAACATCACCAGAAAGCAACCCATCTCGTGAAGCAGCGGAAAACGGCCTAACTTCAGGTATAATCACACCAGGGTAACTTTCTTGTACAGGCAATCCAACAAAGACTATTTGCGCAAAGATTATAGCATATGCAAAAATTATATTGGCAATAACACCAGCAGAAATAACAATAACTCTATCTAGAATAGGCCTATTTTTTAGCAAGTTTTTATCATCTACTGGTATATCACTATCAGGATCATTATCAGGGAAACCAACAAAGCCACCTAAAGGAAATGCTCTTAATGAATATTCAACATTATTAGCATTAAACTTAGCCAAAATAGGACCAAAACCAACTGCAAATTTACTTACATGTATCCCTTGTAAATAAGCTGCTAAAAAATGACCAGTTTCATGAACAACTATAATAGCAGTCAAAACTGACACTGCTTCTAGTACAGATTGAGCACTTTCAAACCCACCAAAACCAAAGTCAGCTAATGCTAAGGTTTTGATATTTCTACTGTTTTCATGTGGGTATGTAATCTTTTTATGTAAAAACTGTTTCTTGTTTAGGAAAGTGTTGTTTAAAGTGTATGAAGGTTTTGAGGATGTGTGTAAGGCTGAAAAAGGGTGTTTGGGTTTGGTGTTAAGGAATCTGATGGTTGAGGAACAAGGAGAAAGGTTTGTTAACATGATTGAGTTTTGTAGTTTGAGTTTTATGGAGGAAAGAAGAAGAGTTTAAAGAGATCAAAGTGTTTTCTTTTTTGTGTTTGGATAAATGCTAAATTTGGGTATGTGGATAGGAAGTGAGTGATATGTCTCAGTTACTTTGTGTTGGATTTGGGTTCAAAAAGGAAGAAAAAACAAAAAGAACTTGTGGTGGATTTAGGTGGACTTTATAAGTCAAACTTTATTTTAGGCCTGTTTAGTGTATGGGCTTTTGGGCTTATGGAGAAAAGATACAAATTGTTTATTCTTGGCCCTAAAGAGATTCAGATTGTTACTTCAAGGCCCTATCATCAAGAGTATTTTGAGTATCATCAATTTAGAGTTTTTAGTTTTACACAACACAAAAGTATAAACAATAGTAAATAATATAATAATAGTGGTGCACAAATTAGTTTCCTATGAGAGCTGAATTTGATGCCATTTACAACTACATACATAAGGTATAATTATTAAAGAAACAGTGTCTGGATTTTATAATTTTGGCCTCTAAGTATTGGAAGTACCTTAGGATTTCAAAGGTAATGACAATGGGTAAAAATGAAACTGCAGTTTTGAAGAGAGCATTAATCAAAATAGTCATCACTTGTCCAAAGTTTTATGAGAAAAATAATGTATATGGGCCCATCAAAGTAATCAACTAACTCTTACTCAGGTATTACTATATTGTTAGGTGCAATAAAGGTTAACGGGTAACCCGAACCGGTCACAACCGGCCGCCTTTCGGGAGTCATACATGGCTCGTTTAACGGTTGTGGTTATGGGGGTGCCAATAATCGAACCCTTGACCTTATGCTTGTTAGGTGCAAATATGCCCCCACCTATTACCAACCAACTGAGTTACGCGCCATCGACTTACTATATATTGTTATAGTACATTATATTTCGTTTATACCAAACTCAGCTAAAACATTTTAAACAAAGAAAAAAAAAATCTTTGTATCATTTTATTCAATATTGATTATCTTCAAATCATATTTAACAAATAAGTTATCTATGGATAATGTCTACAAATTGAACAAAAGTATTTTGGTTCAAAACAGTCTTACCCGTTTAACGGGTTACTTGGCCTGCTAATAGCATCTCTTTGGCCAACTCTATCTTAGCTTGCAGCAAAGCTGAAATTTTCCAACTCAAAGCTCAAAGAGGAACATGGCATGCAATTTCGTACTTAACATAACGGGGTTAATTAAGATTGACCAATTCTTGGCATTACACACATGATTACCAAGTTTTAGCCGGCTCACCAATTCCTTATCCACACTCAGCAGTCAGCACAATATTCAGATGTTTAAAATTCCATAATAGATGAATCCCAATACTTACTGCCGAATATTTTCCCTAAGTGACAGGCGGCAATAATATAAAATGACATTATTCTGAGTTATATGAAGATAGCAGTATAGTACAAACAACGTAGAGTAGTAGACAATTAACAAAAATAATCAACCATGCACACAACCTCTATATATAAGGATTCACAAAGCAGCTTATTTCACCATCAAATTATCTCATTTTCTTTGTGTTTCTGATTACAACAATTAAAAGAGATGTCGAACAAACTCGTCCTATTCAGCATTGCAGCTCTTACTTTCGCTTGTCTTGCCTTAGCCTACGAGCCTGCACCCATCCAAGATTTCTGTGTAGCTGATCCTAACGGCTCAGGTATTATATTTTAACAAAAGTAGTCATTTGTACAAATCATTCTGTTAAGCATTTTATAGCTACATGTAAGTATATGGCATGTATTCAATGTAATGTAAACATATTGTGCAGTGAAAGTAAATGGTGTAGCATGCAAGAACCCAATGCAAGTTCAAGCTGAAGATTTCTTCTTCAGTGGGCTCCACCTCAAGGGTAACACATCAAACGCTGTAGGATCAAGGGTGACCCCAGTCTTTGTGAATCAGCTAGCAGGACTAAACACTTTGGGCATCTCAATGGTTCGAATTGATTATGCACCATGGGGACTAAATCCTCCTCATACTCACCCAAGAGCCACTGAGATCCTTACAGTTCTTGAAGGGACCCTACAAGTCGGATTTGTCACTTCTAACCCCGATAACCGTTTTATCAGTAAGGTACTGCAAAAGGGTGATGTTTTCGTATTCCCGGTAGGACTTGTGCATTTCCAGCGCAATGTTGGACATGGAAATGCAGTGGTTATTGCTGCATTGAGCAGTCAAAACCCAGGTGCGATAACAATCGCAAATGCTGTTTTTGGCTCAAATCCACCAATTCCAAGTGATATTCTAGCAAAGGCTTTCCAAGTGGATAGCAGTGTGGTGGCTCAGCTACAAGCAAAGTTCTAAATGACGATGATTCAAGTTAATGAGAAAAAGTTCATCGTTGGTATTCGTGTGATTTATCATTTCATTCATGAGCTGTTCTAGATCTTTCTTTCTGAATTACCAGTTTGTATTTTTCAGATACAGTTCTATTTTGTTTGGTATTTTTGTGTTTCAATGAAAAGTCTTCTACTCTTTATGCATAAAGCTGTCTAAAGATATGACAACAACAACAATACTTAATCATGGTGGAAGCAGGGTACAGGTAGGTTAAATTAATGTGGACAATCATACCTCTACCCGAGGGTAGAGAGACTGGATACTTCGAGAAAGACCTACAACAAGATTGTATATATTTGTTGTCCAAAGATATTACTCGTAGTGAATTACAGTATTAATTAAATTTTAATCCACGTGCTTTTGGTTTAAAGAGGGAATACTTGTCATATTTGAGGAATTAAAGTTGACATAGACTACAATTACTTGCATGGGTACATTAAGGCTAGATGTAATGGTGACCATCAAGAGAACGATTACACCACTGTCACATTAGTTTTCTCTCTCAAGGACAACTTCAAGATCAGCTTAGTGTAATAAGTAGATTGAGGACACGACCAAAAATATACCCCACAAAAACAATCAAATATACACACTCCACACACAAACAACTCGGTCGCATAAGCGACCGACTTCCCTTTTTTTTCCTTGCCTAGGACATATCCCCTTGGGGGATGTAATAACAGGTTGGAACGTGTCCCCAAAGGGGGGTCGACTTACACATGGTCTAACAAGTTTTGCAATTCTAGATTTCTAGTGTACCTAAGAGTTGACCAGCGTACGTTAACTTGTTTTATCAACAGAAACCAGGTATACTTAAAAATAGTAACCACTACAAAACACTAGTTAAATTTTCCACATTTTAAAGGCTTATTGGCCACGGTTAAAAATGTGTAAAATTATAAATTCCACACTTGCAAATGTGTGGTAATAATAGGTGTGACAAATTTTGCTACACATATAAGTGTGGAGATACTATCCAAATGTCTATGGTTAAAAGTGTGGAAAAACTCTTTGAATGTCCACACTTAAAAGTGTGGCAAAATTGCAAAAAGATGCTTACAATTAAAAGTGTGAAAACATTATTAAATATTCACACCTAAAAGTGTGGACATATTTTTCTGGAAGAAGAAAAAAATAAAAAGAAAATACATACAAATATGTATATTAGAAAACCTAATGCGCAGGAAGAAAATAGACCAAAACTTAAGTAAAGAACAAGATATTTCAATGTCTACATTCATTAGTCAAATGCACATTTTCTAGTAAGGTACAAGTAAAAACCAATTAACAATGAGTATACACTTTTTCGGTTTCTTTGATCAGAAGTTTTTCTACAAATCGGTGGAGATGATTCTTGAAGTTGAGCCTTGTTCTGTCTTCCCAAATCTGAAGGCATGCCTTCTTTCCCATTACGTTTACTTTCAGCATGAACATCTTTCACAGATTTTACATTTTCTGAAGTATGCAACTCAGCCGCAACAAGTTAACTGATTTGGTACTTAAAACAAGGGGAAGTCTTGAGTTCTTATTAAAATTCAACATACCAATTAGAAATCAAAGAGTGAAGAGAACCAAATTCATTAAGCATGCTTCTGCCGTTATCCATAGACTTCCTAACCCCCTTCAGTCTTTTCTTCTGAGAAAAAATACTACTACTATCAGTGAGAATGTCGATTAATGATAGATATGATAATATGCAACAAATCACTAAGTCGTACCTCCTTCCATATGTCAAAAACACTTCTGGATGAATCCTTTCTACCGACCACTTGAGAACTGATGTCCAACTACAAGGCAATCAAAAGTTACAACGGATTGTGAATTCCATCATTTCATGTATAACAATACATAGAATTAGCTCAAGTCAGCATACCACATTGAGCATTTCCTTCTTTTTGTTGAGGAACTGAAGAGTGTTCAAGCATGAGCGTATGTCACATTCTAAGAGAAACAGAAAGAGACAATTAGAAATATATGAATTTAGATGAAGTGATGTCCAGTTATACTCTAAAAAAAAGTTGACTTTTTATCCTTATGACTAAAGAAATACCAATCATTTTGCTCTTCAGTACCAAGCCTGCACAGCTCAATTTAAGATAACAATATTAGCATGAATATTTCGAGTAGAAATCATTTATGATATCGGGGGAAATTAATTATGCATGTGTACAATTCATATCCACATTTATGATATCAGGAGAAATTAGTTGGCAGATATCGTGACCTTGAAGTTCAAACAAATTGAAGATCATAATAATCCATATCCACATTTATGTATACCGGTTGACAAATATTGTGATGTTACTAGTATGCGTACCTTGAAGATCCCATGGCTCAATTTTGTAAAGATCGACATCTCTGATGACGTCTAATTCAATTGCTCGAGTTAATCTTTTTCCGAAGGTAGTAATCCACAAGTTCCTCATCAGTGGGATGGAACCGAAAGCCAGGGGAACATGAGAAAAAGTATTCATGTTTTCCTCTTTCTATATAGAACTAGCTTGAAACCTGCAAACAATTTGTCACCTTTATCAGTTTAATTACAACTTCATTGATACATGAATTAACATGTAAACTAAATTAAGATGTATTCATTTAACGAATGCTTTACATAGCTTGACTAAACATTAATCATGAAAGAAACAAATTAAAGACATGTTGGAGTGAGTAGCTTAATGCATATAAGCTCAATATAACAAGTACATTGTAGAGATAAGGCAACCTGAAACCTATGAATTATGGTTGTGCTTAGTAGAATTGAATATCTAAAATCAAGGTTATAATGGATAATTTAAGGATGTATGGAACATAATATATTGATCTAATTGAAGAACTGGATAATTCTAACCAAGAGGCAGTGTTTAAAAGCGTGCAGTACCTAGTGCTAACAAACTCTAATCACATGAACTGTGTATCGAACAACATAGTTCACATGGACCAATAGTAGACTGCATAGCAAACTCATTATCTTGTTCGATTACTGATATGGCAGCTTATGGTCAAAGACTCAATGTGCCTGTGGTGAAAATAAGACAGTAACAATTAGTTATGCAGAAATGATGGTGTAGCAAAATTTCTTATACTTACAAAATATTAGGCTTTCTTTTCATGGTTATGTGAAGGCATGTGTTATTTCGCATAATTACAAATAGTTTACGAGAGACACAAAATCAATGAAAGACCTTTCTTAAACCACTTATTCGTCTCCTTTTGACACCCAGCCAATTATAACAATAATAATAAAATTACACATCATATTCATCGGGTTGTCTATACACACCAAATACATATTCAAACCCACTAGTAACTTTCATGGATAATACTCAATCAAGGCAAGCTTTAGTTGGAACTCTAATCACAGTATATCTTTATTTCACAAGCCCTATATTAGTAACTGGCAAGACCATACGTCAAGACGTGTTAAATCAACAAAAAACTCACTGTGCCATATACAAGAAGTACATGTTACATGTTAATGACCAAATGATCTTAACAACAGAGTAAGCATACCTTTTGCAAAGCATCTTCTTCCAGCTTCTGCATTAGAACGCTTATGGGTTCCATCATAAGACATACAGAATTAACCCAAAACATAACTCAACTTTTGTTATTATAAATGACGCCCTAACAGCAAACACTCCCTGGGACAAACAATCACACAAACAGACAATAACAATCGCAGCTGAAAACCAAAATGCACAAGAACGCGTAACAAACCAATTAGTCTAAACAACCATAAACATTGAAGATACATTCCGAATTGGGTAAAACAAATCTTCTTTCACCCAATTACTACGATATTACTAGACTAAAAGCTTAAACTATCACCCAAATACTAACAAAAGTAGCAAGTTAAGTAGTTAACACGAATAGGATCCACTTAATCCAACAAATTAACGTCATCAACCTAGTCTATCTATCTTATTAATATCCATTCGAGTTCACGACTAGAAGCATAGCATAAACGGGTAAAACGAATGAGTATTTCGGCTACATGGGGAAGGCAAGTCTTTGACTCAGATGTAAGCTGCCTAACCAAGTTATCACTGTGACCATTCCCTATCCACCCCTAAGTTTGAACCCTCAACCTCAAGTGTGTTACCACTAGGCCATTTGGTAGTGGTTTAGAGGCTATATAAGCTTAAACAAACATCCGCTCAACATAATTCAATATATGAATTATCCAATGAGACAATGTACTAAGGGGGTGTTTGTTTAAGCTTATATAGCGGAATATCTCAGTAAATCAGTTCATAAAAAACATAAACATGGAACCCACTATTACGAAGATAACTAAACAAATTTCCCATTCAGCGATGTAATGCCATAAATGAAATCCATACACAACCTACTAAGCCTGAATCAACTCAATCAGATGCAAAATATGTGCATAGCATGATCAGATAAATCCACAAATACTCACATTATGTAAACGCCGTTGCCGTTCCGTCTGCATCTTCGTTACTTCAGCTTGATTCCACCAGATCTCAGAGCAACAGGTATCTAAAACACGTAACGAAACAAAACAAAACTCAGTAACTTACATCTACATGATCTGAATCTAATAAACGTAACACAAATGTACAACACACAACAACCTCCTAACGCAACATACGGTCTCGAACCAAAACCGTTATAAACGATAAACAAACAAAACCGTCACAACATGTATCTGTTCCTGATTATGATTCAAACAACTTTTATTAAACAATCACCGAACAAAACTGTTGCGTCCGACCTAATTTTATCCCCAATTATGAATCAACAACACACAATAGCCAGCTTACACAGCTTACGGTTTCAAATCTATCAAATCAAAACCACTGTAAACAATTCGCATTCACGTCTAACGCAATTTTATCCCAATGCCGAACGTAACAACCATTAATATACAGTCAACAAACAAAACTGTTAAACCTAACCTAACTTCATCCCCAATATGAATCAACAACACTCGACAATCAACTTACGCAACTTACGGATTCAAATCGAAACCGTTATCCAAAAAATTAATCTAACCTAATTTTATCCCCAATTATAAACCAACAACACGCGATAACTAACTTAACAAACCTAGGGTTTCAGATCGTAAACCTAACTAACTTATTCATCCACAAATCAAATCAAATCCACTAAATCAACGCTGCGAAACAGTTTGATAACCGTAACTCATTATAACTTAATTATAAACAATAATCCGTTAAAAATACTAAAAATTAACAAAATGAAACAATAATTAACAATTAAACGATTAAAGTAGGTAAATGTAACGATTAGAAAGTAACTTACTTAATTACGATCGTTGAGCCGACTGATGACGTCACAAAATCAGATCCACTAGAGTAATGCAAGATAGAACGATTATTGATTTTGGGGCTTTTTTTTATGTAAGGGAAATAAGTGTAGTTTTTATATAAAGTGTATTGTAATAGACTTATTTTGATTTTGTGTGTAGTTTTTGTTTCCACTATTATAAATATTATAAATGTGTCTTTTTTATATACTGTAGTTAGTTTTACATTTATAAGTGTAGCAATTTTTTAAATGTTTTCTTACACTTATAAGTGCGGCATTTTAAGAATTTGTTTTACTTCAATTATAAATGTGGCGTTTTTGTAATTGTCCACACTTATATATGTGGGGTATTTTTTTAAAGATTTATAACACCTATAAATGTAGCAAAATTATGATTTCATATAAAAAAAAGTCCACGGTTCACTATACCGTGGAGAAATAAGTGTAGAGAATTCAACTTTTTTTTGTAGTGTATGAACTCATGGATTCTTTTAACTCATCCGTCATAACCTAGTGGCGATTAATCTGATTATCTGAAGGTTAACCCTACTAAAATATGTAATCATATGATGTAGTTTTCTCTTAAGTCATCTAAGTGATTTATGTTCCTTCTTAAGTTTATTTTTTTGTTTTTACCAGTTACTAGCCCACATTGATAAACCATCACTCTAAATCAAAAGCTTATTGTCTCTATCTTCATAATTTACATATGAAACTCCTATGTTTCAAGTCTATTTAAAACTGTAATGCAAAATTTATGCAACCTGTATATGAGGAAATATACAGTTTTAAACACCCTTCAAGGTGAGCTAAACCATGTCATAATGATGCACTATTTTAAGCATGACTAAACATATTGGGCACCCTAAATTGTGTGTATTTTCCAATTTCACAAAAATACCTAAAGATGTCAAGAGAATGAGCAATGGGCTGGGAGAGCTATCTTCACAGCTCGGTCAAAATCACGAACCTAATCTATGGTTGACTATGCCTTTACATGGACCCGGATACGTAATTGGTGGCTTATAAAATAGTTTCAATATATGTATCACCTTTGTAAATTAAAAAGGGTTAATAGTTTAATGACCTCTACGTACATTCCCCCCTTAACGTTACAAAATACTAATCATTTAATTCACATCTTTTGATTATTAATTACATATAATCTCTCCGTCCCATATTAAGTGTCCACTTTCCAAATGCACAAAGTTTTAGGAAAATATTCCCTGGACACTTAATTTGGGACATCCCAAGATTTCATTATGGACACTTAATATGGGACGGATGTAGTACATATAATATATAAAAAATACAATATACATAGAAAAGGTCTACAGATTAGACAATAATTGTTTTGATTAAAAGTAGCTTAACGATTTTGACCTGTTACCGGATGTGCCCGTACTATCCTTTTCCGTCGCATATATCTTGCAATAAAGCTGAAATTTCCATCTTAAAGTACTAAAGAGGAACATAGCATGCAATTATGTGCTCAACATAATAGGATTAAGATTGACAAGTTCTTGGCATTACACACAAGATTACCAAGTTTTAGCCGGCTCACCAATTTCTTGTCCAAATTCAGCACAATATTCAGTTGATTAACATTCCATAAAAGATGAATCCTAGTACGCGCGTAGTGCCAAATACTTCCACTAATGTGATAGACGGCAATAATATAAAATTAAATAACATTATTCCAAGCAATTGGAAGATAGGACAGATAACATACATGCAGTAAACAACAGAATCATCAACCATGCAGAGTACCTCGATAAATATGCAGTCACAAAGCAGCTAATTTCACCATAAAAAACATCTCATCTGTGTTCATATTCAGAAAATTAAACGAGATGTCAAACAAACTCATGCTATTCAGCATTGTAGCTCTTACTTATGCATGTCTTGCCTTAGCCTACGAGCCTGCACCTATCCAAGATTTCTGCGTGGCAGATCCTAACAGCTCAGGTATTATCTTTTAACAAAACTAGTTATCTGTAAAGGATTTATAGCTAATATAAGTATATAGCATGCATTTCAAGTAATGTACAATAAATTATGTGCAGTGAAATTAAATGGAGTAGCATGCAAGAATCCAATGCAAGTTCAAGCAGAAGATTTCTTCTTTAGTGGGCTCCACCTCAAGGGTAACACATCAAACGCTGTTGGATCAAGGGTGACCCCAGTCTTTGTGGCTCAGCTACCAGGTCTGAACACTTTGGGCATCTCAATGGTTCGCATTGATTACGCACCGTGGGGAATCAATCCTCCTCACACTCACCCAAGAGCCACGGAGATCCTTACAGTTCTTGAAGGGACCCTAGAAGTCGGATTTGTCACTTCTAACCCCGATAGCCGTTTTATCAGCAAGGTACTGCAAAAGGGTGATGTATTTGTTTTCCCAGTAGGACTTGTGCATTTCCAGCGCAACGTGGGTAACAGAAATGCAGTGGTTATTGCTGCATTGAGCAGTCAAAACCCAGGTGCGATAACAATTGCAAATGCTGTTTTTGGCGCAAATCCTCCAATTGCAAGTGATATTCTAGCCAGGGCATTCCAAGTGGATACTAGTTTGGTGGCTCAGCTACAAGCAAAGTTCTAAATGACAATGAATCAAATGAGAAAAAGTTCATCGTTAGTATTCGTGTGATTTATCATTTCATTCATGAGCTGTTCTAGATCTTTCTATTTGAATTACTAGCTTGTATTTTTCAGTTACAGTTCTATTTTGTTTGGTATTTTTGTGTTATAATGAAAAGCCTCCTACTCTTTATGCATAAAGTAGTCTAAAGATATTACAACAACAAAAATACTCAATCATGCTCGAAGCGGGGTATGGGTAGGTAAGATGTGGACAGTCATACCTCTGCCCGTGGGTAGAGAGTCTACGTAGTTCGAAAAAGACCTACAACAAGATTGTGTTTATTTGTTGTCTAAAGATATTACTCGTAGTTACTCGTAGCGAATTACAGTTTTGATCCACGTGCTTTTGGTTTAAAGAGGGAGTACTTGTATTATTTGAGGAATTAAAGTTGACATAGACTCCAATTACCTGATGAGTACATTAACAAGTTTCACGATTCTAGTATACCTAAGAGTTGACCAACGTTAACCTGTTTTATAAACAGAAACCAGGTATACTTAAAAATAGTAACATGTGGATTCTTTTAACTCATCCGTCATAACCGAGTGGCGATTAATTTAATCCAAAGATTAACCCATACTAAAATATGTAATGATATGATGTGGTTTTCTCTTAAGTCATCTAAGTGATATATGTCCTTTAAATCGTGTTAAATTAGGACCTTGATGTGGTGGATCAAATTTTTACGGGCAACGGTTTTCGAGGGAAGGATTTTAAACTAGTTAGCGTCTAAACTTGGTGCCTTTATCGGACTAAAAATCTATCGAAATAAAAAGAAAAACTCATTTTTTATAAAATCTTTAGAGGAAATAGGAATAAGGGAGCAAGAAGTAGCTGCGCGTACACAATTAGCATCTATGGGTAGTGTTGGCATCTAACTTGTATTTAACAATGATTTCGTTTTTAAGCTTGGTTTGGGGACTTGTGAAAAATCAAGGACGATGAATTTTATCCATGTGGACGTTTTTTCATGAAAAGTGCTTCTTACTCCGTGATCGTAAAAGTTATTTATTAAATAATGAAAGTCAACATCCCGTCATAAAAAGGAAAATACAAAAATATTATTCATATTAAAATGGTCAAACGGGGTGTTTTTAGAATTATTGATTTCGTAATCTCTTTTGAGGAACACTTTGCTACTTTTCAAAGTTTTTAGTAAAAAAAAATTTGAAATTTTTGGTTTCAAAAGCGTGAGTTGATGACATTGCGTGAGGGCACGACAATACCTTAGAATGGGGGATTTTGGTATGTGTGAATTCACATACCTTTTCTTTATCAAAAATGGACTCAAAAGACCAAAAACGTATCAAAAATGCCAAATATATGCTTGTTTTTGTGTTTGTGCATGTGTAGGTAACGAATATGAGAAAAGGACAAAAAGAAAGACAAAACGGACAAAACCAAGCACGGGGGTGGAAAGAGCGTGAAAAGCCGAAGCCGGGGATGTGTTTCTACATTTTGGATCACCTTGAAACCCAAAACTACCAAACCTAACCCTAATCCTAAAACAATTACACCATTAGTCCCTAAAATTTTGCAAAGTTAGTCCCAATTTAACTTTGTTAAAATCCTATTAATAAACTATCCGAACCAATCCTTTTATAATAAACCTAGCCCAAGCCCAAGAACATAAACCCAATCCAAAATCCAAAACCCGACCTACCCATTTACCCTTTACCCAAGTCAACTAATAAAACCCGGTCAAACAAAACAAAGGCGGGAATAACAGTTACTACTGTTCACCGTCCCTTACCTTTTACCCTGCACTCTCCCAACTTTTACCCCGACTCACACGCACCCTTATTCCTTATGGAAGCTGACATGTCATAGAATGACATCAAATCTATCCACGTTGGCAATCTCCTATAAGCCGATTGGTTAAGACAACAAGGCACATAATCCAAGGATGGATATTGATGGGAAATGGATCGAAACCTGAGATTGATTGATGAAGAAGCTCCCAGAAACCCTAGAAGCATCCTCCAATGCCTATAAAAGGACCCCTCCTCACCTCACAATATGATCTTTTTTTTACACGTTTTAATTTTTAGCTTATTTACTGCTTATTGTATTTTTAATTGCTTTTTAATATTGTAATTTCCTTTCCTAGTATTGTAATCCTTTTAAGTTTTAATAAAAAGTTCAGTTTACCTTAAATTGTGTTTCAAATTTACTTAATGCTTTCTATTACCTTCACTTATGCTCAAATAAGCTTTTCTATAGCTTCTTGTGATTTTGAGTAGCTTTTGTTTAAAAAGTGGTAGAGGTTCTAATACAAAAAAGTGTCACTAAATCTAACCTTTTTGTAACACTTTTTAGAAATTGTGAGTAAAAGCCTAAACTTTAAAGATTTAATGACACTTTTTATAAACAAAATGTGTCGCAAAAAGCAAAAACTATGTACTAACACTTTTTTGTGTCACCATAGATAGACGTTTACCTGCTGGACTTCTACCTACACTTTTTTAAGTGTGAGAAAAGCACATAAATTGTAAGTGACACTTATTTTATAATTTTGGTGGTGTTTGTTTTTTAAGAGGTTCTGAATCTGAATCTGAACCGCACATCTGAATCTGAGGCGTAAATGTCTGAATCTGACCGCATCTGAACGGGAAAAAAAACTCATGTTTGAACCGCACATTTGCTTGCTCGTACTAAATTTTTTTTTTTGGTTATTTTTGTGTCAACAAGAGGCATTAAGACACCCCTCTCAAGTCTAGACCATTAAGATCTAACTGCCTCTGACTGCGTCTGAACGGGAAAAAAAAAAAAAAAACGGTCTGAACACCCAAAATGTCTGACCGATTAAGAGGTTGGGCTGTTAAGAAGCATTAAGAGGGGAAAAAAAAAAACAAACAAACAAACAGCCTCTTATAATTTTGGTGACATTTTTTTACTTTTACTGACATTTTTTTTTGCTTTTGTGACACCTTTTCTATATGTCGCTATGAACAGCTTGCGCATGACTAAACATATTGGACATCATAAATTGTGTATTTTCCTTCAATACAAAATTATACCTAAAGATTCCCAGAGAATGAACAAAGGAATAATTGTTATCACGGCTCAATCATGGGTCAACTTTGTCTTTACATTGACCCATGCGGATACATACTTTGGCAGCTTATTAAATAGTTTCAGTATCCGTTTTGGAGTTAGGATCAAATAAGAAGAAAAATTAAAATGAGAAGGGTAAGAAGAAACCACAACCACACATTTCAGATGCACCTACAAAAATATATGCATATCCTTTAAATTTCTCCCTTCTATTTGAAATGTGTGGCTAGAAATCCTTCTTATTTTAGTTTTTCTTCTCACCGGATTCCTTCCCATGTGTTATGACCTTAATATCAAAAAGGTTAATAGTTTAGTGACCTCTACATACATTACCCTTTAATGATAAAAAAGTGATAAATCGTTAATTCATATTTTTGATTATATCATGATATTATCAACACAGCCTAACGATTTTGACCCGTTACCTAACCTACCCGTACCATCCTATTTCGCCACATCTATCATTCAAAAAGCTGAAATTTCCAACTCGAAGAAGTAAAGAGGAACATAGCATGCAATTTTGTGCTAAACGTAATAGTATTGATTAAAATTGACAAAGTCTTGGCATTACACACTAGAATACCAACTTTTAGCCGGCTTACCAATTCCTTATCCAAACTCAGCACAATATTCAACTGATTAAAGTTCCATAATATATAGATGAAATCCCCATACGTAATGCCAGATATATCCTTTAATGTGATAGACGGCAATAATATAAAATAACATTATTCTAAGCGATACGAAGATAGGACAGACAACATGCAGTAAACAACAGAATCATCAACCATGCAGGCTACCTCTATATATATGCAGTCACAAAGCAGCTAACACTACAAGAAAAAAGGGCTATAGTGACGACAGGAAAATCATCACTAAAGGTGGAAAAATCGTCACTAAACCGGATTAGTCACGAAAATCAAGGTCGTCACTTGTCGTCACTATAGCTCCGTCACTAAGTTAATAGTGACGATATTGGAATTTGACACTAAATTTAGTGACGAGCTAAAGTCGTCACTTATGGGTGTGTGACAACCCATTTCGTCACTTAATTTCATCACTACATTGGCTAAAGTCGTCACTATTTGCTGAAATTAGTGACGAAAGAAAAGCGTCATTTTTTGGGTGAACTTAACGTCCAATAGTGACGAAATATTTCGTCACTTTCCAAAATCCTATATCTCGATAATGCGGTACCTACAATCGTAAATATGGGTATTTATAGACAAAATGGAAAAAGACATTTGTTTAGTCAATAAATCCATAACAAAGCTGAAACATCAATTATGTCCAACGATTATTCGATTTGTAGCAAATACTTTCAACCAGAAAGTTATAAAGAGATAATAATGATTCTGTAAAAGAATCCTCAAGTGGTAAAGTGTTACTACAAGTATATCATGCACTTAAACTAAACATCATCTCGAGCCTCATCATAATCTTCATAATCTTCGGCCATATCATCATCCTCAGTCTCCTGCATAAAAATAATAATTTCAAAGCACATCATCAGTTATAATACCCATTTCGCCCATTATAGGTTGAAATAAAACCTAAATTTATTGTATACACATAACACAAATGTACTGATCCAGAAGTCAAATTAAGTTTCCTATACTGTTGGAATTTAGAAGGGTGCTTCAGGTATTGCTTGTGCAATCTGTATTGCCTGCTTCTGTGTTGGCTCGCTAGCTGTGTTCCCATAGCACGTACCATTGTTGGGCATGTAAATTTAAAATCTGAGTGTTCCTAAAAAAACATAGCTCAAAATCCATCAACAGATTATCAAATTTTGCTGCAGCCTTGTTCTATTAAAGTTGTCATAAATAGTTGAGACATAGCTCAAAATCCATTATTAGGAGAAAAAAAGTACCGTGCTCTTGCTCATGATATCTTGTTTCAACGAATCAGGTTGTTTTTTCCAAGTACTTCCATCGAAAATAGCACGTTCTCGCACCACACATCCACCCTTGGTGATAAAGATTTGGCTATCGTCCCCAACTATACGTCCCGCACATTCGTCAACCTCAAAAACCAATTTTCTTTGATCCGATCTACTCTTTCTATTTGCACTCAAAGCTCTCGATTCTTTCCTAGTAATAGCTGGACCTACATAGAGTTAGTTGAAATAAGAATCAATTTATTATTCAATGAAACACATAGTATAAGATTAAGAAACACACCATTTGAACTTGAGCCAATGTTTTCTTGGTGATGAGCACTTGTGTCTGTATTAGTTTGTGGAGAATCAACTTCATGCTCCAGTTCTTGGTGATCTTCCTGATACAGGTTCTCCGTTGTCACATTATCTTCATGAATAACCGATCCTTTATCTTGAAACCGCAAATAACCATGTCCCTTATGGATAGGCTGACGATCATGCTTAGTACTTGTGTTTTGCAGATCAGGCCTTTTTAATATTCCTTTTCCAGGTCCTTTAATGAGCTCATTAAACTCAGAATATATAGTTTTGGAAGGGTTTTTACTCTTCACAGAATGATCATAAATCTGCATTTAAAGAAACAGAAGATTAAGGATGGAAAAGTCATTAAAGTGTTAAAATGGTACTCTCTGCCTCCATCAATCGTATGAAGACTAAACTTAAAAACAAGAAAAATAAAAAGGTCGTTGGACTTGCTCAAATATCATCTTCTTACCATGTGACCTTTACGTCTAGGAAGTCCAGGTTCCATCCTAGGAATTGATCCACGAACACCACCGGATACCTAACAACCAAAGAATAATCCAAGCTTAGTAGCTTTGATAACATCTGCTATTGACCTATGCACAGAAACAGCATAACATCAACAAATCATGTGCATGACGCAAAAGTGTATCCCCTCAAAATCTATTACAACTGTACTAACACGAACATCAATTCCACCTATACTGAAAAGCAACATACTATATTGCACATTCATCCTGCTTAAACCTAAGCCCTAATTCTACAGAAACACATATAAACTCATTTAATGCAGTCATCAACCAACACATACAGTGATTTACAGACAGAAATAACTAATCCAAATAGAAACGAAATTATACATGCAATTCGAAATAGTACAGCGTATATACTCTGATGTGACTTCCTTAACAAATTACTACAACTTATTCAATTTAGATTTGAATTATAACATAAGTTTACCTTGTTTTCCCCTAGCGTTTGCTTCAACTTCTGATGACTTGGGTTCACCATCCCTTCATTATTTTGACTTCCCCTAGCCTTCATCATTCTTTGTTCCTATATAACACATCAAGGCATATAATATCGAAACAACACATTACACATACATAAGTGAAGAGATGAATAAAGAAAATGTATCCAATCGACCCATTCTGTTTCAGTTACCTTGTTTTCCGCTAACGTTTGCTTCAACTTTTGACTCACCCTGGCATTCATCATTTTTTGTTCCATAATAACATATTAAGGCATAAAGTATTTCAATTACAGAACATAGTAACCACAGTATAATAAGTGGAGAGATGAATAAAGAAAATGCACCCAATCAACCTATTTTGTTTAAATATTTTCCAAAATTTCATTTACCTTGTTTTTCCCTGGTTTTTGCTTCAATTTTTGACGACTTGGGCTCACCACCCCTTCATTATTCTGACTTCCAGTAGCATTCATATTTCTTTTTTCAGCAGCAAAAATACAGAAGTAAAGTAGAGTAAGTAATGAAAGTCACACCATAGAGACATACACAGTAGGTATCATCTTGGCATTATTCTGACTTCCAGTTTCAAGTGTTGGTCAATAACTAGTATTATACACAAAGAAGCACACCAGTTTGGCTACCATAACAAGAAAAAGTCATATAACATTTTTTCTAATCCATTACCCCAATTATATTGGGTAACACTGTAAACTATTAGGAAGAAGAAAAAGAAAAGACCAAGGGTGATGTTTCTGTATACCCCTAAAAACCGAAACCAAAAAGTATTTCAACCAAAAGAATCTTTGATCTCGAACCATAACAAAAACCACAAAGTTTTTTTAAGTACCTTTACGAAGAGTCCATTTTGTTGGATTCTTTTTGGAAGTTGGATCAGTAACCGAAGTTGCACCCCTGATCTTGAAAGTAACGGTTGCGCCTTAAGTTGTTGTCTCGAGCTTGACCAGAAAATTGACCATTGTTGTTGTCATGTTCATTGTGCCTGTGACCAAAATTGCCATTACCCCAACTGCCACTACCACGCCCTTCACCATCACGAGCCCAGGAATTGTCATTTCTGAATCCTCCACGTCCAGGCATTGGCCTACCCATGTTATAATTTCCTCCTGCAAGAAAAAAAATAGGTAAATGAAAGTGAATGAACAAAGTAGAGGTGGCAAGATGGTTGGGTCGGGCGATTGACCAGTCAAAATGAGACTTCTATAGAGTGGGCCGAGATGGGTTGTGCCAAGCTGAACTTACCCCCCAAACGCTTTTTATGTCAAATTTTGAAAGCTTTTTAGTAGATAGATATGATCTAAATCTTTAATTGTATTCATTATAGGGTACACTTAATACTTCAAGCGGCTTTCGTTTTTATTACCCGTGCCTCCTTTTGGCTAATTTATTATTATTACTACCCTTGGCATTAATAAATAATGTGTTAAACTCGCCACTTGTATAACAAAGAATGTAATAATATAGAACATTACCATGATAAAAAGAAGGATCTGAACCAAAAACCTTACCGTGATAGGTTCTTATATAAAACAAAAAAGATAGCAGTTTACACTAACCTTGATTAGCAGATCTCTTGTGCTGAATTTCAAGAACTGAGTCCTCGAACTGGATGAAACGAGTCTGGAACAATTAGGAGAAATCTTAAAATTTACATAATTTTCCTTTTATGTTACACACACGTCAAATAAAAACAAATAAGTTTTGACCAAGTTTAGTCCTAAATGCCTTTATAGTTCCACATTAGCCAATATGAAACCATCTTAATATATTGCAATCGTGATGCTATTATCGAATCAAGCAGTACCATAACAAATTATAAATACGAAGTAAAGAGTAGGCATATAGCTATTGAAGTTTGTCAAACGATCAAGGGAATTCAAATACATCAGATTAGGTAATTAATTTACTTGGTGAACAAGTGCATGCAGCATATACCAGCTCATTCATAGATCAGATAACTGTTAATGATGCATACATATATAGCTTACTGTACCTCTACTGCAAGTCGTGCAGACTTTGGGTTATCAAACTCAACAAAGGCATAACGATACCCATCCTGAAAAAAACAACAACAATTAGAATTAGCAATTAAATATGAAGGTGATTACAGATGGCAACTTCGACCAAGGCCCATAATAATTTTAATAAACCTGGAGAAATAAATACACAACTGATCTTTCAAAATTCACTTTTAGCTTTTAAATTGTTACAATCATAATCTCGGACACGATCTCAGTTCAACATCCTAAAGACACTAGTTAACCACTAACAAACACTTCAGTATTGAGTTGCTATAACCACATAACATATCTAAACAGATATAAACTGATCAGTGATCAATAACTATTACTATAATCAATATAAACAGATATAATTCCACTATTACTAACTTTTACTAACTATAATTTAAATTTGTGCAAAATCCCAAAACTGATATAATTCCACTATTACTAACTTTTACTAACTATAATTTCATATTATTTCATATTACCTACATTTTGTTACCGCCTAATTTTTCTAGACATTTTATCGAACAGTTGGCATGCAATCAAATAATTTCATCAAATCAACTCAGCTAAACTCATAATGAACGTGAACACTTACAGCAATCAAATAATGAACGTGAGCTTATGAACAACCGTGAGCTTATGAACAGATAGCAATCTGATATGAACAGCTTATGAACCGTGAACTTATGAACCGTGACCTCTGGATGAACCGTGAGCTTATGAACAACCGTGAGCTTATCAACCGTGAGCTTATGAACAACAAATCTGAAGTTACATACTCAGTAAAGTTATTTCGGATTAGGGAGGATTAGGGAGGGAAAGTGGGATTGAAGAAGATAAGTGACGATCGATAGTGGTATTTGAGTTAGGGATTTTGACTAAATTGTTGACCCCGGTATGTTATTAAAAGGGGATGGGTTTGACCCGGGTATTGACCGGGTATTATGGGTTGTGGGCTTTTTGGTGAGATGGGCTGGTATTGGATTGGGTTCGTTTGGGTCGGGTTTTTATTCGGGTTTTAGATCCGCGTGTTTTATTTGGCCAAAGTAAACTTTTTTATAATAAAATACTAGTAAACATTTTTAAAAACTTAGACTTTTTTTTTTACTGTTTATCAAATACTTGACTTTTTTTTTTTTTTTTCTTTTAAAACTTGAAAAACTGAAAAATAAGAAAAATAAATTATTATTGATTTGATTGTGATAAATGTATTGATTAATAAGATTACATTAAGAAAATTATTGAATTAATTGCAATAGTCAAGTTAGTGACAAAACTTTTTCGTGACTAGATGAGTGACGAAAATTTCGTGACTATATATGCAAGTGACGATAAATAGTGACGACAATTATATATCGTCACTAATTAGTGACGAAATATATAAGTCGTCATTAAATTCTCGTCACTATAGGCCTTTTTTTTTGTAGTGACAAAGCAGCTAATATCACCAGTAAATCATCTCATCTGTGCCCATATTCAGAAATATAAACAAGATGTCGAACAAAATCATCCTATTTAGTATTGTGGCTCTTACTTTTGGCAGTTTTGCCTTAGCCTACGAGCCTGCACCCATCCAAGATTTCTGTGTAGCTGATCCTAACAGCTCAGGTATCACGTTTAAGAAAAACCAGTTAATTGTAAATATCTGCTGAAATTTTTTATAACTAAATTTAATTGCATAGCAAGCGGCTTGATGTGATGAAAGATATTGTTTAATGCGTGCAGTGAAAGTAAATGGCGTTTCTTGCAAGAACCCAATGCAAGTTCAAGCCGAAGATTTCTTCTTCAGTGGGCTCCACCTCAGGGGTAACACATCGAATGCTGTGGGATCAAGAGTGACCCCAGTCTTTGCAGCTCAGTTACCAGGGCTAAACACTATGGGAATCTCAATGGTTCGAATTGACTATGCACCATGGGGACTCAATCCTCCTCACACTCACCCAAGAGCCACTGAGATTTTAACGGTTCTTGAAGGGACCCTACAAGTGGGATTTGTCACTTCTAACCCCAATAACCGTCATGTCTCTAAGGTACTGCAAAAGGGTGATGTTTTCGTGTTCCCGGTAGGACTTGTTCATTACCAACGCAATGTCGGTAATGGACATGCAGTGGTGATTGCTGCATTAAGCAGTCAAAACCCAGGTGCCATAACAATTGCAAATGCTGTTTTTGGCGCAAATCCTCCAATTGCAAGTGATGTTCTGTCTAGAGCATTCCAAGTGGATAAGATGGTGGTCAATCAGCTACAAGCAAAGTTCTAGCTAGGTGACAGAATAGAATGAGAAAATGCCTATTGTTGACGTTCGTGTGATTGTTTCGTTTCATTCATAGGGTGGTTCCAAATCTTTCTTTTTGATTGTTTGTGTCTTTTTCTGTTGAAGTTCTAATTGAATGGTGTTGCAATGAGAAGTCTCCTACTATTTATCCAAAAGTTGTCTAAAACATATTGTACTTCATTCGATTATGAGCTATGTTTTATTTTTATTTTTGGTTTAACAAATAAATACTTACTAGTATATAATATTAAGGCTTAATAGCAATCGATCGATCGTTTGATTCGATCGCTTTCGATCGTCCTTGTTGTAGCACAAAGTGGTGATCGATAGATTTGGAAGAAAATGAGAATGAAGATCGCTCAACCGATCGACTTCTTTCCCTTTTTTTTTTTTTTTTTTTTTTTTTTTTTTTTTTTCTTGCTATTGAATACGTTGCAAAGTAAAAAAAAAAAAAAAAAAAAAAAAAAAAAAAAAAAAAAAAAAAAAAAAAAAGCAACTTGTCTTGTGTTTGAATGCATATTTTGCTATGTTGGTTTGAACTTTTGCATTTACAAGTTGGGATGAAGAAGATGAAGTAGCATGTTGACTGATTTGATATAGTTTCTCAAATGGCTTGCATTTTTTAAATGTCTTATATTGTAAGTTGGGGACTTTGCATGGCACTTCAAATAATAAGACACGTATTTATACCTTTGCATGTAACATGAGACTTTGCAACGTGTGAAAGCTATAACACGAATCACATTAATAATTCAAATACTGAAAAAAAAAATGTTAAAAATAAATAAAAAATAAATAAATAAATAAATAAATAAATAAATAAATGAAATGGATGAATGTTGCCTTACTGGGGCACCCAATCGCCTGAAAGTCACTGGAGAGAGAAAGCTGACGTGGCAGAGAAAATGGGAGTTTGTGTTTGACATGAGGCTCTAATTTCTTGTTGTGCAGTCTACCAAAAAGTTGACTGTATGTATGTACCTTGTCTCTATGTGTTCTAAATTAGAATGAGTTATCCCTCAAAATAACAGTATAGAAGGATTCGCTCATTTATCATAAGCTAGTTATGATTCATCCATCATAACTTGCATAATGTGGTCATTCTATTCATACAAGTTGGTATGTATGAATTCACATACCATTTCCTTTATCAAAAATGGACTAAAAAAACAAAAAACGTATAAAAAATGCCAAATATATGCTTGTTTTTGTGTTTGTGCATGTGCAGGTAACGAATATGAGAAAATGACAAAAAGAAAGATAAAACGGACAAAACCAAGCACGTGAGTGGAAAGAGCGTGAAAAGCCGAAGCTGGGGATGTGTTTCTACATTTTGGATCACCTTGAAACCCAAAACTACCAAACCTAACCCTAATCCTAAAACAAGTACACCATTAGTCCCTAAAATTTTGCAAAGTTAATCCCAATTTAACTTTGTTAAAACCCTATTAATAAACTATCTGGACCAATCATTTTATAATAAACCCAGCCCAAGCCCAAAAACATAAACCCAATCCAAAATCCAAAACCCGACCTACCCATTTACCCTTTACCCAAGTCAACTAATAAAACCCGGTCAAACAAAACAAAGGCGGGAATAACAGTTACTACTGTTCACCGTCCCTTACCTTTTACCCTGCACTCTCCCAACTTTTACCCCGACTCACACGCACCCTTATTCCTTCTGGAAGCTGACATGTCAAAGAATGACATCAAATCTATCCACGTTGGCAATCTCCTACAAGCCGATTGGTTGAGACAACAAGGCACATGATCAAAGGATGGATATTGATGGGAAGTGGATCGAAGGCTGAGATTGATTGATGAAGAAGCTCCCAGAAACCCTAGAAGCATCCTCCAAGGCCTATAAAAGGACCCCTCCTCAACTCACAATATGATCTTTTTTTTACACGTTTTAGTTTTTAGATTATTTACTGCTTATTGTATTTTTAATTGCTTTTTAATATTGTAATTTCCTTTCCAAGTATTGTAATCCTTTTAAGTTTTAATAATAAGTTGGGTAAAAGCTATAGAATACCAACGTACTTTCAAAAAAGTACCAAGTTGAACCATTTACTTTTTTATTGCTTACTTGACCAACGAACTTTCAAATTTTAATTCGACTTGAAACATTTCTTTAGACCGTTAGTCTTCATGTGGCAACGTTAGTCCTATTAGTCAACGAACGTTTGCAAAGTTAGTCCTTTTATACTAACGATTGTTTTTAATTAACTAAAAATTTGGAAAAAAATTTTAAAAAATTCGAAATTTTTTTAAAAATTCAAAAAACTTATAAAAATTTGAAAAAACTTATAAAATTTCGAAAAAAATTTAAAAAAATTCAAAAAAATTTTAAAAATTCAAAAAATCTATAAAAGTTAGAAAAACTTATAAAATTTCGAAAAATATTTAAAAAAATTCGAAAATTTTTTAAAAATTCAAAAAATCTATAAAAGTTCGAAAAACTTAAAAAATTTCGAAAAAAATTTAAAAAAATTCGAAAAATTTATAAAAATTCAAAAAATTTATAAAAATTCAAAAAACTTATAAAATTTTCAAAAATTTATAAAAATTAAAAAATATTTTAAAAATTCGAAAAAACTTAAAAAATTTCGAAATTTTTTTATAAATTCGAAAAGTTTATAAAAATTCAAAATTTTTTTAAAAATTAGAAAAAACTTATAAAAATTCGAATTTTTTTTTGAATTCGAAAAATTTATAAAAATTCGTATTTTTATAAAATTTTTTATATTTTTCGAATTTTAATAAATTTTTGAAAATTTTTTAAAGTTTTTATAAATTTTTTGAATTTTCATAAATCTTTCGAATTTTTAAAATTTTTTCGAAATTTTTTAAGTTTTTTTGAATTTTTAAAATATTTTAGAATTTTTATAAATTTTTGAAATTTTTATAAGTTTTTTTCGAATTTTTAAAATTTTTAAAAATTTTTCGAAATTTTACAAGTTTTTTGAATTTTTATAAATTTTTTGAATTTTTATAAATTTTTCGAATTTTTTTAAATTTTTTTCGAAATTTTATAAGTTTTTCGAACTTTTATAGATTTTTTGAATTTTTAAAAATTTTTCGAATTTTTTTAAATTTTTTTCGAAATTTTATAAGTTTTTTCGAATTTTTATAAATTTTTTGAATTTTTAAAAAATTTTCGAATTTTTTAAAATTTTTTTTCCAAATTTTTAGTTAATTAAAAACAATCGTTAGTATAAAAGGACTAACTTTGCAAACGTTCGTTGACTAATAGGACTAACGTTGCCACATGAAGACTAACAGTCTAAAGAAATGTTTCAAGTCGAATTAAAATTTGAAAGTTCGTTGGTCAAGTAAGCAATAAAAAAGTAAATGGTTCAACTTGGTACTTTTTTGAAAGTACGTTGGTATTCTATAGCTTTTACCCTAATAAGTTCAGTTTACCTTAAATTGTGTTTCAAATTTACTTAATGCTTTTATCATGTTTTCTTATGGTTGAAATAAGTTGTTAATAAGCTCTATTACCTTCACGTTTGCTCAAATAAGCTTTTCAATAGCTTGTTGTGAGTTTGAGTAGCTTTTGTTTAAATTTGAAAACAGTTTTGTTTGGAAATTCAGTTCTAAGTAAAAAATAAGCAGTTTGAAAGATATGCCAGAAATTTAATGGAAGGGCTTATAGGGTCTTACCAGCTTATCATTTGATAAGCTGGAGCTTGTAGAGTAGATCCTCGAGCTTATTTGATCCTTGTTGAGCTAGGATCAAGGTATTAATCTTTAAATTTCATTTTTAGCTTATAAAACTGCTTATTGCTTATTTCTGCTTATTATGTGCTTATCTGTGTTTAATCTGTCTTTTATATGCTTATTAGTAGTAGATCTATATGTTATATAGCTTATTTCACAGTTAAAAGGTTATTTACTTTTATTTGTGTTTTAACTGTCAAAAATAACCAATAAGATTTGCTTATTGGTTATTTGCTTATTTCACATAAACTTTTGCTTAAAAACCTTTCAATACACTTACTGTTAATCTGTTTTCAATAAAACATGAGTTTCATAGTTTAAATCAGTTTAAAAAGCTTAAATTCAGTTTTATAGGAGTGTTTGGATTTAGGATTTAGAAATAGTGTTTGTATGTTTTAACTTGTTTTGACCATTAAGTCAATTTCATTAAGCTTTAATCTAGTCCTAGTAATAGTTTAGAAGTAATTTTAAGCAGTTTTATTAAGTTTCATAAGTATTTGTTAAGTTTTCGAAGTTTTAAAGTTCAAAGTCTTTTAATAACAACTTAATTTGATAAAAATGCTTTTTAGGTGTTATTTTGACTCAATTCAGTTTAGGTAATCATATTTAGCCTAGTTTTATAAGTTTGTAGTCATTTAGTAAGTTTTGTGTCATATTTTTTGAGTCTGCAAGTAGTTTCTATCACAAATAAGAAAAACCAAAAATAATGTAACTGAGTTGCTTATCAGCTTATTTTCACAGCTTAATTTTAGTCCTAATCATCTAAAATTGGTTTTATAAGCTTATTAGTGGGTATTCTTTGTTGTTCTATAGTTTATAGCTTATTCCAGAAGCTTTAGGTAGCTTATTTTCAGTGTCAAAAGTAGTAGTTCAGGTATGTTTTTAAGTATTTCAGTTTTCAATTTTGTCTTAACTAGCTGTCTTGTCAGCTTATTTTTAAGCTTGTTTTCAGTCCAAAATGTCTGAATTTTGTTTTATAAGTTCTTTGTTAGGTTATGTATGATGTTTTAGTTTTTTTATGGTCTAGCTTAAAGCTTAGGTAGCTTAATTAGTAGTTTAAAAGTGTCCTTGTAAGCTGTTTTAGTAACAGTTAGACTTATAAGCTTATTTGAGCTTTTAAGCTTTTCTGGTTTATTTTCAGCTTCATCTTAGTTTAGACTTACTTATTAAGTTAGATTTTAGGTTCTTTATAGCTTATAAGGTTTTAGTCTAGCTTATAGTAGCTTATTTGCAAGGTTAGTAAAGCCCTTTTTAGTTTTTAACTTAGTTAAACAAAACTGTTAGCTTAAGTCAGATTTTCTAGCTTATTTAACAAGTTATAAAAATTTTGTTTTCACAAAAGTTGCTTAAAATTAAGTGGTTAATAAGTTCCATAAAAAGTTTTTGTAAAAAAATAAAAAAAATGGGAAGTTGGGAAGCCAAGGGTGAGCAGGGCTCGGACCCCTGACCTCAACCATTTAACACACCACGCCACAACCAACTCTGCCCTTAGGTCTTTTTCGTTAAGTGATGTATACCATATTTACTTAACCAACTTTTCCAATATTAGCTTAATTTTCTTGTTAGCTTATTCACAGCTTATCTAGATAAGCAGTCAATCTAATTTTATTTTTCCTATATTCCTCATTTGTTTAAAGTACTTTTCCTAAATTTTTCATATTTTTCTTAAATAGTTTAGTATTTTTAATATATTTTTAGATTAAAAGTGTTTTTAATTCATACTAAACAAAATTAAAATCAAAAAAATATAATTCTTTTTTCTAAAATTATTTTTTATTATTTAGGACTTTTAGAAATTAAATTTGCACTTCTAGGGTTAAGTTTTGAGTTTTAGGTTTCTAATGCTCGTTAATTTCCCGTTTAGAGCCCTTTTTTTAGTTTAGATTACGTTAGGATTTAATTGTGCTATTTGAGCTTTGTTTTGTTGCTTTACGTGCTTATTGTTTGCTTTCTTATTTACATATTCTATTCGTAGTATCATAAATCCAAAATATCTTTCCCTATTCAAATCACCCGATCACGAACCGAATTCGAGATTCCATTCACACTTCGTTGGGACATAAACGACCCGGGAATATCAAATACTTCCGGAAAATATATATTGTTTGGCTTTTCTTTGACCTCTTGGGATTTTCACTCTTGGTTAGGGAGCGAATTGACCTTTTGGTCGGGTTTTCTTACTATAATATATATATATATATATACACACACATATATACTGGCTAACACCACAAGTTATTTACGTTTCTTTTTTTGTTGACTTTTGTTTTCATATACCAACACACATTGGCTGTGTTTGGTAAAAGTAGCAGTAACAGTGAGCAGTAGCCGTGAGCAGTAGTTGTTTTTTAAATAAAAACGTTTGGTAACATAGTTGTAGCTGTATTTAGATATATGTAAAATGACGCAAAAGGACATATACATATTTCAATAGAAAATTGTCTAAATAAATAATAAAGTTACGTTTACATGCTGGACATTTCATAATACCGTTATAAACTAGTAATGTACTACCGACGACGTGCATTCCATATTGAAGTGGCAATATCATTGCGAATTTGTTTCATCTCGATAGATGTTGCACTAGAAATATCATCATTATTTTCATTCGAGCCATGTACGTCATGAAGTTCTTCACCTCCCATGTAATCTGGATGTTGTTCAAATGTTGTGAACACCGTGTCTTCTTTGTCATTAAAATCACAATTTCGGCCCTTCTTATTTTGATATGCGTTTAAGAACTCACACAACTTCAAGACAGATTGTTCCGTCCAATTATAATTAGCTTTTGCGGTTTCATTAGTTGGGGCCATCTAGAAAGAAGAAACACATGTATCTCTTTAGTACGTTACCTCTTTACGACTAATATTTTGTGTTTTTATCATCTAAAGTATTCGTATGGTACAAACTAATGTGTCTAATTATAAGCACTAATGTTTTACAAAACTAATCGGTAACCAACACAGCAGCATCATCTTATAAACTATGTGCCAACATCATCTTACCTAAAGTGCTCACCAACACAGCAACATTACTTTGAATTACTCGAGTTTAAGAATTTAGATTTGCTATTCTGGAATAATACTAAAACTGAGTGCTTAATCAAGAGTATTCACGATGAGTATTTTTTTTTTTTTTTTTTTAAGGCTGAAAAGCTTAATCAAGAGTATTCACGATGAGACATATACATGGATCAAAGTGACCTCTACCCATATTGCGTCCAAAGTATTGACAACCTTACTTTGAATTACTCGAGTTTAAGAATTTAGATTTGCTATTCTGGAATAATACTAAAACTAAGTGCTTACCTTTGTTAAGACACATTATAGTTAGAATTAGGAGACAATTTCTAGTTTCTTACGGTATACAATAGTGTTATGTTATATTAATATAGTTCATGTTGGCTGTTGAGCAACCACATATTTAGTCATAACAAACTAGTGTTTATGTAAAGAGATACAAGTATAGGTTATAAATTCATGAAAGAGTTATTTTTTATTTCAAAATATTATTTGCTAAAATGAGTACAAAGACAAGACATCTGTAATAAGCATGCATCACAGAAACACAGAAACACAAACTGACAACTAGGCTATTATGAGTAACAAGTCTACTGAATCACAGAAACACAAACTGACAACTAGGCTATTAAATAATAAGCATGCATGTCATATTTGTATTAAACAAAACAATTTATTGGCTCATATTTGCACTAACCTGTGAAAGATGTGAGATGTAACACCAACTGAGAGAGAAACCAACCCGGCAAGGGTAGAGATATCACAAATACATGGTTTCATATCAGATAAACATAGCATACAATCAATAGTAATACAATGGTTCTCAAAGGTTACAAAGAAATCTTGCAATACAAGGGTTACAAAGGAAAATAAAAGCTGTCTATAAAATCCATAAGTACATCTCTTCTAATGGCTTCTACTCAAAGTCTTCTAAGTCCAAAAGTCTCTTCACTATTACCCAAACCCGTCGTCCTGCTTATAATCTGCCGCACACGAAAAGAAAACGTGCGGCTGAGCTTAAAAAGCCCAGTGAACAGATATAACGGAAACAAAGCAGTAGCATAATGAATAATACATGAGTAAATGAGAATGGAAGCATGAATACATGGTAAGAATACATGGTAAGGATACATGGTATCATAAGGGAAAGGACAAAAGTGCATGGTAAAGAAAGGTCAGTAATCCACTACGAGCCCATAACATGAAATCATAAGCATAATCATAATCATAAACATGTAGAGGGGAGTCCTCTTAATATCCTGTAAATATGAGGGGTGTCCTCATCATGGGTATCTTGTAAATATGAGGGGTGTCCTCATCATGGGTATCTTGTAAATATGAGGGGTGTCCTCATCATGAATTGGAGTGATCAGCTCCCAGAGTGTGAAAGACGTGTATCGCACACACCATCAGTCACCATGAATAACATAACATAACATAACATGAACATGAACAAATCTAGGATGCATCCATACGCCCCAGGTGGCCATAATCTGCCTCTACGTAAACATAACATGCAGGGACGGGACAGGTCATCACTCTCCTGCCCTAGAGTCATGCCATCGGTGCATCGACTGACATGGACATGAAACCCTCATGCCTAGTGAGTGGCTCGTAGTATCAAACTGAGGGTAAAGGTCAAGTATCATGGATCATGTTTTAGTTTACTTGCATAGGTCAATATCATGTTTCATAATTTCATAATCATGGTTCATAATCATGGTTCATAGGTAAAGGTTCATAAGCAAAGGTTCATGAATGAAAGGTTCATAATCATAAAAGGTTCAATATCATGATGGTTCAATAATCGGAGTCATAATAAGAGAATGAAGGCCTCTTATCAAAGAAGCAGAATATCTGTACCTTATTGCTTGACAAAGATCACACTGAAAAGATGATAACGAGCACAGGATTACTCCCTCTTCACACCTAGAGGAGTAAAGACATGATTACTAAAGATCCCATTTCCATATTAAGTAACTTTCTATTTTTAGCAGGTTTCCATAATTAGAAGGTTTCCTTATTTAGAAAGTTAGATCAACATTCTTAGTTAAATCATTATTTTTGGAATTAGGGTATCTTTTATTACATTTACATATTAGGTCCTTAAGAATTCACAATTTACACTTTACACCCTTTAGTTTCAAAAGTTACACTTCAGACCCTTAATTTATCAAAGTTTCACAATGGTCACTTATTTTATCATATTATAAGAATGTATCCTCAATTTTACAGAATTTACACAATAGGTCCCTCTAGTTTTCAAAGTTACATATTTAGTCCCTTATTTTACAATTTCAACTTTATATTATTAATAATTACATATTAACCCATTAAATCACCAAATTTACACATAACCCCCTGAATAGATTATATTACTCAAAACAACCCCAAGTTTCCAGAAATTACAAGTTTAGTCCCTCCATTTAGTTATTTCATAATTCGAATTGTATTTTATTAAAATAAACATTTTAATTCCTTTAAACATAAAAATTACACATGGGGCCCTCAACTTATATTTTATTCGAAATGTTCACAGCCCAAAATGAGTTTCAAACATAACCCTTAAGTTTCAAAAGTTACAAAACACCCCCTAACATTTTAATTAAATCGAATAACACTTTTTATTAACAAAACCCTAACCCTAAAAATACCCATCATTCCCAATCATCATATAATCATTATAACATCATTTTTAAGTCAAGGTCAAACCCTAATTACAAACCCTAATTCGAATTACACTTTATTTCTTTTTCTTTTAATTTCCTTTAATTCGGTAAAATGAAGAAATCCACAAATAATTCGATTAAGCCCCAATAATTCGAAATAGCATTTTTCTCAGATTATTATGATCATGTAGAGTCCAAATAAAATAAATATGAAGCCCCAAAAATTCGGATTGAATTATTTATGTTTTATACACGTTTTTGAGATTTAATTCACAAATAATATAATAAGCATGCATGGATCGACTTATATATTTTATTTGATGTTCATATGACATATAGGATCTGAGAAAATTACCACAAGGAGATTCGAACGTGTGAAATGAGGTGTACGAATTCTTTTGTACGCGATTAGCCAAAACGGGTCAAAAATCACCACGACTTCAAAAACGATCTAAAAATCATGAAACCAATTTTCACAGGTCACATATGAGGTGAGGAACACAAGAAAAATAAGAAACGAATTTATAGGAGGTCGCAAGAATTTATTCGATCAATACCTTATTTTGTTCTAGCGACAAGGAATATTTCCCTTGGATCGAATCCGGCCACAAACCACTTCCAAAACAATTTTTCTAGCCTTCTAAAGGTGACCAAGAACACAGGAAAAATGATCTAAGCCTTTGAAAAATTCGGATGAGAGAGTGACGAATTTCTTTGTGTTGTAGGTTTAGAATTTTGGATCGGTTTTGGCTTTTAGAGAAAAAGTGGGATGAGGATGGATTAAATGTATGATTGCCGAATTATAGGGGGGGGGGGGGAAATCAATCAAGGAGCGGCCCAATTTAATGGGTAGTCAATCACCATTTATTTGGTATTAATTTCCCTTTATTTTGTACTTAATTACACTTAAATAACTTTTTAAATGAAATAATTGTATACTTAATCATTTTGGACTTATTTATGTGTAAATATACTTTTTATAGCTTGCACAATTGTTTTATGATGTTCTCTAAATATTCCATATCATACTTGGCACATTTCATAATTTTTGGAAATTAATTTACAAGTTATATAAGCCCTTATTTAATTTTCAAAGTTGTAGGGGCAATTTGGTCATTTTACATGTTATAGATTTTCGGGTATTACATGTGAGATGACAGCAACTGAGAGAGAAAAAAAGATGCGACAGATGTATATATTACGTTAGGGTTTTTATTAGGGATGCGGTAGGGGGTATTTTAGTCATTGAATATATCCACAGCTCTTGTAAATTGCCACAGCTTCAAAAAGAAGCATTGAGAAAAAAACTTTCCTAAAAAATTGCTACAACTCATTGCTCTCTTACCAAACGAACATCAAAAATAAAAAAGCTCATTCTCACCGCTCATTGTCTCAAAAAGCTCCAAAAAGCTCTGCGCCAAACATAGCAACACACATTATCAATACTCTAAATTAAAATGCTGGTGATATGATCACCTTAATCAAAAGCTAATTGTATATGCATTCACGATCTACACGTGAATTCTTATATTGCAAGTGTACTTGCTACAGCAGTGATAACGATAATATTGCAAGCTATACATGAGGAAATTTAGAGTCTTTAACTCATTTTGAGGTATGCTAAAACATGTCTTACCAGTCTTTACCATTACTTTCGATCTCAGGAAAACTAGTCATGTGAGCATGGTTTATGGTCAAGTTTGTCTAGTCCTGTGCAATTTCTAATCAACCAAACAGCCCGTGCTTAATTTAAGTAGTCATAAACACGGGTAAAACTGAGGTCCATAATCTGAGTCACTAAAAAGAGTATGCATGCTTCTTCATGCGGACAGCTAATGGAGCAAGAGATTATAAGAATAGTTATTCAATTAAAAAGTCATAATAACTTAATGGGATTAAAAACTAAAGATTCATGTGGAATTGGCAGAAATAGTAGCCAACGGTGGCTTTTATCATAATACTCATAATTAGGATAATCTGCAAAAACAGCAGAGTCCAATACAAAAACCCCTTGGTATGCCTAGAGACTAATATACAATATTACAGTATAGTTTTTTTATCCAAAGCGTGTGTTTGTTTTGGTAAATTTTTTCTTCTATCATCATTGGTCATACCAACCATTTCTAACGCGCCATTGTTTTCATATGGGAATAATCCAAGACAGTCTAAGACAACAGCACACATTCAGGCGTTAACTATAAAATATAATATAAACATGAAATTATGAAAAGAATGCAGAAAGAGACTAGTTCTGGGCACTACTAAAGAATAATATTGACCGATTCTTAGCACTACTAAAGAGTACTAAATCTTGTGATTGCCGGCTGACCACTTCCTTAATTAAGACTATCCAAGACTCCCCCGATATCCGGTGCCTAATAGGCATTGGACGGCTATCCATAAAGATAATATATAGTATACTAATAGGCAGAAAGACACAAGAAAACTCCGATAAACAACGGATTCAAGAAGCATGCAAATTAGCTAGCTCTATATATACGCCACAAAGCAGTTTATTTCACCATCAAATCTATCTTATCTCTTTTCCTTTTCAGAATATTAAGAAAGATGTCGAACAAACTCATCCTATTGAGCATTGTATCTCTAACTTATTGGTGCCTGGCTTTAGCCTACGAGCCTTCACCCCTCCAAGATTTTTGTGTAGCCGATCCCAGCAGCTCAGGTATTGTCTCACAGATAACTACTCATTGGTACATATGAGTTTAGCTCTTTAATTAGGTTACTATATGTAACCGGATAGCACACTTAATGTGCAGCAAAAGTAAATGGTGTAGCATGCAAGAACCCACTGCAAGTTCAAGCAGAAGATTTCTTCTTCAGTGGGCTCCACCTCAGGGGTAACACATCAAACGCTGTGGGATCAAGGGTGACCCCAGTCTTTGCGGCTCAGTTACCTGGTCTAAACACTTTGGGCATCTCAATGGTTCGTATTGACTACGCACCATGGGGACTAAATCCTCCTCATACTCACCCAAGAGCCACTGAGATCCTTACAGTTCTTGAAGGAACCCTACAAATTGGATTTGTCACTTCTAACCCTGATAACCGTCATGTCTCTAAGATACTACAAAAGGGTGATGTGTTTGTGTTCCCAGTAGGACTTGTTCATTACCAACGCAACGTGGGTAACGGAAATGCAGTGGTTATTGCTGCATTGAGCAGTCAAAACCCAGGTGCCATAACAATCGCAAATGCTGTTTTTGGCGCAAATCCTCCAATTCCAAGTGATGTTCTAGCAAGGGCATTCCAAGTGGATAACAGTTTGGTGGATCAGCTACAAGCAAAGTTCTAGATTAACAAAGATAATTTGGTGTGACTCTTTGGTTTCATACATATGCTTGTTCTAAAGATTTCATTTTAAATTAATTATTTGTGTGTATAAGTCTTTGATTTTTGCAATGAAAAATACTTTTAGTTACCGGTAAAGTAAGCATAAAAATACATTATTTTTCACGATATGTTTTTATGTTATATACAAACTTAATCATTTAACGCCCATAATAGAACTCTAAATGAACTGAAATTTTGATTAAAAAAAAAAAAAAAAAAAAAAGCTTGTTTAGGTTAATTAAAGTGCTGATCATGAATCAACTTCTTTTATAAACAGAAGCCCAGTTTCACAAATCCACCCTCAAATGACACAGTATAACAATTCTTGATTCGTCCATCAAAAAAGAGTGAGGATCAACCAATTAATATAAAGATCCTCAAGTATATAATGACATTGTCTTCTGTTAATTCATGCAACTTACTTCATAATAATTCTTCAGTCTATTTTTTAGTTCAACACCATAAAATTCGTATGCTAGCATATATCTTTTGAACAACTTTTTGGAGGAACCATGTTGTTGTTATTCATGTAGTATCATTTCTTAAACTGAAAATTTCAAATCGAGGTATAAGAATTACATTAAAGGTTTACTATTGTGCGGTTTTACCTTTTCTGAAAGCTTTCAGCAAATCAATCTTGGTATAAAAACCATTTTCAACATCTTAGCAAAATAAGCGACGAAATGTTCACGCTTACGATCCTCCAAAATACATTAGATCCTAGACATGTTTCTCCTGTGAGTGAAATGATATGTAGTATCGGATCAGAATAAAAAACAGTGCAACAAGCAATATAGACCAAAGACTTGGACCAAATTTTATGAATATTTAGAGTCTGTATAGTAACAGATCAGAATAAAAAACAAATACTGATGCAATAATAAGAATGTAGTAATGTGTAGATGAGAAAATTTACAGTCTTAAACCTATCCCAATTTGGCCTTTTGAGGTGTCCTAAACAGATTCCAAGAATGGTTGTATCTGGATATCCAGAAAAATCTAGAAAACATACCTTAGTGATGCTGATGCACTTGCCTCGTCGAATGACAAAAGAGATAGGACAGGGCCGATTGTCTGTATTTCCTGGCAACACAAATTTATAAGAAAAGACGCCAAGAGGATGTACAAAGGGAGAGATATTGGCACGGCTCAATCAAAATAGTGAAGCTAATCTTTGGTTAGCTCTGTCTTCAAATTGAGCCGTCTCAATATCTCTGCATTTGTCAGTACCTTCATGTCCCGAACACTTAATAATTTGTTGATCTTCCTGCTGTGTGCGTACGTTTGTGTATGTGTGTGTACGTACGTGTGTGTTTGAGAGTAGATAGATCATCTCAAAAGTCTGTTCTAAGTGTTGTACACAAAAAGATTGTGTCTGTTGGATGGATGTACCTACATATCTAACTCTTAACTTACTTGTACCTAAAACATGTCCCACCAGTATTTTTCCATTGCATACAAGGTCAGGAAGACTGCTCATGTGATCATGTTTCACACTTATGTTCTTCTAGGGTTCTAGTCAAGCCTCATCAATTTCTTTGATTTCCGATCATCATATAAACTGCCATAAGGCCTTCATCACACAAGCAGCTTATTCATGAGGATATAACTAATATAAGAGAGATATCATTTGGTTAGTCATTCAAATGATAAGTTACTACCTTGATTTCAAGGGCTTAACACTCGTGTGATATTGGCAGAGATTGTGGCAATCAAGACGACTTTAGAATATTATTTGATCACAAAAGGGTGCACCAAAGCTCCTTCGGGCAAGTCTGTCATTTTCAGAAGCTTTTCATGTTTCAAACATATGAGTTTATTGTTACAAAGATGTAGCTGCACACACAAAATTTAATAAGAAATAGAACATGATCATATCACATGTACCTATAGCAAAATGCAACTAAAAATAATAAGTTCTACGACAACGATATTTTTAACATATGTTCTAGGTTGTATACTTTGTATATATAAGAGAGAGTGTTTCACCTTCCAAGGGCTTAAAGTGTCACAATGTGAAACCATTCCCAAAGGGTCATGCTGGATGGGCTGCAACTCAACCACTTAAAGTGGCTAAGCTCCACGATCATCGAATACCAAACAGATATGATTAAACAGTCTACCATGGCGTCAAGGTACATTACATGTGATCGTGTATCTTTGTCAATCATCTGTTATCATAGATCGAGAATTCCGGTTATATAGGCATAATTTTAAACCTTGATTATTTTCGAATGTGCGAAAAGTAGCATCATACTATACAAAGACCCTCTTTCTATGCCAAGAGACCATTCTGTAATATATATTTTGCTTTATTCTTTAAAACGTGTGTGTAGTTATGTTCTGTAATATATATTTATTTCATTCTCTAGAACGTGTGTCTATATATATTTGTGTCCTTCATGCCATATCATCATAATAACGTGTTTTTTTATCAGGCTAATCCATGACCCTCTTAAGCAATAATGGTAGTATGATACCTTTTAATTAATGAACCAGCTATAAATCATATATAGATTATAATAAGGTCTTGATGAGAAGATTGCATGAATGGACTATGAAGATTATAATAAGCTCATGTTGACAGTGAAATCCCAAGATATTAAAGACATCATGTGTTCCATGTCATTATATTTGTAGAGGCTATTAATATGATTATCATGCATATAAGGATTGAATATATTTGACCAATTCTAGGCATTACAAAAGAGTACTAAATATTAAATAGCCGGCTCATGACTACTTCCTTATCAAAACAAACTTGCTATAATTCTAAGACAGAATCCATGTTGGACGGCAATCCATAAATATAATACTATCTCAATATGATGATTGACATAAAAAAACATGCAATGAACAACATAATATAGAGCCATGCAGATTAGCCTTATATATATGGAGCCACAAAACAGTTTTATACATCATCAAAACCATCTCATTTCAGTTCCTATTCAGAAAAACTAAGACAGATGTCGAACAAACTCATCCTGTTGAGCATTTTAGCTTTAACTTTCGGCTGCCTTGCTTTAGCATATGAACCTGCACCCCTCCAAGATTTTTGTGTAGCTGATCCTAGCAGCTCAGGTATACTTTTTAACAATTTTAATCATTGGTACACATCTCTTTAGTGTTTCTAACTAAATTTAACTATAGAATGTATTTGATTTAACGGGATATCGTACTTAATGTGCAGCTAAACTAAATGGTGTAGCATGCAAGAACCCAATGCAGGTTACAGCAGAGGATTTCATCTTCAGTGGGCTCCACCTCAGGGGTAACACATCAAACGCTGTGGGATCAAGGGTGACCCCAGTCTTTGCGGCTCAGTTACCTGGTCTAAACACTTTGGGCATCTCAATGGTTCGTATTGACTACGCACCATGGGGACTAAATCCTCCTCATACTCACCCAAGAGCCACTGAGATCCTTACAGTTCTTGAAGGAACCCTACAAGTTGGATTTGTCACTTCTAACCCTGATAACCGTCATGTCTCTAAGATACTACAAAAGGGTGATGTGTTTGTGTTCCCAGTAGGACTTGTTCATTACCAACGCAACGTGGGTAACGGAAATGCAGTGGTTATTGCTGCATTAAGCAGTCAAAACCCAGGTGCCATAACAATCGCAAATGCTGTTTTTGGCGCAAATCCTCCAATTCCAAGTGATGTTCTAGCAAGGGCATTCCAAGTGGATAACAGTTTGGTGGATCAGCTACAAGCAAAGTTCTAAATTATTTGTGTGATATATGGCTTTCATTATAAATTATTTGTGTGTATTTTGTTCATTAAGTTCTAATTCTTGTGTTTTGCAATGATAAGTTTCTTCTTTGTTTATGAGACAGTGTCCTAAATTTTATCTTGTTCAGTATGATGATATAAATCTGGAAATTGTTTATTTTACCCTTTAATTATCCCAATGAAGCTTAAGAGGAACTAAAATTATAATTTTTTGATGGATAATAGTAAGGAATCAAATTGTATTTAATTTCACCCTAGAATAAAGAGCACATAATATTACTAATTTATTTTGGTCATTATTACTTGAGATTAAATAAAAATTTAGAATATCTATGCTTTCAACATAATGCCATAACATGGTCTTGGCTTCTCTCCCCTCATGTAAGTTATTTTATGCTCAATCTAATTTATTTTTTATGCTTATAATGTAGCAGTAGAAGTAATCATGCATGAGATATAAATTTTACCGTTCACCTCGCTTATATGCAAGTGTATTTACAGTTTGGCCAAACCTGCTAAATGGGTAAAACTACAACAATTTGGCTGGTTTCCCCTAGTTGGCTCTTCATTACTCGCTTTCTAGTTTGAGAAATTATCAAAAAAGGTATGTGGTTAGGTCGTCATACCTAGGAAACCAAGAAATATCAATTACCTAGATTGTGCTTAAAATATACTCAGCATCCATGTGGCCATCTTTCAATAACATACTTAACTTTTGTTTTTGGTGACTAAACTACTTACAAACATTTCCAAGTGTCACGTTCAAATAAGCTATATATTCTGTTCACATAATTTTACGCGTATTAAGAGTTATACAAAGCCACAAAGGTTCTCTAAGACACTAATTAAACAAAAGAAACAGACATAAAAGCAAGCAAATTAAAAAGGTATGTCATATGTGGGACACTGTAGGAGACATCATAAGGATTCCTAATATAAAATGATCCCACCACATGCCCTTTATTAAATCTATAATTATAGCAGCATGGGCAAACATAAGTTTATGAATCATGAACCTCAAATGAATAACAAGCAATTCTTGAATTTTTTCAAGATTTGAATTAGATAATGAAGTCATGAAAGTAAACTACTAGCAGAACTCAACCACCAAGATCCATGAGCTTTTGCATGATCTTTCTTCTATACTTACTATATAAATATACTACAAATGAACTACTTTATCATCACTTCATCCCAGTAATCTATTTTCTTTCAGACTCTTAACATTATTCTTCCAAAATCCATGGCAACATCTTTTATCTTCTTCATTTTGTTAGAAATAGTCAGCCTCTCTATAGGTGTCTTTTCATATGAGCCTGCACCAATGCAAGATTTTTGTGTTGCGGATCCGACCAACTTAGGTATGCTCATCTATGTCTGTTTTCTCTGTAATAATTATTTAACTTTTATCTAATACTTAATATTGACTTTTTCGTTTAGCTGCTGTTAGAGTGAATGGTATGGCTTGCAAGAACCCAACTTTTGTTCAAGCCGAAGATTTCTTCTATAGTGGGCTCCACATTTCTGGAGACACAAGGAATAATTACGGGTATCGAGTCACACCTGTAACCGTATACCAGATACCCGGACTTAACACTCTCGGGCTGTCAATGATCCGAATTGACTATGCACTCTGGGGAGCTAACCCACCACACACTCACCCTCGAGCAACCGAAATACTGACAGTTTTGGAAGGAACTCTTCAAGTTGGATTCATTACTTCAGACCCACAAAACCGACTCATTACGAAAGTCCTTCAGCGTGGTGATGTATTTGTGTTTCCTGTTGGACTTGTTCATTTCCAAAGAAACATGGGCCATTCAAATGCAAGTGCAATAGCTGCATTGAGTAGTCAAAATCCAGGGGTCATTAGCATCACAAACTCGATATTTGGGTCCAATCCACCACTTTCTACTGAGCTTCTGGTGCACACATTTCATGTGGATAACCAAACAGTGAACTTAATGAAAAGAAAGTCGTCGTCGATACATGAGTGAAACTTGGTAGGTTGTATTTATGTGTTTGTTTTTCTAAAATTGATTAAGGACTCTGGGCATTCTCCTTAGAGATACTATCCCAACTATTTCATAAATATATATGATAATGAGGTTTAGAACAATTTCCAGGTTTGTTACCCTCCAAGGCAACAACTATAATAATAATTTTTGGAACAGTTACTTATCCCTAAGTGTTATACGCGCTAATTGCATATAAATAACTACTGATCTTAATCTAAATTCTAATTTAGGTGCCATAACAGTCTTTAAATATTACAAATAAATTTATTGAAAGGAACCAACTTTCAAAATTCAATTGAAGGTAGTAAGTGGTTGAAAATGATGATATGGCAGATGACATGTGGTAACTTTTGTCCACGTTGACTATCTATCAACATGTGCTACAAATGAAACTGATAATCTTAGATAATAATCTTGCATCAAATAAAGATCTCAGCTTTGATTGTTTTCGGATCTAATATAAATTTCCTTATTCAAATAGTAGTATTTTTCATCTAAAGCATACAAATTTTCGAATTTGATACCATTTATGGCACTTGCAGTTTTAGTTGTAAAGTTCATTGTAACACATGGGGCTCTTCAAAATGCTTCAGGTTATAAAGTAAAACACATATGTAGCTTAAAAGTGCTTTGCTTTGAACCGTATAGCACATAAGCTCTTCCATATGCTTACATGAGGACTTAAGATCTCTAATTGGTGTAAAGCAATGTACATGTAGTATATATCTCCTAAAAAGTAATTTAACTGGCGTGAAAAAGGCATTCAGTAAATCACCGTGATGGATATTTTCCACCAATATTTGCTATAGCTCTGTGAAAATTCACTTGACAGCAATCAAACCTTTACGGGCACCAGTGATAGTAAAAACAAGGCATGCAAGGACAGAAATGATACCAAATCATTTTCATCAATATATCTTTCAGTTTATTTCACTCAGGACTAACCATGACCATTCTTTCCAATTTAACGTAGTAAACTCAAGAATCATGGTAGCTTACAGGGTATGTGGAACCAACCCAACATACTTATGAGTTAAAAAAAACATCTACAGAACACTATCTATCAGGCCAGAAACCACATAATTGTAGGGAAAAAAGTGCTACAATAAAGCATCTTAATGATATTATCAACCTTTAGCTAGTTGCACTGGCGAGGTCAAAAATGCAGCAACAAGTGGACAAGATGCCATTCCTAATAATAATGGATTGTCTAGTAAAGTAGAAGTAATCAAAGTTCTGGTCCTTAAATTAAAGGGAGTCATCATCATTTGGATTATATGATGTGTGGGTAAAGCATGCTTGACCACTTCCTAGAGTTCTGCGTAAGTGTTCGTGCAAATGCTAACAATTATCATGAATTTCCCATGTCGTATTCTTTGATAAAGCCCAACTAATCTGCCATATACGCCACTGGGACATTTTAATCAGAAAAAGTACATAGCCCTATATATATGTGTGTATCTCACAACCAATTCTTTTAACACTAACCACTTCCAATTGCTTTCCCTTTTGCTTTCTTCTTGTTAGATTCCATTTTGGAAATTTTTAACCAAAAATACTTATACAGTCAGAGATTTGATAATGGCAAAACAGATAGCCCATTTCAGTTTATTAGCTTTTACTTTTTGTTATTTAGCATTTGCCTATGAACCCAAGCCACTACAAGATTATTGTGTAGCCGATCCAAAAAGCTCAGGTGTGTAGTATTTTGAATGTTTGTTTTACATTTCTTTTATATAAATTTACAGGTTTCTTTGTTATTTGTTGTCTAAGGAATGTTTTTTTCAGTTTACGTAAATGGCATGGCCTGCAAAAATCCAATGCAAACTCAAGCCGATGATTTCTACTTCAGTGGTCTCCATCTTATGGGCAACACAACAAACCCATTTGGTTTAAGGGTCACACCTGTGACTGTAGCTCAGTTACCAGGGCTCAATACTTTAGACATCTCAATGATCCGAATTGATTATGCACCATGGGGCCTCAACCCACCTCACACTCACCCACGTGCAACTGAGATCATTACTGTTTTAAAAGGCACACTTCAGGTCGGATTTGTTACCTCATATCCAGAAAATCGGCTGATTACTAAGGTACTATGTAAAGGTGACGTGTTTGTCTTCCCATTAGGACTGGTTCACTTCCAACGTAATGTTGGAAACAAACATGCGGTGGTTATTGGTGCCTTAAGTAGTCAAAACCCTGGCGCTATAATGATCGGGAGTGCTGTTTTTGGATCAAACCCGCCCATTGCTAGTGAAATTTTAGCAAAGGCGTTTCAAGTGGATAAGAAACTGGTGGATCAACTCAAGGGAAAGTTCTAAAACCGTAGACAAGAAAAGACAATGAAAGAAGAGTGTATGTGTGCGCAGAACAATTTTTTTTCTTCTTTTTTTACATTTCATTGTTTGTGTGAGAATGCTAATGTGTGGATTGTTTATTTCTTATTAATTTTTTTAATTCTGAAATGCGTATTTAGCTCATTGACTATAATCTGCTGAGGTTCATTTATTTGCTTCAAACTGTCGTTATTCCTAAACGTGTATGCTGTATATATGACATAGCATGTCATCTTACGAGATTTGGGGTTGAGGTTCTTCTTGGTGTAAGCACAGTGATATAAACCAAACAATTTTCAAACAAAAAACAATGATCCAAATACTATTCAATGATAAAGACTAGTTACGTTCATGACCTGAGTACAGTTCAGTTGAGTATGTGGCTTAGCCAAAGGGCCGATAAATGCTTGATTGACTCTTGGCGATATCCAATAGCACCATATCATCCTTTAAAAATCTATTAGTGTGATTTAGGAAAATCACTTGTCGCCTCTTATATGTTCTCAGTGCTAGCATAACATCTACTCCTCAATGAGTTTATGCCGTATATTTAACCAAACTACACAGAAAGTTGCCTTTTAATCCAGAAGCCTTTTGCTTCATCGCATTGTGCTCACCAATACACTGCTAATTCACATGGTTTTATGTACTTCTAGATTCATCTAGCTTTCTATAACGGAAATCTTTTAAATTCACAAGCGGAGACAAACTACAACAGGAGAGTAAGTAATGAATTTTACTTCAACACATAGAGCTATATATAGTTCGAAAAATGCTTAGCCCTCTTTTTCCGTCAAAGTAGATATTAGAGCAGCAATATCGCATCATTTCATCATGAATTGAAACACGTACACATATAGTCATTGATCACGTCAATACAAAATCTAATCATGTCCAATTCTCCTAAAGCAAGATTTCAAGAGTAACAATTCAACTTACCTCGATTTGAGCTGCTGTGACCGAACTCGGTATAGTTTCATTCATCTCTGCCATATCAATAAAAACCTAATTATCATAACTATAATGATCCTGAAAACGAGATTTGAAATCATTCATTAAAACGTAAATTTTTGCATATTTTGATCTGAAAGTCTTGGCCACCCGCTTTCGTAGGCATTGATCGGTTACACCAGTGGAATTTTGTAACCTTTTCCAAATTTTAGGTGGAAAACGGGAAACAATTATGTAGCAGAAATCATATGGCCGCGGCGTTACTAGTTTTGAATAGATTAGCTTCCTCTCATGTTAATTTGAATATGATAGGCGCGAGAGTAGCAAAGCCGTTCCCCAGTTTTTGAAAGCCCCGGGCGAAAATACAATGCAAAGTAGCATGTAAATGTTCATCATAAGGCAGACGAAAATTTCTTCTCACTTCCTTTTAATTGCATGTACATTTGAATATAAATTATAGAGCCGAATTTTGGGGCTTCAAAAATTTGCGGGGCCTGGATGGTTGCCTACTTCGTCCACCCAAGGACGGCTTTATGTGAAATTGCACAAATATGTGGGCTTGATTTTTTTTAGCGTTAATTTCATGAATTGGCTTATAAACTTTCAAAAATTTTCAATTGTTAGTAAGGAACTTTGTAAAATACTACTATCACCTATGAAACTTTTGAATTTGTTCGGAAGTTACCAATTTCGTCCCATTTCTTGATGGGCTACCGGTTAACCACGTAAAATACATGCCACGTCATTTTTTTTATTTTTTTTTTAAAGAACAAAATTATATATGACGATACATAATGACTTTTGTGTGTATCTTCTTCTCCAAACAAACACACTCACCCACTCCTTTCTTCTTTGTCTCTCCAAACAAACACACACACTCACCAAACCGGCATCCACCACCTCCTCCGGCGGACCAGTCGCCACCGGTTAACGACCGGTCAAACCTCAAACCCCAACTGGTTAACGACCAATCCAACCCAAACCGAAAAGAAACTTCATAATTTCATATTTACCCAAATATGAAACTTCATAATTTCATAATTTCATATTTACCCAAATGACAAGTTTTCAATGCATAAGTACAATGCTTTTAAAGCGTGTGATGAGTAAATAAGGAATTATGATATTTGTTTTGGATATATATGGAAATGCCGTTAACATAACCTGTCATATATGTTTATTTGATTGCTAACATGACGATAACTCTCAAGTAAGTGCCATGCTTATACGTACAATATCCCCCAATATCTACGTAATTAACATTTTCTCACATTTTGTCACGTATAACATTTTAATTGACATGTAAATGCTTATATCTTAGTACATACAAAGTTTATAGATCAATATAAGGTTTAGATCATATAATATAGACAAACTCTTTTCAAATCTCCTTTTAGTACGTAAATTAGAGAAAATGTCATTAGATTAATATTACAAACTTTTATAAAGTGTTTTAAACTTTTAATGTTCACATTTTTATGTATTGTTATACCAGAAATCTAATATGTGTCACTATTTTAAACGTAATAACACATTAAAATCTGCGTAGTGGAACTTTTTATGAGAGTTTGTGACATTTAGTGACATCTTTTGTAATATAAGTATCAAAACAAGACTTATAAAAAGATTTGTTGCTATTTTATAGCATAAAATCGTCAACATATACGAGGTTATTTAATGTCTTAAGAGATCTTGTATTATCCCTTCAGAAAACGTATAGTGTCTTTTTAAGTATAGTTGTGTCAACGACTATTGACTATAAAGACGATTAAACAATTCGCAACCATTGATATCACATGATGTTCAGTAATTGCATGCAAATTATTGATGTTGGGACGTGCGAGTGCAAAAATTGGTCAGATAAACGGTTGGCTTGCACTTACTTCTTTACCCACAACATTAAATTCTTTATATTATATTGCCAATAGATTAATTAATAGATTCTTTATATTGGCTTGCACTTACTTCTTTACCCAGAACATTAGGGGCCGTTTGGTTTGTTGCTAGGAATCATAATGGGTATCGAATTTGGTATGAGATATAATGATAATGGGTATGAAAAAAGTCATAGTTGTGGGTATCTTCAAACCCATCTATTCTACCTGGTATGGAAAAAGTCATAGTTGTGGGTATCTTCAAACCGATTCCCTCAAACCAAACATACGAAATCATTGTCAAACACATTCCCCCATTACACTAAACATATGAAATCATTGTCAAACTCATTCCCCAATACCGATTCCCTCAAACCAAACGGCCCCTAAATTCTTTATAGACGAGTTAGGTATTCCGTAATATCCATTTTAAATCTGGTGAAAAAAAAAAAAAAAAAAAAAAGCACTGTTGAGAGGAAGATCTTTGGCCCCTCTTCATTATCTACAGGGTTCCAAACCAAACCTTTCTTCAACATAGGTGGGGAAAAAAAAAAAAAAAAAAAAAAAAAAAAAAAAAAATCTATATTCGAAGCTTATTAACCCTTCCAACATTGATAGAGAAATACTAAAATAGAAACTTACGAGTTAAGATACTTTTAACCCTTACATAATTAAGACTTTTTTTTTTTTTTTTTTTTCATTTTTCATTTAGGGGCTGCTTGGTAAGTATAGGGGAAAGGGAAAGGGAATGCAAAGGAATGGGTGAAGTGGGTAATCATTACCTTACCCCCCCCCCCCCCAATTTACTCTATAATGGTTGATTACCCACTACGGGGTAATCAATCCCTTTGTACAACTGAACCAAGCACCAACTTTCCTCCAGGTGGGCCCTTTTGAATATCTTACCCATTCCCCACCCCCCTATCCCCCATAACAAGCAGCCCCTTAATTATATAGGTGATTATACAATAAATTGCACGACCGGGCATTCGATGATGATCAAAGGATTTATGGGATGTTGAGGTTGCGACAAGCTTGTCTTTAACCTGAAATAAGAAATACTAAAACACTACGTTAAGTGATTGCGCAGGGGATGGACCCTGCGAACCACCTCCGGCGTGCGAGTAAGTATGTGTAATGGTAAGTTTGAGGTAAGTTGAGAGAGTACGGTTGAGATACAGTTAACATACCATGGTTATGGCCCGTCTAATGCTATTTATAGGGGAGAAATAGGCTTTAGAGGGCGGTTGCACTTTGTTCGGAGATCATGGGGGCGTCCCATGATTTGTGGTAACCACTAGGGCTTTGTAGCCCACGATCTCTGTTTTGGCGGGAAAGCCTAAAGGAAGAGGAGACGTGGGTATGACCAGGTCAAGGTAGCTCTCCGTTGTAGTTCCTTCGTAGGAGATACCCCGAAGGGCTTAAGGCTTCGATTGGCGGATTCCCACATGGTAACCACTTCATAGATGAATGATTTTACGCCAATGAAACGTGTTAAGAGATTAATCTGGGCCTCCGAAGAGAGGGCTTTGCACAGGTTCGAAGGGGAGTCCTTCGACCCGTTCGGAGGGTACATCATCAATAGGCTTTTAGGGAAAGAAAAAAAAAACCAACTTAAAATATATCATAGTTATACCAGGAAAGGAAAGAATTTTAATATTTTTCTGGTATATAAATATATAAAAAGTATATATATTTATGTGAATTCGGTTTCGGTTCTGTTCGGTTTTTCTTTTGCCAAAACCATAATCCATATAAAAAACCGAATATTTAATTCGATTTATTTTGATTTTGGCAAATTTTGTTCGGTTAAAAATTCGGTTCGGTTTTTATTGGTTTCGGTTTTCGGTTCCTGTGGGTGATTTGTGAACACCCCTATCTCTCATAGAGTCATAGATACGTCGTTAGACACTGTCGTACGTGACTCGTGATTGACCAAAGATATATCACCCGCATACATATAACCTTATACGATAGAAGGTGAAAATTGTTTGTGATTAAAAAGAAGGGTGTGTTTGGTATGTTATTCGGAATCAATAATGATATGGCTTTGGTTAGAGTGGGTGTATCGAATTGAGGATATTAGTTCCATTAATTTTCTCTGGTATAAAATTATGGGTATAATGTATCACATGAAGTAGGATCCATTAAACCAAGAGCATCAACTATGATAAACCTTTTTATAGGTTTATAATTGAATTATGTCAATAATTTATAAACCTTTTGTTTCATAAACCTATCTCCACTATTTATAAACCTCATAAAATTTTATAAACATTATAAATAATTCAAATGCATTAAATTATGAAGATGTTTGATATTCTAAACATATTCATGTCACACAAGCATGAAATGTATGCTCACTAGGGGTGTCATAAAACCCGACTCTACCCGAACCCGATCCATACCCGAACCCGAATATGACTATTCGGGTCGGGTTACTCGGGTTCAAAATTATATCCAGGTCAACCTAAATGACGTGAGTTCTAAATAGGGTAAGGTTCGGGTATGTTTTTATTAGCATCACCCCGTATTGACCCGAACCCGACCAACCCGACCCAACTAACACTTTTACAATGTAAAAATATTGAAGTACAACATTTTTTATTATTTTACATATACTCGGGTTAACCCGAACCCGAATTGATCTGTCTCGATTTGATCCGACTCGAATTGACCCGAACACGACTAACCCGAGTTCTAAATTGGTTCGCATTCGGGTATGTTTTTTAAGCCTTAACCCGAATTGACTCGACCCCGATCGGGTCGACCCGAATAACACCCCTAATGCTCACTATGGTTTACAAGTTTTTGGACCACTTCATTTTTTTAAACCTTTTCATAAACTACTATAATGAGTGCTACAAGTACAATTCTAATATTATTTTTGTTGTGGAAATAATCATAAATGTGGCCCCAACGAGAACGGTTAATAAAAGGCACCCTTCCCTTTTGGTTGAATCTATGATTGTTAGAATCATAGTTTAACAATGAAACTCTAACCAAACACTCGAAATGACTATAAATGTCATTATTTGACTCTTATACCCTTAAAAAACCACCTTTTAGAGAATGCCAATAGATGATTGAGCAATATACGTTAAAGACAAATAATAACGAGACATGTTAATGTAACACCCCCAAAATATTGCAGTGGAAGATAGTGTCACTGGGGTATTACTTCTTAGCTCACAGTACAAGTTACAAAAAGCGACTCTAAATGAGAAGTTATAAAATAAATTATCATTCGATTTATATTAAAACATCAGAGTTTACGGAGAGGTCCCACAAGTTTTTAAGTAATAACATAAGAGTTTAAAAGTTTTATCGAATGATAATAATGCATTGTCTTCAAAATATATCCGTGCGCCTTCATATGCCAACTAATAAAGACCTGAGATAAAACATGCTAAAAAGTCAACACAAATGTTGAGTGAATCCATAGAGTTTAATTAAATAAACAGTTGATCACAATATATCAGTTTAAGAAACGATGAGTTACGTTGTTATACACCCATGATTTGAAAGTACTCATTATTGCCCTAAGCTTATGACACCGAACTTTAACGCATCAATGGATATTCTAAAAGAATATAAATATGCCCTTTGTCAATAGGTAATAACCAATCCACCTATAATTTACAAATACGGTACACATGGTAGCCGCACTCAGCTTATCAATGTGGGGGATGTCAGTCCCAAATAGATCTATTCACGGCATTCGCGTTAACAAGCATGTAATTAACAGTTTCACGATTAATGGAACTTTTAGGCTATAGGGAAACACTTAGGCAATAATAGTACCAGGAAAGCATACAGTTTCAAAAGATTGTGATTGTAAATAAATATAGCATGTATCTCCCCCACGGAGTTTGTAAAGCAATTATAGTAAAAATTGGAGCTATGAACTGACCTTGAAGTGAATGAGCAAACAACATAAGCAGAAAATCAAAGAGCACAACACAACAATAATCGGACGGCTCGATCTAGAAGATAAGGTTTATCTTAACGATTATGACACGTTAAGAATAGAATAATGAAATTGAGTCTTTCGAAAGGATGGTTACATCAACGTGATACGTTGATAAAAGATTTAGTTTTCAATTTGTAATAGTTTGGTTGTTGGTTAAATAAATCAAGAGAAAATAGCAAGGTATGTAATATATACCCGTGTATATATTACATACGGAAAAATAAGTACATATATATAATACATGGTGAGTATTATATATATAAGAAAAATGAGGAAAAAGAAATAAAATAGTTCAAAGTATATAATACTTCGCATGTATTATATAAGAAAATAGAAAAATAAATAAAACTATATAATTCGACACGAATCCGGAAACCTCAAAGTAATGAAATAAAGAGTTTACGTTCAATAGAAACATACGATCTAACGCTATGAACTAAATGGAAGTACTTTTAAAGTTTATACAAAAGTTATGACTTTTCGTCTTTTTGTCGGAAATTATAAAATAATATTTTATATTTAATATTTCATTTTCTTGTCGGGTTTTAGATAAACTAGTCATCTTGTTTCTAAAAGCATAGTTTTCATTCATTTGTTGGGTCATTGAATAATTATAAGTTAATAATTATAAGATAATGGAAATTTTGTGAAAATTACTAAGTATAGGGATTTTTAGAAATTTCGGGATGACCTATTAGTTTTTACAACGTTTCCCATATTTACGAAATCAATGTTTCCACTTAAAACAACCCAACAATTCAATTTAGTTACAAGGTCCAAAACAAATGACTCCCCTTTTGGTTTGTGAAAACCAGAAGTGCACTTTATCAATCAATGTTGCAATTATCCGCAAGTTTCAATGATGTCTAACCAATAATACTAATTAATATTCATCGCTAAGTAAAATGACGCACGCCGAGATCCGGATCCAATATGAACCGAACCACGGTTTTACTAACCGATTCAAATGTGGACCGGTTCAAATAAGCAAGACAAAACATATGACTGGGTCCAAAGTGGACCGGTCCAAAATAAGCAGATCCAAACGCCCTCGGTGGGCTATGGTGTGGGCCGAGGCCCAATCGAACAAACACCCCTATCGGGCTGTAAAAACCAAACGCACCCTGTTGGGCTTTGTGTTGGCCGAGAAAACAACCAAACGGACCCTTTATGTTGGGCCGTCATGGTGGGCTGAAGCCCAAACAAACAAACACGCCCTGTGGGCTGTTGGCGAGCCGAGAACCAAACCAAACGGACCCTTTATGTTGGGTCGTGGTGGTGTGAGCCGAAACCAAAAATAAGCCATAAATCCGGAATAAGCTTAAACACACCGAACCAAAATAAGCAATAAGCTTAACAAATAAGAAAAAGAGAAAAGAAGATAAAGTAAACCAAACAACCCTATGTGGGTTTCGAACCCGAGACCTCTTGGTGGGTTTTAGCACCGAACACAAACCAAACCGCAACCCAAATAAGCTATAGATTAGCTTATTTGAATAAGCTTTAGGCCTGAAAATAAGCTAATTAGCAATATTCATTTTATTTAACCAAATCAACCACCATTAATTAACTAATAACTTTTATAAAAGGTATATATATATATATATATATATATATATATATATATATATATATATATATATATATATATATATATATATATATATAGATATTGGTTCTTGGAAAAAATGCACTTTGGTGGAAAAGTGAGAAAATAGTGCAAATCACCTTCTCCTTCCCCTCCCTTTTTTCACACCAAACTACAGGGACCTAATTGTATTTTCCTTCATTCTTTAAGGGAGGTTTTGTATATTCGCACATTACCCCCCCCCCCCCCCCCCCCCCCCCCCCCCGGAAAAAAAAATTTTTTCCCCGCCAAAAAAAATTTTTTTGGGGCAAATTTTTTTTTTTTTTTTTTGGGCCAAAAATTTTCCCGCCAAAATTTTATAACTGTGATGCACCTTTTTATTTTGGTGCATCACAGTTATAAATTTTAGTTATAACTATGATGCACCAAAATAAAAAAAGTGTTTTTTGGGGGCAAATTATTTTTTTTTCCAGTCAAAAAATTTTCCCGCCTAAATGTTATAACTACGATGCACCTTTTTATTTTGGTGTATCATAGTTATTACTAAATTTTATAACCGTGATGCACCAAAATAAAAAGGTGTTTTTTGGGGGCAAATTATTTTTTTTTTCCAGGCAAAAAATTTTCCCGCCTAAATGTTATAACTACGATGCACCTTTTTATTTTGGTGCATCACAGTTACAAATTTTGGTGCATCATATTTATAACTAAAATTTATAACTGTAATACACCAAAATAAAAAAGTGTTTTTTGAGGGCAAATTATTTTTTTTTCCAGGCAAAAAATTTTCCCGCCTAAATGTTATAACTACGATGCACCTTTTTATTTTGGTGCATCACAGTTACAAATTTTGGTGCATCATAGTTATAACTAAAATTTATAACTGTGATGCACCAAAATAAAAAGGTGCATCACAGTTATAAAATTTTGGCGGGAAAAATTTTGGCCTGGATTTTTTTTTTTTTTTTTGCCCCAAAAAAAAATTTTTTTTGGCGGGAAATTTTTTTTTTTTTTTGGGCTCGGGGGGGGGGGGGGGGGGGGGGGGTGGGGGTGGGGATGGGTTTCAAAACTTACCCTGAAGTTTGAGATGTTTCAAATTGTACCCTATAACTTTTTTTCTTATTTTTCTATCTAATTACACTTTTCCCTAGAACCGGACCCATATATATATATATATATATATATATATATATATATATATATATATATATATATATATATATATATATATATATATATATATATATATATATATAAATCAGATTCGTATGAAAGATTTAAGCTCACCATCCATTAATTAACATTCTAAAAATTCGTATTTCGTTATTTAACCATCCAAATCGAAAGTAAAAGTAAAGAAATGATAGTTAGTCAAAAACCTACACATGCATGTGTTTAGATCGTACGAATCGACCCTAAACACTATTTCTTTTCGTTGTAGATATAGATCCGTGTACACAAAGAGTGTTAGAGGCTTAGATCTAGAGATCGGTGGTGTGGGAAAGTGGTGGAGGTGGTGGTCGACGGTGGCAGTGGGGTGGCCGCCGGCTGTCAAAGAGAGGAGAGGAAGGAGTGGTGGCTAGGGTTTGTGTGTTATAAAATGATGAAACCCTATATCTCATTCCTTATATAGTATAAAGTATTAGGTTAAAAAGGGTGCAGGGACCAAAAGTGACAACCTACAAAGTTAAGGGTCGGCGGTGAAACTGTTTCCCAGGGACCATATATGTAATTTTTGTTATCTTTTATAAAATTGAGGTTCGGGACTCGTTTAGGCTCGATAATGATTGATTTTGGACACGAAATTTACACCATTGCGTTTAAAACAATTTTTTCAATGAAAACGAGTATTAATACGACTAGTTTTTAGAAAACAATATAATAATCAAATTAAATGATTTATTAGTTTTACGATTGCCGAAACGCGTTGTATGTAGTTTTTCACATTATAATCCCTCGTTTTCAAATCAAATGAGTTCGAAAAAGTTTGAAAATGAAATATAAGTAATAATAAATATAATTTATTATAAAAGTGAGTCCGGAAAAATTACGGGTGCGTGTTACGACGTACGCGGTTTAATTCTCTAGGTAAATGTAATTTACTTAAAATAGGATAATAAGTAAATGTAAATAGTAAAATAATGACTCGAAATTTCACGGTTGTTACATCACCCATCCGTTAAAAAGGGAATCACGTCCTCGTGATTCAGTTTGTGTTAGTGCCGAAGCGATGTCAGTGAGGAGGTGTGGTTACTCGTAAGGAATGAAGTCTAGAATAATTAGCGATGCAGTTCGATTCTCGTTGACTCGAAATACGGTGTAGAGTAAGGTTAACTACACGGGGTAAGGATAGAGTAAGAATCTGCTTAGATGTTGTGCTCGATCGTATGAATACCGCTGAATTGTTTATACTTACACAAGAATTTTGAAATTTTTAAGTTGAACATAGGTAGTCAGACTATGTTCCACTGTCCCTAGGTTAAATATAGGTGACTAGACTATATTTAACCGAGGTTCGATAAAATTTTCAAATACTTAACTTAGTTATACTCGTGATATGTCCGTTGTTGGACAAGTATGGAGTTTGTATAAGTATCTTATATACAAAGAGTGATATAAGTTTGTACATACGTAAGAATCAATTATAAGTACGTAGTATGAGTGTGTAACACAAGCGAATAAGAAAAATACGCGCAGAAAGGAAGTTTTAAGCAGTTCTAAAACAGTCCACACCGGGCCAGAATCACGGACCTTTAATAATGAAGGTTTCGGAAGAGAACTTGATGAATGTAGAGAAAGTTGCTGAACTTCAGCTTTTGTAAAGAAGAACTTGTTAAACGAAGTTTTAAGCGACAACACGGAATCGGTTTATAAAATTTATAAGAAAATGACGAACAATAAAATAATAACAAAACTGTTCTGATTTGTAAGAAAATATCAAAATGGTTTATAGGGTGGTGAAAATTTTGGTATGAGGTGAATGACAGAACGATTTGTAAGATGATAACAAAATAGTTTATTCGAAACTAGTCCAAAACAGTTTATGTAGTTGAAGTATATCACTGGTTTAGTTTATAAGATGATGGTAAAGTAGTTTGCAAAAGGGTGGCAAACATTTGTATTAAAATTTTTTGCGAAATGGTTTATAAAGCGATAGTAAAATAGTTAAGTTAATGGCAAAACTATTTGTAAGGTGCTTATAAAATAATTTATATGAGACCAACAAAGGTGTTTACAAAATGATAGTAAGTCCGGTTATTCGTTTACAAGGTATTAGTAAAGTAATTCTTTGGGGAATAGTAAATCCATTTGTAATATAGTGGAAGATAGTTTATATGATAATAACGGAGTTGTTTATAAAATGGTAGTGAAATTGCCAAGGTAAATAGATGGACTATGACGGGTTTCATGTAAAATACTGATGTGTAAGGTCATGAAAAGTTTTTAAAGATCGTGGCATCACTCACGATGTTTTAGAAAATAAATGAGACCGCTGTGTCATTCACAGCGTATGAGAAGTTTTAGGGGATCATCAAAATGAATAAATATGTATTTAATAGTTTAGTAATCATGGTGAAATAGATACATAATTAGGAAAAGTAAAGTTTGACATGGTGTTTTGTAGACTGGGTATACAAAGGGTAAGAATCGGTAAAACATTTATAGAAATAACCTTTATGTAAATAAGGAGTGACGCTCTGGTAAATAGATATAAGTAGTCGAGAAAATCAAGTGTATATAAATAGTCTTTATATATATAGTATCAATAGCGGTGCTTCAGAAAATAAGCAGAAATGCTCAGAAAATATAAGTGCACGGGGAGTGAGACAATCAAGAGAAATTGATAAGCTGTAACGAGTTTCGTTATCATATGAAATGATATTATATAAGGTTATGAAAAAGTTTAGAGACCATTGTAATGAGTTACAATGTCTGAGAAATAAGAGAGACAATTGTGCAATTCACAATGTCAAAGAAGTAAACGAGACCATTGTGCAGCTCACAATGAAAGTCTTGAAAAGGTTTCATGGATCACAAGAATGTAAGAGTAGGTACATGATCGGGGAAAACAAGGTTCGACATGAAGTTCAGGAAACAAACGTAAGAGGTCAAGATTAGTCAAACGTTTATATAAATAGTCTATATATAGAGAGAATAGTGATGTGTTAAAGAGTAAGCATGGCGCACGGAATGTGAAGACAACAATGAGTGAAGCGGGTCTTAATGTAAAAAGTAGTTATAGTCTAAGTTTAAAATGCAACCTAGTTCTCTATAACTGTAGCTCTGATACCAGTCTGTAACATCCCAAAAATATCGCAGCGGAAGATAGTGTCACTGGGGTATTACTTCTTAGCTCATAGTACAAGTTAAAGAAAAAGACAATAAATGATACGTTTTGAAATAAATTATCATTCGATTTATATTAAAACATCAGTGTTTACAGAAAGGTCCCACAAGTTTTTAAGTAATAACATAAGAGTTTAAAAGTTTTATCGAATGATAATAATGCATTGTCTTCAAAATATATCCGTGCGCCTTCACATGCCAGCTAATAGAGAACTGAGATAAAACATGCTAAAAAGTCAACACAAAGGTTGAGTGAATCCATAGAGATTAATTAAATAAACAGTTGATCACAATATATCAGTTTAAGAAACGATGGGTTACGTTGTTATACACCCATGATAAGAAACGGACCCTTTATGTTGGGCCGTCGTGGTGGGCTGAGCCGAAACCAAAAATAAGCCATAAGTCCGGAATAAGCTTAAACACGCCGAACCAAAATAAGCAATAAGCTTAACAAATAAGAAAAAGAGAAAAGAAGATAAAGTAAACCAAACAACCCTATGTGGGTTTCGAACCCGAGACCTCTTGGTGGGTTTTAGCACCGAACACAAACCAAACCGCAACCCAAATAAGCTATAGATTAGCTTATTTGAATAAGCTTTAGGCCTGAAAATAAGCTAATTAGCAATATTCATTTTATTTAACCAAATCAACCACCATTAATTAACTAATAACTTTTATAAAAGGTATATATATATAAATCGGATTCGTATGAAAGATTTAAGCTCTCGATCCATTGATTAACATTCTAAAAATTTGTATTTCGTTATTTAACCATCCAAATCGAAAGTGAAATTATAGAAATGATAGTTAGTCAAAAACCTACACATGCATGTGTTTAGATCGTACGAATCGACCCTAAACACTATTTCTTTTTGTCGTAGATATAGATCCGTGTACATAAAGAGTGTTAGAGGCTTAGATCTAGAGATTGGTGGTGTGGGAAAGTGGTGGAGGTGGTGGTCGACGGTGGCAGTGGGGTGGCCGCCAGCTGTCAAAAAGAGGAGAGGAAGGAGTGGTGGCTAGGGTTTGTGTGTTATAAAATGATGAAACCCTATATCTCATTCCTTATATAGTATAAAGTATTAGGTAAAAAAGGGTGCAGGGACCAAAAGTGACAACCTAAAAAGTTAAAGGTCGGTGGTGAAACTGTTTCCCAGGGACCATATATGTAATTTTTGTTATCTTTTATAAAATTGAGGTTCGACTCGTTTAGGCTCGATAATGATTGATTTTGGACACGAAATTTACACCATTGCGTTTAAAATAATTTTTCCAATAAAAACGAGTATTTATACGACTAGTTTTTCGAAAACAATATAATAATCGAATTAAATGATTTATTAGGTTTACAATTGACGAAACGCGTTGTATGTAGTTTTTCACATTTTGCGAGATAATCCCTCGTTTTCAAATCAAATGAATTCGAAAAAGTTTGAAAATGAAATATAACTAATAATAAATATAATTTATTATAAAAGTGAGTTCGGAAGAATTACGGGTGCGTGTTACGACGTACGCGGTTTAATTCTCTAGGTAAATGTAAATTACTTAAAATAGGTTAATAAGTAAATGTAAATAGTAAAATAATGACCCGAAATTTCACAGTTGTTACAGTTAAATGACAACTGATATATGTTAGAAAATGGGGCAGCCGATTCCGAATCGACGAATTCTGGGATATAACTGTTGAACAATGAATAAAACCCGTGTGCATATTATATATATAGTACATAGCATGAAAATTTAATTGACCCAAACTCACAATTGGGTTTGCGCCATATCTATCCTCTAATACTTTTTCGCAGTTCGAGCAAAGCTCGGCCTGGAGTAAAAAAAACAAAAAAAGCATTATCACAATAAAAGCATAATTTGTTGATGAAGAAATGTGACATCAAGTGGAAGCAATTTTTCAAGCAGCAATAAAAGAAAATAGCATATTTGTTGATAAAGAAATGAGACATCAAGTGGAAGTAATTTTTCAAGCAGCAATAAAAGAAAATAACATATTTGTTGATGAAGACAACCGACAGCAAGCGGATATTAATCTTCACCATACAACAACAGCAACAACAAAAGCAAAGAAATAAAAGCAAACGAACATTTTTTCTCTTTGGCGGCAGTCTGCTTCTAGCGGTGCGTTCGGTGGCCGACGGAGGTGATTCTAGTTAGGGCCCGTTTGGTTTGTAAATAGGTATGGAATAAGAATTGGATTGGTAATGGTTTGAAAGAAAAGTATGAGAAAGAAAATAGATTATTATACAAAATTAATTTTTGTTTTATAATTTGAAAACAAAAAAAAAATTGAATTAAAACAATATTTAATGATAAAAAAATAAAAAAAATAAAATAAATGACAACAAAAATAAAGGCTCCACCTTGTGTGAGAGAAAAATGCCCACTCTTTGTTTTGTAGCTCACTTTTCAGAGCATAAAAATATGAAACCGACCCATCACCAGTGGTTTTATGAATTCCTTTATCTAAATGAATCATATCCATTTTTCAAACGAATCCCATCAAATAAACATTTTTATTAACTTTGACTCCATTCCTTGAATATGAATCTTATGTAACAAACGGACCCTTAATGACACATGATATAGAATGATAGATTTCATAGGAGGTTAAACTGATATCTTTTGATAAAACCAACAAATTAGAATTTAGGGCCCGTTTGGTTGCCTACTTTGTTTTGGGTTTTTTATTGATTTGAAATTAAATATGTGTTTGTTTGAGGTATCTAGGTATAGGATTTGGGCATGATGCCCATATCAAGGTTCTCAGGATCGGGATCCTACCTAGGATCGTTTTCAGCTTTGCAAGATCGTGATCGTAGGATCGGATCGGGATCGTAAGATCCTATGAAAATGTATATATTTTTGTATAGGGGTTGTAGTTTTATATATTTATATAATATTTCATATGATAAACGAATTTAAATGGATGATACAAGAAAAAGTTATATGTTCAAGTACCGTAGTAGTAGAATATTAGATATATTGCAATGCTCACTTGCACAAAGTTACTACATACGTGCACCTACTTCTTGTTCAATATTTTTTATTATAGGTTTTTCGTGATAACATTTAGATTAATGAAAAAATATAGTGTTAATTTATTGGTACGTGATTCTGTGACTTTTATATAAAACATAAAATAAATTATGAACAAAATTGGGTCAAGTATCTAGTTGGTTTACTTAAAAAACAAGCTTCTGACATGTTACAAAGCACGAAATCGTTTTTAATAATAAACCCAAAAAGACACATCTAAATTATTTCTAAATAGTCTATAAAAGCATAATGATTTGACACTCATTAATCTTACAAAAGACAATCAATTAACAACATCAAAATAATAGCTTTCATGAAGAATTCTTAGTCATTGGACTTTAATACATCGACTTATGCATAATAAGTTAATATAGCAAAAAATTAAAAACAAAATTAAAAAAAAAAAAAAAAAAAAAAAAAAAGAAAGAAAAAAAAGCGATCCTACGATCTTTCGATCCGATCCTACAATCCTACGTGCGATCCTAAGATCCTGATACGATCCTACTTGAATTACGATCTTGTTAAGATCCTGATCGTTTTTTATGTGTAGGATCGTAGGATCGTACGATCCTACGATCAAGATCGCGATTTTGACAACTATGGCACATATATTTAGGGTTTCTCAAAAGATAAGTCACTTGAGTGGTTTATAAAATATGTGGGTCCATCTTTTTTATCTTTATATCTCTTCTTTAAATATTATAATTGTATATTAAATTATAATAATAATTATTTATTTACCTAAATATATATTTTATTTTATTTTTTAATCTTCTTGTGGGGTCATCCTTTTTATGTGTATCTCTCACTTTTCTTTTAATAATAAAATAGTTTAAATATTAATTCAAAATATTAAAAAATAATATTTCATATATAAATAAAAAAAAAAGTTTTCTTTTGTCTCCACAATCTTTCACTCTCCTCATTTTCTTTCAATATATACCAAATCTAATAAATCTTATTCTAAATTCGTGAGCATACCAAACGCACTCTTAGGGGGGGTGCCTGGTTAGTATTGGGGAATCGGAAAAGGAAAGGGGAAGCAAAGAAATTGAATGGAGATTATCATATCTTTGATATTGCTTGGTTTAAGAAAAACACATTAACCTCTAAAGTAGTGGTGGTGGTGGTGGGAGTGGTGAGTGGCAGTGATGGGTGGCGTTGGTGGGTGGTGGGTGGTGGTGGTGGTGAGTGGTGGTGGTGGGTGGTGGTGGTGGGTGGTGGTAGTGGGTGGTAGTGGTGGTGGTGAGTGGCGGTGATGGGTGGTCGCGATGGTGGGCTGTAATACCCAAAAATCTAAAGCGTACAAAAAGACCAAATTGCCCTTGTAAGTTTAAAATTGATTAATAAGTTTATAAAGTACCAAATTAATCCCGAACCTTTGAAAATGAACGAGATATGAAGCCAAATAATTTTTACTACTACATTTAACATTTTATAATGTACAAAAAATTATATGAACACACAAATTACAAATGGGCCGATTTATATAGTATTTATGTATTATTATTATTATTTAAAATTGAATATAAAGCAAATAAATACAAGATAAGCTCAAATAAATTAGGAAATCATCACAAATCAGTATTTGATCTCTTAAACACTTTCTTGGGCCAAAAATATTGCCTCTCCTCCTTATTTACACGGTTTGATATTTTTTTTCCCTTTTTACATATACCGACTAACCCTAAAAACCCTCACAAGTCGACCCCAATTTTTCCACAGCTCCCAAATAATTTTCTGGTCTTTTACAAGTCTAAAGAAGGTTAGAAAAATAGTGGGTGACCTTGGTTTGATCGCTAAGCATTGTTGTTGCTCGATTTGTTTTGCCGAGAGGTATAATTTGATTCCTTTTGTTTTCACGTTCTAAAATCTTTTTAGTATTTTTCTAGCACCCTATATATCATATATAATCTGTAGAAAATAGTAGAATCTAATCATGCAAGCTAAATCAATCGAACGAATTTTAATAACCCTTAAACCCTAAATCGACCTAAAATTATGGAAACAGGCCATGCGAATTTTTGAGGTCTGGTTATTATTTTTCTCAGGTCCTTTATACATCATATAACATCAGAAAAATAGTCCTCATAGTTGTCGAAGCCTAGAAACTCAGTTTGGGAATTTATTCATAATCGGTTTAAAAAGAAAAAGAAAATAAAAGAAAAAGGAAATCGAACTAGGGTTAGGGTTAGGATTTTTGGTCTTGGATCTGATTTAATTAATTTTTTAAGGTTAAATTAATGATAGTAATGATTGGGTGAATTTAGGGTTAGGGTTTGGTGGATTTTGGTATTAACCGATTTGATTTTAAAAGTGTAAGGGTGTGTTTTGTAATTTTTCAAACATGTGGGTTATTTTTATAAGTGGTATTAGATCAGTGGTGAATTGAGAAAATATATATATGAGGGTGTCATGTGTTAGATTTGCAACTAAAAGGGTTTAAATAGAAAATTATGTAATTATGTAATCCGATTAGAATTAATTAAAATTAAGGGGTTAAACTTGTAAATTATGAAAGTTAAGGGCTGTTTTGTACATATATTTAGTGAAAGGGTAATATGTGTAATTTTGGATAATTAAAGGCTTAATGTGTAAGTATGAATAACCTAAGGGTTAAATTGTAAGTTAATAAGTAATAAGGACCTATCTTGTAATTAATGTAAGTCAAGGGTTTAATTGTGACATTTGTAAACTTGAAGGATTGAATAAGTAAATATTAGTAACTTATGGGTTAATTGTATAAAATATGGAAAGTGTGATATTTACACTTTAGACCTTGAACTTTGGTATAATCACATTAAAACCCTAATTTATGGGAAGTTATCGTATTAAACCCTAATCTTATAAGATTAACATTTTAAGTTCATAAGTGATTCTAAATGATGAAGATAACCTTGAATGATGAATATTCCTAAATATAGGAAGTTACTAAAAGATGAAAGCTATTTAAAATGAAAAGTCAATTAAGAAGAAGTAATCTGATTTGAGATAAGTTATTAACCATAAAATGAACCTAATTCAGGTGTAAGGAGAAGTGAACTCTTCCTCATTGTGACTCTTCTTTGTGATTCCATTACTTTGCTAAGGTACAGATATTCTGCCCTTCTTGTAAGGAGCCTTCGTTTCTCTTGATCTCTTGTTTTGATTCGTTTAGGATTTCCCAAGCCATTGCTATGTTTCCCTTGTATTGTGAACCTTGTCTTGAACCTTTGCTTTGAACTCTTGTCTTGATCCTTGTTCTGAACCTTGCCTTGAACCCTGCTATGTTTCTTTTGATACTTGACATGACCTGTTCATCACCTGGTAACCTGAATGATTAAGACCCTTGGATACTTGAAGGTTCATAGGATTTTATAACTGTTTTTCTTAGTTACATATGAAGAGGTTTTGAACATTTCTTTTAAAGACTTTTATTATGAAAACTGTTTTAACGATCGCTTTTATTAAAACCATTTTAAAAAGATTTCTTTTAACAAATTGTTATGAACCTTCTGGTATTTGACTTTTTTTTTATATTGACCTCCTGATAGTGAACCCCTGCATTGATCTCCTGCTATGAACCTTGATCTGAACCTTGCCATACACCTTGCCTTGAACCTTGATATACTTGAGATTTTAGCGGGATGAGAAAACCTTTTTAATTATTTATGAAAATGTTTTAAGAAAATCATTTTTACAACTATCTTATTGAAGACTATTTTGAAGACTATTTTATGAAAACCATTTTAAAAGACTATTTTTATGAAAAGCCATTTTAAAAGATTATTTTATGGAAACTATTTTAAAAGGATTGTTTTCAAATGAACTTTTAGATTGAACCTTTACTATGAACATTTGCTACGATCTCTTGTCTTGACCATTTGACTTGAACCTTGATACATGGATATAAACCCTTTGATATATGACTTGACTTGAACCCATTGATAAAACTTGAACTTGAACTTGAAACATGAGACTTGAAACCTGATACTTGAACCACTTGATACTTGAACTTGACTTGTACATCTTGACCTTGACCTTGACCCACAGTTTGAGACTACGAGCCATACTAGGCATGAGGGTTTCATGTCCTTGTCATTGATGCACCAATGACTTGACTTTTGGGTAGGAAAGTGATACCTATCCCGTCCCTGCCATGACTTGATACTTGACTTGCGCGTAGATGAAGACATTGTGGCAGCCTACAGGGGCGCATGGATGCATCCTAGATTTGTACTTGACTTGACTTGACGTGATTACTTGAATTGTTTAGTGACATGATGGGTGTGTGCGATACACGTCATTCACTCTTGGGAGCTCATGACTCCAACCCTTGGAGGTATCCCCTCATATTGTACTTGGCATACCGAGGTCACCCCTCCGTATACATGTATACTTGTTTACTTGACTTGATTTGATATGTTCTGGGTTCGTAGTGGATTTCTGTTTCTGTTACCCTATGACTTGATATTTGACTCGACTTGAATTGAACTTGGGCTGGTGGTGGGTTACGGTTTACTTTACACCTACCTATTGTAAACATTTCTTAATAACCTTTTCATTTTCCTTCCTACTCTTGTTACACCTTGTATTATTCCATTTACTTCACTATTCCTTTACTATTGCTTTGTACCGTTATATCTGTTCACTGAGCTTTCGTAGCTCAGCCGCATTTCTTTTCCTGCGGCAGGTTTTAGTTTGGAAGCTGGGTTTGAGTGGAGAGTACTTGGGCATTAGAAGGCTTTATTAGCTATTGAAGATGACTAGAAGAACCTTAAATTAGACGTAGAAGATATTGAATTGTAACCTTGTAGTTTCAGATTTTCCTTTGTAACCCTTGAATTCTATTGTATTATTAATGTCAAATGCTTATGTTTGTTATGATATGTAACCATTGTTGTGACATCTCTGCCCTCGTCGGGTCGGGGTGTTACATGGGCGGTGGTGGTGGGTAGTGGTGGTGGTGGGTGGCGGTGGTGGGTGGTGGTGGTAAGTGGCGATGGTGGGTGGTGGTGGTAAGTGGCGATGGTGGGTGGTGTTGTGGGTGGCGGTGGCGGTGAGTGGCGATGGTGGTTGGTAGTGGTGGTCGTGAGTGGCAGTGATGGGTGGCGGTGGTGGGTGGTGGTGCTGGTGGTGATTGGCAGTGGTGGGTGGTGGTGGTAGGCTGTGGTGGTGGTGGGTAATCATTACATTTCCTCCTAATTTACTGAGTATTGTCCCATTACCCACTACTAAGTAATGATTGCATTTCCTACTCATAACTAGACATGTTTATTATTCATTTCGTTTCTCATTCGCTACCCCGATATAGGCCCAACCAAACACCCTATTAGTTTTTTACTCTTTGTGTCTGCGTTTTAGTTTCTAACGTGTTAGCATCTCGTTATAAGTTTCTCTTTATGCTTAGAGCATTGTTATATCCTTTTTATTCTTAATTCATCATCCTTACTATTATAACTCATCATAAAAATTAGAAACTTATCACTATTTATCACTCATATCTCCATTCTTAATTTCTCCGCTTATTATATTCACATATTGTTATGTTTTGTGGACAAATGTTAATGTGTGTATATCTAGAATCGAACTCGAGACCACGAGATTGCACACATTACGTATGAAGAATTAATGGATAATAATTAATATATAAACCGTTATGTATTTAATTATTAAAACACAAAATAACGACTAACGGACGTTAAGTAGTTAACGACAATTGACTAACGACCGTTAGAAAATAAGAGAAGGACTATAGATGAAATTAGAGGAACAAGAAGCTTCCGGAATCCCTAGGGATACCTTAGGTCGATCGGCTATGGGCTTGGGAAACCCAATCCCATGCCAACTTGTTCTCCAAGATTGTCATGCTATAAATACAAGACCTAGGGTTATTGATTTATTAACTCTTGTGCACTTGCTATAACCCTAAATCCTTTTCTTCTTCTTTCTTGCTCTTGGATTGAGTTACAAAACGGTAAGAGGTAACTCGTTAATCCATTCTTGATAAAGATTGAGAAGATTTGAAGTTTGATTCTTGTTTTGCTAGAATCAAAAGGTACGTTCACTTTAATATTCGGTTAATTCTTTATGTGTTAAAATTAGATCCTACGCTTCCACATGTGTATGATGATTACTTGATTAATATATGAACTTGTCATGATTATTAAATTCTAACAGTGGCATCACGAGCCGTTTTAACATGTAATAAATTATCGAAACACATAAAAAACGAATCTTGGATTAGGTTTTCATGTTAGTCTATTTTTTAGGGTTTAAAAAATCGAAAACCCTAATTTTTTTAGGGGTGGGCCGATGCCCTAATATATAAAAAAATTAGTTTTGTAGTTTTGAAACCCTAAAATTGTAACATGTTTATGTGGTTAAAGTTGCGTATCTTGTGACTTGTATTAATCCATGATGAAACATGCATATTTATCATGGATTAGATTTGATTAATTGTTAAGTTGATTTACACATGTAATTATGATAGATCTAAAATTGGGGAAGACCTCAATTAATTATATTAATGAATCTATTATGTGCAATTTGGTATATGTTTGCTAAGACTAACGCAATCGATACGTCGATGCATGTGGCTCACTTACCATTGTAAGTGATAGTCTTAGTTAAATATATGCATAATTAACATAGAAAGATTATTAATAGGTTTTATCAAACAAGTTTGCATGTGGCTAATTGTTACATAAATTAATTGTTAAGATTATGTGTGTTATTTAGTTGTTTATTTTTATTAATTACTTGTTTTTTTGTTTAAATTGTATGACACGTTGTAAGCAAAAAAAGGGTAATTTTTGGAATAGAAAATAAATGGACTAAATAACTATGAAACTTGATGTGATAAATTATGAATCTTGCAAAGTCTTATGAGCCGATAGTGGTTCACTTCGCACAGTAATTTGCTCCTAGGCGAGACTAGCAAGATTATAATTTATAACATGTTTTTAAGACTTAAAGTCATAAACTTGTAATTGAGTGATGAGTTTTGTACCAATAGTGTGAACGGCTCACCCAGTTTTGATAAACTATAAGGGGGGAGGATTGACATTAAATTGTCAAACCGAAAGAGACGCGTTTTTAATTGGCACTTATGCTGACGTTTGTCTCTCCGCTCCTTTGTGCGTCAAATTGGAGCTACCTAGTATGGCTATTAATGTACAAAATCATCTTAAGGGTGAATTGACCTCAATTCCACATGCCACTTTGTGGTAATTATCCGAATAACTTGGGTCTTTTGACTCATGCAGTAGTAGGATATAGTGGGCGATAATTGTAGGTAATTCTTTGATTGGTGAACCCAATACCTCAATTAAAACTTTGTTGATTTAAATCTTAGCCTAAAATTGGTAAATAAAATTGTTTCAAAAACTTATGATACGAAGATGTGTGCATGCTTCTTCGTACATATTTTGATTGACACATCAAAATTAGTACCCTAAAATTTAAGTTCATGCCATCTAATTATAAGAAACACTTGAAGTTATTATATAGCCTAAGTGAGACCTTACCTAGATTTTAATGACAAGGTAAATTTCTGTTATGCGTGAGACCAGTAATGGAGAATTTGCAGTTTCTAAATTAGACGACTTAATTAAGTTGTTAGTAAGACCTAGAAACTTAAGGCATGAGATGGGATCAAATATGCTTACTTTGCAAATTGTATTTGGCAAATGTAAATCCTAAAATGATCTAGGAATCGAAAATTGTTTGCCGATTATTGTTCGATGGATTACCATATTTTATACTTTCATTACTAGCAGATCAACTGATGTAGTGAAACTATGAAAATTTGGATCCTAGTTTTCAAGAAAATTCAATGGTTATATGAATATTTCCTTGGGTATTTTATTTTCTTGAAAAGTTGTATTATCAGAATACTAATATTTGAACTTTTTCTGTAGAAATGGCTCAACCCGATAATGCTGTATTGAGTTCTGCGTTCAAAAACCACTTTGAACAGGAAAAATCGACTGGCCCTGAAGTAATTATCGATTTGATCAATAAATTATATTGCTGCAAGCAGGGTGAAGGTAAACCTGTTAGTGATCATGTGTTGGAAATAAAGAGTTACATGGACCAACTACATCATATCGACTACATCTACCCGGAGAATGTATGTGTGAACCTAATCAACAGATCCTTGAACAAGGATTTTTCTGGTTTTGCTCGAAACTATAACATGCATTGCGCGGGGAAGACAGTCACAGAGTTGCTTGCAATGCTTGTGGACTATGAGAAGGGTTTACCAAAGAAGGCACCTACTCCTCAGGTATTAGCTATACAAGGAGGTAGGATACAAAAGCCAAAATCGCAGGCGAATAAGAAGGGTAAGGGTAAGGTTGACAAGGGTAAGCAAGTTATGGCCTATCAACCTATGCCCAAGAAGAACAACCCTAAGAAGAACAAGGTGAATCCTAACAAGAAGGATCAGGCTTGTCACCACTGCCATGAGATAGGACATTGGAAGCGGAACTGTCCACTCTATCTTGAGGAGTTGCGTGTGAAGAAGTTGAAGGCTGAGGCTGGTAACCCCAGCACTTCAGGTGACTTTTTCATGATTGAATTATTTTCATTAACTCATAAAATAAATTCCTGGGTAAACGATACTGGATGTGGTATTCATATTTGCAACGAGCTAAAAGGAAACTGGCCTATGGAGAACAATATCTGCACGTGGGTAACAGAGCACATGCAGCTGTTGAAGCTATAGGCGTATTTAAATTAGTTTTGCCTTCGGGCTTAGTACTGTTTTTAAATAATTGTCATTATGCACCTACTATTGTTAGAGGTGTTGTTTCCTTTTCGTGTTTATTGGATATTGGTTTTAAACATACTGTTACAAGCAATGGAATTTCTGTTTCTTTAAATAATGTTTTTTATTTTAATGCTATTGCTGTGAATGGTGTATTTGAAATTGATATGAATGAATCCAATAATTATAATTCAATGTACATCATTGATGAACTCAAATAAGTACATTTTATTACTATCATTTATCCTATTAATTTGACTTGTTTTACTATATTATGTATGAGGATTGATACTTAATCGTTTACTTTTGTAATTCTCAGGTAAAAACAAGCATTTGGTGAAACTTGGCGATTTTGGACTAATAATGGAGCAAAACGTGCATAAAGTGAAGAGTCTACTGAAATGAAGAAGATCAAGACTAATCTGCTCCAGATGCGCCGCATCTCACTATCAACATGCGCCGCATCTATATCAAGATATCACCAGATACGATCCAAGATACAAGAGGACATGCGCCGCATCTAATAAAGAGTTACGCCGCATCTTCTGGCGGTGTACGAATATTCCTGAATATTATAATCTTGGACCCCACGCGAAGTTACGTACATACGCCGCATCTACTTAAGTAGATGCGCCGCATCTTCCCTCAGACACAAACTATAAATACCCCGTAGACCAGACGCATTAAAAAGATTCGGAAGTTCGAAAACCTAAAGACCGAACAGAAGAGAAGGACGAATTCAGTCAAGAGGCAGCACAAGACACACCCAAATCGAAGATACAAGAGCTGTAAGAAGGTGCTGCATGTATTTAATTCATTAAGTAGTTTTGTTTTATTGTTTTAGCAAACTTTAATTCATCAGGATTGGTGGCTTGTGTAATGTGACAACGGAAAGATTGCACTCCCTTTAATACTTGCTTTCCCATCAATTAAAGTTTATATGTTGATGTCTTTGGTTACTACTTATTAGTGCATTGACCACCTCTGTGTTTATTAGTGGCTTGCGGGCACCCGACTGCGGGACAAGGTGTGGCTCCCACGGTTGTTTCTAAATTGATCACTTAGGAATAACTTTTAGACATAAGTCGTCATTAAGGGTTTACTCGCCGATAAGAATAGGACCAACGAGAAAGGGTTAATTACATACACTTCATATAAAGCTATCAATAAAACAAGTGACAATCTACTTAATCATAAGGACAGCCCTCTTATTGTCTCTAGTATCTATCTGTGTACGTGTGTGCTACTTGCTGATTCGTGCCTATTTGTTTATTTTATTATTTAATTGCAAACAAAACTGTGCCAGTCTCTCAGGCTGAAACCCCCTTGCGTTAGGATATTAAAATACTGATTAGATTAACGAGATTATACGTTCCACTCTTAGTGATCGACACTCTACTTACCATTATCTTCATACTGACCGGGTACACTGCTCGTTAAGTGTGTGTGTTATTGATAAGTCGGCTAAATATAAATTTAAAACTTGAGTAGGCATTAAAACTGCTAAACCGCAACGACACATCACGCGCATCAAGTTTTTTTGGCGCCGTTGCCGGGGAGTGAATTGTTATTATCTGTTAATTTGATTTAGTATTTTAATAGAAAAACCTAATTAAAATACTCGTGGTGTATCTTGATTTGTTTTTCTTTTTATTAGATTAAATTGCATCATTGTACTATTTTGCATATTTGTTGTATTGTGTGTTAATTGTTTTCCTTTTATTTTTGTGTGTTTATTTTTGTTTGTGTGTTTAATTTTTTGTTTTTATTTTTCGTATTTTTTCTGTTCTGCTATCGTTGTACTGTGCTAAATCAAACGATACGGCGCATCTGATCTCTCAGATACGGCGTATTGCGTTTAATTTTTTTAAAATACAACGCGTTTAATTAATTCGATACGACGCATCTTTTCCCCAAGATACGGCGTATCTGTTTTTAATAAGAAAATTTTTCTAAACGTTAACGCCATACGACGCATCTGCTTTCGCAGATACGGCGTATCTATTATTTTAATTAAAAACAGTTTGCGAATTATTAAACAGATACGGCGTATCGATCTCTGTCGATACGGCGCATCTTACTGAATCAAAAATCTTTTATTTTTAAACGTAACGAAAATACGGCGCATTAACTTTCGTTAATACGACGCATTTAATTTTAATTAGATAAGTTGATTTTTGATTAATTAATTCGATACGGCGCATTCATAATTTCTAAGCGGCGTATCTATTTTCTGAATAAAGTCTGATTAAAATTTTAACGGTTATTAGATACGGCGTATCCCATTTATAGGATACGGCGCATCGTCAGCTGATATCAGTAACTTTTATTTTACTTTGATCGTTTCACCCTTCTTTTGCAAGAGTAAGTTTTATTTCAGGAAGATGGACGATCCGGACATTACTATGGAAGAATATATGAGACTTGAAGAGGAAAGAGCCTTGAGCAATAATGGGATCTACGATTGGGAAAGAGCAAGAAATGGTGGACAAGTCACTGAGACAAAAGAAATCACTATGGAAGAATACTTGTTGCTGGAAAAGGTTCAGTCAAAGAAAGAAAGAAACGGGTTGCCGTTTCGACATACTTGGACTATATCAGATGATCTTCTCGATGATAATGATGAGGAAGTGTCCCATGTATTTAATAAGAAACAAATTCCTGCAATTGTTCTCGATGGTGCTTTTTCTCCGGAGATTGCACAGGATGATGTGTATACGGAACCTTACGTTGAAGAATATTCTGCAATCGTATTACCACCATTAGACAATCCATCGGATGAAGATGAAAAGTATTCTGATTTTGATTTCGAACCATTTGACGCCATAGTTTATGATGACTTACCTCAACCAGATTTTGACCCAACGAGGGATTTTGAAGAAATCTGGGATGAATTATTTAAGGATGAAATTCGGGACGGTTATGAAATTGCAAGACCATTAGTTGAAGAAGGAGACTCACAAGATGAATTGGAGTCACTTATAACAAAAAGTGGTACAAATTTATTTAATACTATTGATCCCGTTACTAATAATCTTGCTAGTTTTCCTAAACAGGTTGCAAAACAAAAGGATAATGAGGTGGAGTATATTACACTACCTATTCAAGCACATGAAGCACCTGTGATCAACCCGTATTTGGTGGAGCTCGAGGAAGAATTTGGTGATGAGCTCTTAAACATTGCTACGATTGATGAAGATGATGATTTCGACCCTATGAAGGTTATAGAGGAACTCGAACTTTTACTTGCCAAAGACCCTTTCTCATCTTCTGCGGGAGTCAAGGGACGCCTTACTACCGAAGAGAATAACCAAGAAGAAAGGAGACTCATTTTTCCTCAACACACTACTCTTTCAGAAGGAATGGTCAAGTCATCCAATTTATCAACCAAACCGGGTATGAATAGGAATGATGTACATAAATTGCCAAGGTATGATCTTTATTTATTTCTTCCATCTTTACTAGCAAATTTACACTCTTTTCGTGTTTATTGCTACTATCATCCACACTTGATCCCAAGTGGAGGGAACAACACCCTATTACACAGTAAATAAGGGTGGAGTCAGGCTCGTGACTCGAACAAAAACAAGCGCTTCGTGGGAGGCAACCCATGCTTATCTTTTAATTTTCTGTTTGTGTCGAGTCAGTCAGACCGCAGAGGATACGGCGCATCTCCATCCTGAGATGCGACGCATCTCCTGCAATGGTCATATCTTATTTTATTTTTCTGCATTTTTATTTTTCGACTTTAAAACTATTTATCAGTTTATTTTAATGCGGCGCATCCCTGGTTAAGGATGCGGCGCATCTTTATTCTGATCCGTATTTATTCCAGGCTCGATACGGCGTATCTTCTTCAATAAGATACGGCGCATCGACTGACCTGATGATTTTCAGTTTTGATTTTTTTTAGTTTTATTTTACCTAACTACTAATGTATTATGCAAGTTGAACCTTTCTTATCTTAGGTGTGTTTTTAAAGTGTTGGTGGTATTATAGTTTTCTGGATTTCCTGTGGATAAATCAAGTATGAAGCTTTAACGTTCTAATCCACAAGAAAGATGATTTTTGCTCATATACTAATGGAGGATCATACCGAGCAAATCTCAGGGGAGTTTTTCCGTTCTAATTCTTTTTATTTCCAGTTTTTAACCTTTTATACAAACAACGAGGACGTTGTTTAACTTAAGTGGGGGGATAGGAGAATTAGAACACTTAACAATTACTTGTCCTAAACTTTTTCAAAAATTATGCTTAAAATGTGCTTAATATATCAAACTTAAAAATTTTTTTAGCATGTTTTTGTTTAAGATCTAAGTTGCATAACTGCACACATGACGTTATTTTCAAAAATTGTGATTTTTACAAAATTCACAAATCTATGAGTGTGCCGGTGACTTGTAAACTTTAGAACTTGGCTTGTATACTATTCGAGACCACCATAATGAGTATTATTTATTTAATTGGAATGACTTGTCTAAATTGGTAAAATTCTAGGATTACACCCAAATAGCCTTTATATGTTACGTGTTATTAACTAGCTACACTGGTTAGTTAACCCCCGTATAAACCCTTTTGTTACTCTCATTTTAAGAGTAAGATACCCCTAGAAAAACCCTCAGAGCCATTCCTTTCGTTTCTTACACCTATGTTTAAAATGTTTCGTTACACCTTAAACCTTAGCCTACCCTGTAGATTAGAATCCGTGGTTGGTTAATTGCTATAGGCAGAGTGTGTTTCCTTACATTACCTGTGTTCGCGTGCGTAATTCATTATATATGGTTAGGTCGGGAAATTGCACAATGCAATTGGAGTGAAAGTAAATATTGTATATCTTTGAGTTTATTTTTCGTGTGTTTACTACTTTCACTATTACCATTATTTCTGAAGTTATGAAAAGTATGGAAAAATTATCCGGAAAGAAAGTTGTAGTGATGTGGTGAAATTTTACACATCTATATTTATGTTTCAAGTTTAAAAAAAAAAAAAAAAAAAAAAAAAAAAAAAAAAAAAAAACGAAAAAATGAGAAAAGAAAAAGAAAAAGGAAAAAAAAAAAAAAAAAAAAAAAAAGTTGGATGTTTGTTAAGCCAACGATGTAGAGTTATGTAAGTGGTTCATATGGCCACTATTTGTTGTATTATATCTATGGATTGAATGGGAATTGGCAGTTATGGGAACGCCAATTAAGGATTATTCTTTGATTAAGATTTTGTTATAATTCGTGTCTACCTAAAGCGTGTGTTTCAAGTGTTAAAGCGTGAGTTATTCAATGATATGAGTCTTATTCATGGGATGGTTGGGATAGTGATTAACCACACTTAGGATTTTAATTTATTTGTTTTGTTTATTTTTATTTTTATTTTTACACCAATTTATATCCCAAATGTTATTCATACCCTGTATTGTTCTTTATCCAACCGAACCTTTGATTTATTGAGATTAGGGATTTGAGCAATCTTAAGTATCGTAGTCGTGGATTCGGCTATGTATTTATGATTTTGTCGCCCTTTTTGATATATTATTATTGGTGAAGTTTGGACCTATCTTTAGCCTATTCGAGTTAAGGATTTGAGCAATTGCAAGTATCGTGTTCGTGGATTCGATCATGTATTTGTGATTTTGTCGCCTTTTCTGGAATTTGAGATCGATAGTGAAAAGAGAATAATTAACCCTTAAGCCTAAAAACCCTTTTTACCGCTTTAGACTTGTTATTCCTTAGCTTTAGTGGTGGAGATGTGTATACTTGCCAAGCTTATGATAGAATATTCGTCGCGACTGGACAGTTAAACGATTAGATTTGCTTTTATCGACTTATTTTATTTTACTTCTAATTCGTTAAGTGTTTAGTTGTGTGATTACGAAATAAACGAATACATGCTTAAATATAAAAATAAATCCTAACATCTTTTAGGATACATTTTCATGAGATTTAATCTAAGGTTTACTTGGGGACAAGTAAAGTTCAAGTGGGGGGATATTTGATGAACTCAAATAAGTACATTTTATTACTATCATTTATCCTATTAATTTGACTTGTTTTACTATATTATGTATGAGGATTGATACTTAATCGTTTACTTTTGTAATTCTCAGGTAAAAACAAGCATTTGGTGAAACTTGGCGATTTTGGACTAATAATGGAGCAAAACGTGCATAAAGTGAAGAGTCTACTGAAATGAAGAAGATCAAGACTAATCTGCTCCAGATGCGCCGCATCTCACTATCAACATGCGCCGCATCTATATCAAGATATCACCAGATACGATCCAAGATACAAGAGGACATGCGCCGCATCTAATAAAGAGTTACGCCGCATCTTCTGGCGGTGTACGAATATTCCTGAATATTATAATCTTGGACCCCACGCGAAGTTACGTACATACGCCGCATCTACTTAAGTAGATGCGCCGCATCTTCCCTCAGACACAAACTATAAATACCCCGTAGACCAGACGCATTAAAAAGATTCAGAAGTTCGAAAACCTAAAGACCGAACAAAAGAGAAGGACGAATTCAGTCAAGAGGCAGCACAAGACACACCCAAATCGAAGATACAAGAGCTGTAAGAAGGTGCTGCATGTATTTAATTCATTAAGTAGTTTTGTTTTATTGTTTTAGCAAACTTTAATTCATCAGGATTGGTGGCTTGTGTAATGTGACAACGGAAAGATTGCACTCCCTTTAATACTTGCTTTCCCATCAATTAAAGTTTATATGTTGATGTCTTTGGTTACTACTTATTAGTGCATTGACCACCTCTGTGTTTATTAGTGGCTTGCGGGCACCCGACTGCGGGACAAGGTGTGGCTCCCACGGTTGTTTCTAAATTGATCACTTAGGAATAACTTTTAGACATAAGTCGTCATTAAGGGTTTACTCGCCGATAAGAATAGGACCAACGAGAAAGGGTTAATTACATACACTTCATATAAAGCTATCAATAAAACAAGTGACAATCTACTTAATCATAAGGACAGCCCTCTTATTGTCTCTAGTATCTATCTGTGTACGTGTGTGCTACTTGCTGATTCGTGCCTATTTGTTTATTTTATTATTTAATTGCAAACAAAACTGTGCCAGTCTCTCAGGCTGAAACCCCCTTGCGTTAGGATATTAAAATACTGATTAGATTAACGAGATTATACGTTCCACTCTTAGTGATCGACACTCTACTTACCATTATCTTCATACTGACCGGGTACACTGCTCGTTAAGTGTGTGTGTTATTGATAAGTCGGCTAAATATAAATTTAAAACTTGAGTAGGCATTAAAACTGCTAAACCGCAACGACACATCACGCGCATCAATCATCAATAATAAGAGAATCAAGAATGTTTTGGATTCATCTTATCTTTGGCATTGTCGACTTGCTCATATAGACAAGACTCGTATGGAAAAGCTACAACGTGATGGGCTTTTACAAGATATCAATGATGAATCATTTGATAAATGCGAATCTTGTATATCTGGGAAGATGACAAAGAAACCTTTCAATAATCGTATGGAAAGGGCTTCTGATCTACTTGGTTTAATGCATACTGATGTGTGTTGACCACTTAGACATGTGTCAAAGAGAGGTGCTAGCTACTTCTTAACCTTTACTAATGATTTCAGCCGTTATGGATATGTTTATTTACTTAAACATAAACATGAGGTATTTGAAACATTTAAGGTTTTCAAAGCAGAAGTAGAATTGCAACTAGGAAAGAAGATTAAAGCTCTTCGATCCGACAGAGGTGGTGAATACCTGAGTCAAGAGTTTAAAGATTATTTAGCAGAGAATGGAATTGTTCAGCATCTCACATCTCCATATACTCCACAACAAAATGGTGTATCTGAGAGAAGAAATCGTACATTGTTGGACATGGTGCGATCAATGTTTAATCTTACAACTCTCCCTTTATCCTTTTGGGATTATGCCTTAGAATCTGCTATTCGCATTTTGAATATAGTTCCGACCAAGAAGGTTGATAAGACACCTTATGAGTTATGGTATGGAAAAACTCCTAACTTGTCTTATTTAAAGGTCTAGGATTGCGAGGCGTTTGTTAAATGTGACTCAGCAGATAAACTCCAACAGAGATCTGTAAAGTGTATCTTTGTAGGATACCCAAAGGAAACGATGAGTTACTACTTTTACTACCCACCTGAAAACAAAGTAATTGTTGCTAGGTATGGAGATTATCTTGAAAAAGATCTCATATCTCAAGAATTCAGTGGGAGGATTTATGATCTGGAAGATGATCAAGAGGATACATTACCTTCTGAAAACACTAGCGAACTTCCTGTGGAACCTGAAAGTCTGGGTCCTCCACCTGAAGTTGTTCCCATTCGCAGATCTGCAAGGACTGTGAAAGCACCTGAACGTCTATGTCTTAACATAGAAGTTGAGGAAACTATATTAGGGGATCTTGGAGAACATGCTAATTATAGAGCTGCCATGAATGATCCTGAAAATGACAAATGGCAGATTGCTATGAATGGGGAAATGCAATCCATGAGAGATAATGAAGTCTGGATTGAAGTAGACCTTCCTCCCAATGCCAAGGTAGTTGGAAGTAAGTGGCTCTTCAAGAAGAAAACTGGCATGGATGGCAATGTACACACCTATAAGGTCCATTTGGTAGCTAAAGGCTTTACTCAAACATATGGTGTTGACTACGAGGAGACCTTTTCTTCTGTAGCTGACATAAGGGCCATTAGGATTCTCATAGCCATAGCAGCATACTATGATTATAAGATTTGGCAAATGGATGTCAAAACCGCCTTCTTAAATGGTCGCCTAGATGAAGACATCTATATGGCGCAGCCTGATGGGTTTGTGAATCCAAAATTTCCAAACCGTGTATGTAAACTTCAAAGATCCATTTATGGATTGAAGCAAGCATCACGGTAATGGAATAAGAGATTTGATGGAGAAATCAAAAAGTTTGGGTTTATTCAGAATCTGGATGAGCCATGTGTATATCACAAAGCTAGTGGGAGTGATGTTATTTTCCTTGTCCTATATGTTAATGACATATTAATCATGGGTAAAAATATTCCAAGATTGAAAGAGGTTAAAGCCTATCTTGGGAAATGTTTTTCCATGAAGGATTTAGGAGAAGCAACATACATTATGGGAATCAAGATTTATAGAGATAGATCAAAGCGGTTGATTGGATTAAGCCAAAGTGCTTACATTGATAAAATATTGAAGAGATTCAATATGCAAAATTTCAAGAAGGGATATTTGCCAATGCAAGAGAATCATGGCTTAAGTAGCAAAGCATGTGCTTCAACACCTACAGAGGTGACACACATGAAGAGAGTCCCTTATGCTTCGGCTGTGAGATCTATTATGTATGCGGTGAGATGCACAAGGCCTGATGTGGCGTTTGCTCAAAATATAACCAGTCGATATCAACAGAATCCAGGTGAACTCCACTGGACTGCTGTTAAACATATTCTCAAGTACGTAAGGGCTACAAGAGATATATTTTTATTATATGGGGGAAATCCAGAAGCAGAACTTGGTATTACAGGTTACTGCGATGCTTCCTGGAAATGTGATAAAGATGATACAAAGTCTCAGACGGGTTATGTCTTTGTCATTAATGGAGCAGATGTGGATTGGAAGAGTAAGAAGCAGAGTACCATAGCGATGTCTGCAATAAAAAGTGAGTACATAGCTGATTCAGAAGCTGCAATGGAAGCCATCTGGATTATGAAGTTCGTTTAAGGGCTTGGAGTTATGCCCTCAATCGAAAACCCTATAAAGATGTATTGTGACAATTCAGCCGCAATTACATTTGCCAATGAACCTGGAATCATGAAAGGCACCATACATTTCCCGATTAAATATCACTATGTTCGAGAACAAGTCGAGATAGGTGAAATCGAGTTACTCAAAGTTCACACAGATAACCTAGCTGATCCTTTAACGAAGGCTTTACCTGGTGGAAAGCTTAATCAACATGCTAAAGGCATAGGACTTCGTTTAGCTAGTAGTTTCAAGCCCATCTGTGATTAGTGTTTGGATAAAAGGATGTTATGAACAATTATTATTTTAATGAAATAAAATATTAATTATGTTTGATTATCATTTTCTTAATAATATGTGGAAAACTAGAAGGGGGTTGAATAGTTTTACCGGTTTTTAAGTTCTTTTAATTCTTTTAAGACTTCTTAAAAACTTTACTATTGAAAACCTTTGATTCGATTCTTATGTGCAATCAATCAACACCAATATGAACTACACACTAAACTAACTAATAATAAGTAATGAAAGTAAAGAGTAGAGATGGAAAGATCAAACCGGGACAAAGGATTTATAGTGGTTCGGCTACGAAGCTCTTCTTCGCCCTACTCCACTCCCCGAGTACCACACTCGAGAGTTTCAAGCACTATGTCAACAACCTCCCTTTAGGCGGAGAAAACCGTACACGTCGCTTATCCTATTTTCGACACTAAGCTAGATGTCGAGTGCTAATCTTAGCTAGCACCAATCTACCATGATCCACTTGATCCTTTACTACTTCACACAAGACTCGATCTACCCGATCTACCTATGATCCACTTGATCAATCACACAAGCCCAATGGCTTCAAGAGATCTCCAAGATCTCGACACGATCACAATGATCAACACTCACTTGACTAACACTATCCTATTGACCCTTGATCTTCTTGATCAATCACACAAGCCCAATGGCTTCAAGAGATATTCACTATCTCTATAAGATCACAATGATCTTCACTCACACTCTCACAAAAGAAAAATGATCTTGATGTATGCTATGATACAACAAGGATGTAACAAATGTTACAAGTAACCTAACAACTACTACAACTTTTGTATCTTCTTGGATACCTTGAGTTCTTCTCTTGCACTTGAAGAGGAATGACAACACCTTGTATCAACTTGGATAATTTGTGTTCTTCTCTTGCTATTGAAGAGGAATGAAGAGGATCTCTAAGTTGGATGATTGGATCACTCTTGAACAAAAGAAAAACTAAACTAAATGATCAAGAAGAAAGAAAGGTGTGGGAGTATTAAACTCAGAAGTTTCTGTGTGTGAAAGGGTGCCCAAAATCTGTGAAGTGGGCTGGTATTTATAGGCAGAAAAAATTTGGCCGTTACAGAGGGACGGCCCCACTAAATCACCGATGGCTCCAATAAATTTAATGGAACCGTGGAGCCGTGTCAGACAAAGACGCTCAATTTTTTGTCTTTTCTGATGAAAACTTATTTAGGGAAGTTTGGAGCTGATTTTGGAGGAAAAATAGCTGTTATATATTTTAAACTTATTTTTCCATTAAAACATTTCTTAATTATTCAAAAATAATTTGTAAAGTATATTTTTGAAAGAAATGTTTTGTCACATAAAAATGTGATGTCTAAAACTCAAATTCACTTCTTTGATCATTAGTTAAGTTGTAACTTTGTTCTAGAGTGATTTGTGTAGAAACGGGACCTTCCGATTAAAAACTTGTTTACGTTAATTTTAATGTAACGTGATTTCACATTTTGTCATCCTCAAAACGTGAAGTTATCGAAAGATAGAAATAACGTTTTTAGAACATTATTTGCATCAACATAATATATCCTGTATTTGCATGTTTAATCCTTGAATAATTTGATTATTTTAAATTGTCCGTTGTCGATTAATGATATGGGAATATCATTAAATTAAGACAAATCTGAGTATTGGTAGAATATACTTGAAAGTATATTGATGCGTTGACATGCCAATTTCACATGATATTCAATGAATTAAATATAAGACTTGTCCCAACTTCATGAGTTTACTTTATGGATCTTGTCATCAAGTAAATCATGAATATAGTTATCCTCAGACTTGAGATACCAGATAACTGTCATGGATGTAGTGCATTTCTGTAAAGCAATATACCGCTATACGTTATTGGTAGCCATAAGGATTGTTTTCAGGAGTGTTGCAAAGTTCATGGGTTAGGCTCGTCGTCAAGAGAGAATTTGTTCCTTCAAATTTGTTTTGAAGTTTAATACTGCTGGGCCCCTCGTAGGGTTGACAAGATGTTTGCGTGGCCACGCCCAAAATCTATCTGAAATACGTTCAGACGATTTGGTAATCTTGCTCAATTAGAAACAACGAGAAACATAATGGTTAATTAAAGAATGACTAAGATCCATATCTTTATTAACGTGGTATTAGCAACAAAAGGATAATTATGATGATGAATCATCGAATGGTTTTTCAAGGAGACTATCCTCGAGTTGTACTAGGGGCATTGGCGTGTTGCTAGACGCTAATCATGTCATTACACTATTAATAGATGTCCAAGTGGGAGCTGTTAAGTTTTGTGGACAAATATTAATGTGTGTATGTCTAGAATCGAACTCGAGACCACGGGATTGCACACATTACGTATGAAGAATTAGTGGATAATAATTAATATATAAACCGTTATGTATTTAATTATTAAAACACAAAATAACGACTAACGGACGTTATGTAGTTAACGACAATTGACTAACGACCGTTAGAAAATAAGAGAAGGACTATAGATGAAATTAGAGGAAAAAGAAGCTTCCGGAATCCCTAGGGATACCTTAGGCCGATTAGCTATGGGCTTGGGAAACCCAATCCCATGCCAACTTGTTCTCCAAGATTGTCATGCTATAAATACAAGACCTAGGGTTATTGATTTATTAACTCTTGTGCACTTGCTATAACCCTAAATCATTTTCTTCTTCTTTCTTGCTCTTGGCTGATCGAACTAAACCCCATAGGGTCGATCGACTTTGATTTTTCCAAAACAGAGTTGTTTGATTTATTTTGTGTTTAATTACTAGCATAAACATTAATTCGGTTATAGTACGTGTGTACAAGATTGTGGTATTAACTCATTATAGTTAATATCTTGGATTGAGTTATAAAACGGGTAACTCGTTAATCTTTTTTGATAAAGATTGAAGAAAATTTAAAGTTTGATTCTTGTTTTGCTAGAATCAAAAAGTACGTTCACTTTAATATTCGGTTAATTCTTTATGTGTTAAAATTAGATCCTACGCTTCCGCATCATAAAAAGTAGAAACTTATCACATATTTATGAAGATCTTTAGGCATAAAAAGTAGAAACTAATATCATTTCCCTTATGCTTTTAGTTTAAATTTATTACGGAGTAATTGTATTGCGAGTGTATCAAAATTGCATGTCATCTAACTATTAAAGCATTTTGGGACACATATCCAATCGTTTAGGCCAGTCAAGCTATCGAGACATCCTACTTTTTCCACGTTGATATATTTAAAGCAAATAATATGAATTAATTTTTTAATATTTATGTAAAGCTAACAAACAAACAATAAACAAAATTCAAGATGACATAGATTAGATTTCTCCCCGATCATGTGCGTGGATCATGGAGACAATCTGTAAGGGGCCTACGAGATGTCACATACTAAAAACAACAATCCATATATATCATCTTTGTATTCGCAATGGGACAAGTTATCCATGCCCGTCAAAAACACCAGTGGCACCTACTTTGTTTTTCTTTAATTTTTTTTTTAAATATTTCCAATAATATTTTCGTTATAAAACAATGAAACTGAAAGGACGGATCAAAAGATATAAAGTTTAACCAGTCAAAGGTATTAAACTGTCAAAGAATACGGAACAACAACTGATAAAAAACTGTGCTATACTATCGAATACAATGAACCAGAGAGCAAGGATGATAAAAAGTGAGGTAGCAGATATTTATAACACAACCCATTCATAATAGATAAAGTTATACACAACAATCCATATATATCATAAATTTGAGAGTAAATTACATGTATGGTCCCTGTGGTTTGTCAAAAGTAACAACTTTCATCTTTAGAAGTTTGAAGTTGCACTGGTAGTCCCTAAGTTGGTAAACAAATAACACCACCGGTCCTTTAGTTTAACTGGTGTTAAGTGAGTTCCGTTATCATTTACACGTTAGCCTCTTTGGTTAAAGATCGTTATATCGTCCAAATGGGCTAACGTGCAAATGATAACGGAACTCACTAACACCAGTTAAACTAAAGGACCGGTCGAAATGTTCTTTGTCAGCAAATGCGATCGTAATATCTTTGGCTCATCATTTTATGTTTTTAACCCTTAAAAATTCCTACGAATAACGGGATTAACATCATTTGATTCATTGTACATGTGATCAACTTAATTTCTTTATACATATGTTGTATATTGTCGTATACTTGCACTATTATACAACTTCTACAAAAAAATATTGTTTACCTATAAATTTCTACGAGTCTGTAGTCTGTACTTGATCGATTAACAGTCGTTCATTTTCATTATTTTCTCGACAACAAACTATTAATAATAGATAAATGAGAGATCAAATTTTACAAATACTAATCAAAATGGTTTTAGCTACTTTTATGAACTAGGCTAAGCTATAAAAACACATCAGTATCAGTTGGTACATTTTTCGTCCTTAACCAAAATAATATGATTAAAATACATTTGTTTGGGTAAAATGTTTTTAGCAAGACATTTGCGCATGCATTTTCAAAGTTATAAGAATTACACCAACGATTTGGCAAACCACATAAACTACTTTTTCAATTTAGGTTTAAAAAAGTGTTTTGCTAACCGCAACTCTATAGGTTGCGTTTAAACTTTCCTTAATTGAATAATAACATCAAATATTTTATATTTAACAACATTTTCTATAATTATAATCATAAAAAATGTATAAGTATGAAAATAACGAGTTTATTAAATATTATTTTACACAAATGATAGAGACTTAAACATAACGCATAAAATTGTGGTTAGCAAAACCCAAAAAGAATTTGAACTATTTTAAGATACAAACTTGTGTTTTTAGCCTTAAATATTTTTTTTTTGTGAGATTATCCACACCCTCCCATAGATTGGAGGGTATTCAATCATTAAATGCATTGCTGACTTGTACGGTATGCATCGCGAGTTATACAATTTTACTAAACCCTCCTTGATGTGACAACATACTTTTTATTTTCTTACTTAGAAAAAATTAGTCAAAAAAAGGTGGGACCGATCTAATTTTTTTCACTTTATTTTGTTACTTAGAAAAAATTAGTCAAAAAAAAGGTGGGACCGATACTCCCGTTATTTTCTTACCGCGTCCCTCCTCGGGGAAACACAAACGACTCAATATTTAATGCTCACTCGGTCCATTCATTCCATCATTCCTACCCCTTTAACAACTTTACAGAAAGATTATTATTAAATTGATATAAAAGCCCAATAAAGCAAAAAAAAACACAACACAATAACACATTATAAAACACAGAAAAAAAAAAGAACAAGAATAAGACCACAAGACATTGTTTGTTGTCCATGTTAAGTAAAGCGTAAATCTTCTTTCCACACAATATATAGATACGTAGATCTGTATCTATATTTCCCACTTTTTTTTACACAAAAATATGGGAGAACATAGTGCTAAAATGTCACCCTTTTTGGTTTTGGTGCTGGTTTTGCAAGTGTTTCAGTTTGTGAAATGTGAAGATGCTTATAGATTCTTTAACTGGAATGTGTCTTATGGTGATATTTATCCACTTGGAGTTAAACAACAGGTTTGTCTTTTTATATTGTTATTACAAATTATTTTGTTTTGTTACTAGCTAGTTTATGAAATATAATATTGATTTTTGATGTATTTGGGTGTAGGGGATATTGATAAATGGACAGTTTCCAGGGCCACAAATTGAGACTGTGACAAATGAAAATTTGGTTATTAATGTTTTCAATAGCTTGAATGACCCATTTCTTCTTTCTTGGTTAGTTCTTCACTTCTGTTTTATATGAGTTGATATTTGCATATTGTTCTTGAAATTTCAGCATGCTATGGTGATTTGAACTTCTGTCACTTCTGTTAGTTAGGGTTTATTGTTCATAGTTTTTTATTCTTAAAATTTGCTGAAGTGACTTGTACTCAGATTACTGTTCTTTTTTGGTTTGGGGTTTGCACAGTAGTTGGTTCAATTTAAGAGTTCACCATGAGGTAATAATTTGTTCTAAAGTTGGGACATCATGCTTTAGTAAGTTGTACATACATGGCTATATTTTAAGTTAAGGTTCACATGCTGTAGTGACTTATACTTTAATGAGTCTTGACTCATGAGCTGGGAGTTTAAGGTTTTTGAAATGTGAAATTTATGTCAGTGCTTTACTAAATTTACATTATGCATCATTTGAACACTTTTGAACTTTCTACTGAACTAGACATTTTATTCGCCAAATATGGTGAGGAGTTCGCTGATACCACATGGTTCAGTAAGAGACACCACCTCATCATCCGGACCGTCCTCACCATATTTGGCACGGATGAAAAGTATAGCTTCGTAAAAGTTTTAAAATGTGTTCAAATCATGCAAAGTGTAATTTTAAACGTGCTTTTGAAATTTATCATGTTTTAACTACTTAATTAGTACACGGTATTGAACTCGATATCATATACTATTGTTTCTTGAATTGTTTTTTGATATTGTTCTTGTTTTTCAGAATTCAACATGCTGCAATGACTTGTACTTGTCTTGATAACATCTCATTTTGTTTTGAGTTGGGACTTGAAAGTTTGTCTTCACATGCAACATGCTTAAATGACTTGCACTTAATTATTTTATAGAGTAGTAGTTTAATTCATACTTTTGTTCATTGCATAAGGCCTGGTACATGGTTTTTGAACATGTGCTTGGTTGTTATAGTGTTCCATGCTTTAGATACTTGGTTCATATCACTCATTTCGGGGTTTACACATTTCTCTTTTCAGCATTTTTTATGACTTGTACCTAATTAAGCTAATAAACTATTTTTAAATTTGTTCTTACACATAAATTGAACATGTTCTAGTAAACTTGTACTTGGTTTACAAAACTTGTTGTAGAGTTGGGGTTTTAGATGCTCATGAATTTTTAGCATGCTTTGCTGACTTTTACTTAATTAGGTTATGGTCTATTTTTTTTAACTTGTTTGTTGGTACATGTCAATTTTCTCATGCCACACTATCTTAATTTACTAATAATATAGCTAGTTATATCGACTTCAAAAAAATCATATTTAGATAAATAAAGTTATGCAGTTGACTAATTTTACACTTTGGGTGAGATTGCGATTGTTTTTTTTTTTTTTTTTTTCCTTAATAATTTTATTAACTTAATAAATATTCCGTAATAACTACGGTACTAACCTGCTTACTGTCAAATAAGGGTGGCAATTTGTCGGGTTGGCGGGTTCAAATATCTCACCCCAAATCTCACATGTTTAGTTACTCGTGTCGAGAAGTTCAACCCTAACTTGAACACGTTTATTAAACAGGCCGTTTATGATCTGAATATGAATGTAATTAATGGGACATTTTAAATATAATAATAAAGTGCATTTTAGAAACCGTTTAAGCAACACGATAACTATTTTGACATAAGTATATATCATTATAAAAATCAAATGATATATCATAAGATAGAGACATAAAATAGTTAGGTCTTATTATAATGAAACTAAACATATACAGTAACTTTTAATAATTAATGTTTTTGATGGTATTTTTAAACAATTTAGCGGGTTGAAATTGAGTTGAGAATCTCAACCCAAACCTAATCTATTTATTAAACAGGTAAGTCGTGTCGACTTATTTTCAACATGAACTTATTTTGCCTCAAACCTAAACTCCTTATTTTCGTGTCGGTTTCGAGTCATGTTCCGTGTTGTGTCAGGAATTGCCACCCTACTGTCAAGTTCTTTACTCTTTTTTAATCAGATAAGCATTCCTGAATACCTTCTCTAACAACTTGTTTCACTTCATGACTTTCTCATTAATTGGAATTGCCACCCTACTGTCAAGTTCTTTACTCTTTTTTAATCAGATAAGCATTCCTGAATACCCTCTCTAACAACTTGTTTCACTTCATGACTTTCTCATTAATTGGATGTGTTTTCATTTCTTATAACATTTGAACTTGTTAATGGGAGTAGGAATGGGATTATGCAAAGGAGAAACTCATGGCAAGACGGTGTTTTTGGTACAAACTGTCCAATCCCACCAGGCCAAAACTTCACTTATAACCTTCAAGTAAAAGATCAAATTGGTAGCTTCTTTTACTTTCCTTCACTTGCATTCCACAAGGCTGCCGGAGGATACGGTGGCATCAAAGTTGCTAGTCGGTCAGTTATTCCAGTCCCCTTCGATCCACCTGCCGCAGATTACACAGTACTTGCCGGAGACTGGTTCAAACAAAACCACACTGTAAGTATCTGTTTTTCTTTCATGGTGTTCAGTATGTAGTTCTACTGTTTGATGTAATCCCTAGCTGAATATAACAGGATCTTAAAGCAATATTGGATAGCGGAAATGATCTTCCTTTCCCAGATGGTATTCTGATTAACGGGCGAGGATCAAATGCATTTACATTCAATGTTGAGCAAGGTTCGTAAAGCTGAAACTTTAAGGGGCTATCGTGGTCAATACTTATAAGCTTAATTTTATATAAATCGTGCCCATGGTTTGGTGAAAGAACAAAAATTGTCCCTCTTTGATACTTTTTGCAAAAATGGTCCCTAATTGTCACGTTTGTTTTCACTTTTGGTCATTTAAATAGATCATTAATTTAGCTTTGGTCTCTAAAGGTTATCGGGTGAGGGCCCAAAAGTGAAAACAAACAGTGCAATTAGGCCATTAAGGCCATTCATGCCAATAGTATCGATGAAAAACAATTTCTTTTTCCACTAGACCAAATGGACAATTCCTTTCATTTACTCTAATTTTAACAAGATTGTTGATTTTTGTTTTAAATGATTTGGCAGGCAAAACTTATAGGTTCAGAATATCAAACGTTGGTCTTACGTCTTCAATCAACTTCAGAATCCAAGGTCATAAGTTGACTTTGGTTGAAGTAGAAGGAACTCATTCGTTACAAAATACATATGATTCGATCGATGTCCATTTGGGCCAGTCTTTATCGGTATTGGTCACTGCTGACCAACCTCCTAAGGATTACTACATTGTCGTATCATCCCGGTTCACTACCCCAGTGCTCACAACTACATCAGCTCTGCACTATAGTAACTCAGCCGGTGCTCTAGATGGTGCACCTCCTGGTGGACCCACGACCGAAATTGACTGGTCAATTAACCAGGCTCGATCACTCAGGTAATTTACTGCATGTAAATATATTAAGATAGCTATATTACATATAAGTTCTAAGAACATTGTCATGAAAAATTGTGTTTATACCAAAAAACCAATAGTTTTGCAAACTTATTTTACAAATATTTTCTTATTTGAGGACTGAGTTACACTATTTTTTGCGGACTATACAGAAAAAATAATACTCAATATTTCGTGAAAAAGCATAAAAAAGGTAGTTCGCAAGTAATATTGCGAAATTGATGGTAGTTACACTATTTTTTATTTTTTTATTTTTTTTTTACATTTTCTTTTAATAAACCGTTCGTAATGTGGCATGAGTTTTCCTTAATAAAGTGTTTCTATGAAATGAATCGGTAAACTTAACAATCCGTTCGTACTCAAGTGTCTAATTTGTGCTACTTGACTGTGCATGTTAAAAATAGGCGAAATCTAACGGCTAGTGGGCCAAGACCAAATCCTCAAGGTTCATACCATTATGGGATGATCAACACCACACGAACTATTAGGCTTGTGAATTCTGCACCCATTATTGATGGGTCAAAAAGATACGCAGTCAATGGTATCTCATTTGTTACACCAGACACTCCTCTCAAGCTTGCTGATTACTTAAAAATTCCCGGTGTTTACAACCTTGGTGGAATTCAAGATAGCCCAGGTGGTGGTGCTAGCCTCCAAACCGCTGTCATCCCAGCAGATTTAAGAGGATTTGTGGAGGTTGTGTTTGAGAATCCTGAAGACACCGTTCAGTCTTGGCATGTTGATGGGCACCATTTCTTTGTTGTCGGGTAATAGTTCATTTTATTAAAGCTGAGCATGAGTTTATGCAACTAGTTATCTAAATAAGATGTTCTAAATTGTGGCGTTGAACAGGATGGATGGAGGGCAGTGGTCAGCTGCTAGTCGAACTGGATACAATTTACGTGATACAATTTCACGTGTCACCTTACAGGTATGTTTACTAGATGATGGCTAATGCATTGCATTTGAAGATTAATGTTCATTTTTAGCTACATTGCAAGAATATTATCCACACACCCACTGACACGTATGACGTGTGTCGAACTGTATTGGTGACGTGGGCTGGGTTGGGTTGACCCAAAAGTCCAAAATACCTTTTGTACAATCTTTAAATCTATTACAATCTTTAAATCTATCTCATTAAAATTTAGTGCGTCTCAAATGATTTTAAAAGTGGGATTACATTCAATTTTAATCTTTTGAACAAACTGATTAATGAGGTTTTATGCATTAAATATAACCTTTTGATGGCTTTCGGCCTGTTTGACTTCTTTCCTTATGACTATTTTTTAAACATTCTACTTCTTTCCTTTTAACTACTGTATTTTTTTAACCCCCTGCTAGAAATGAAGAAATGAAACATAACCTGAATTTACTCATCCATATAGATCAAAATACCACCTCTAGATACCATTGTCAGATTATGCTCTCGTGATTGTGTGACTATGGATCCTAGCATTTTCTTTTGATGTCAAGTCTTTTGTTCACTCAAATTTTTACCTTTCAAAAGTTACCGTGATTAAGATTTGTTATGTTGGTTTAGGTATACCCAAAGTCTTGGACCGCTGTCTACATGCCACTAGACAACGTGGGAATGTGGAATGTACGATCTGAGAACTGGGCTCGACAGTACCTAGGTCAACAATTCTATCTTCGTGTTTATTCACCCGCTAATTCTTGGCGAGACGAGGCTCCTATTCCAAACAACGTTCTTCTTTGTGGAAAGGCAGTTGGACGTCAACCTTAAACTCATTTACGACATATGCATTTATTTTGTGTCACAAAGAGTAAGTTGTTATACGAGGATATTTATAAAGAAGTTCTAAGTTAGTGTTTGCATTTGTGATAGATAATTGATTTCATTGACTTGGTTGTATCACAGGAAGAGAGTTATTAAGTTGTTGGTTTAACATATTTATGTTCGGATTACGGAATTTTAGTTAATAGTGCAAAAGCAATGGTTATTGGTTTGTATGTTCTTGGACTCTTTCATCATTGTAGTCTTGTTCAATACCATATTTAACAATTTCTTCCCTGTTCTTAAAAGAAACAAACGCCGTTACAGTATTGAAGTAAAAGTTTGTTTGGTTGGATGGTTTACAAACTAGGGAATGGGTATAGGTATCAATTTTATTGCATATGTGCATATTATATGTATATTGAATGAGCAAAATAAACGAGCATGAGCGTAATGTAAGAAACCAAGCTCGAGTTGTGTTTTTGTTTACCTTTCATGAAAACAAATTGATCCCTATAGCTTGTAAAATATGTTACAATTTAACTTGAGCTAGATGTAAGTGTAGATTGGCAGGGACACTTCAACCCTGTGTACCTACTAGGTACCCACCACCCCTACCCGGCAAAGGTGTGATGCCTGTGAAATGCCTAACTATGGTACCCACAACATGCTGCGAGCCGGAATCTTGAGCTAGATGTATAAGGCTTGAAACAAGCTCGAGATTGAGACTAATGATCGAGCCGAGCTTGAGCTCGAGCTTTGACAAGCTAGGCTCGACTCTCTGCTTGTTTATGTATTTCTACCCTTATTTGGTAGTAATACTATAACTATTGTAATTTTAATGATAATGTGCGTTAAATTCTAACGGGCTTAACTGGTAAATGGAAACAGGGTAGTAAAAATTTCACTTACCTTAGCTCAGGGTACATAACATGTTGTACCTTTAAAAGATCATGATACTAAAAATTGCACTTTAGCCATTCAAGATACTAAACTACATTTTGGCCTATGATATCTTTATCTTTATCACATATAAATAGAAAAGGGTTTTGCTAACAACAGCCCTTAGGGCTGTATTTAAAAGGATGTTTTTTCTTACAATTTGATGTAATAGACTATTTCAACCAATTAGATTTAAGTGTTAGTTATGCATCCACCTTTTTCGGAATTATTTCCGCAATTTTAGTGATTTTCATCCAATCATGATAATTCATTAATAACATTGTAATAACAATCACTTGCTTAAACACAGCCCTTTGGGTTGTTGTTAGCAAAACCCAATAGTTAGTCAAACTTTGATCTTGCTTAAAACTTATGAAATAAGTAATGTGATTGAACTACATTATATCAAACTAACATTTAGGCTTGATGCAGTAGAGTCGATCCCCATTCGGTCGATCGATTGATGATCGATTATGGCGATCGATTTGCTTGCTGTGGAGATTCGATCGCAGCAATCGATCGCTGCTACTTGGTCGAGTTGCCGATCGAGTGACAAAAGGCAAGAAATGTTTTATTAACCGTTGGAACGGTTCAAAAAAAAAAAAAAAAAAAAATCTTTCAAACCACTATAAATACATACACATATTCAACACACTTCACTACACCAAACTCTCTCAATTCTCTTAATCAAAATCTCACACTTCAATCCTTAATTCAACATGTCTAAGAAAACACCACAATCAAAAGGCCGAAAATCCCGATTGCCTCAAAACATCCCGCAATTAACACCGGATCCGAATTTTCGGTTAACCGGTATGTCACCAAACATTAATTTCCGACCTCCTAGTTTTGATTATCAATCACAACAACCTCAACAACAACAAACTGATAATCCATTTTATGTAAATCGTCCTACGAATCGTCCATTTATTCCTCCTTATCAAAACAACCAACGACAACAACAACAACAACAACCACCTCCACAACAACGACACCACCACCACCACCACCAACAACAACAACAACAACCGTACGGCTCACCCGAATCCGTGTATCGTCCAACGATGGACTCATCAATGTCTTCATATTCAGGTGGTCAAGAATATTCTCCGGTTAACCGTATGAATTTTAATGCTTGTGATTTTGATGAACAATTATATAACCATCCTGAATTTTATATGGGAACTGGTTCGGGTTATCCGACAAGAGTATCAGGATGCAAGAAATTAAGGACGAAATCAAGGAATGACACAACCTTAATTATTAGTTTTTAATATGTATCGTAATGTTTTAGTTTGGTTTGAATTTTATTGTAATGTTTTTATTTTATTTGAATTATTATGTAACGTTTTAATTTTTATTAAAATTTGAGTTTGTGTTTAAAAATGTTAAAAAAAAAAATTAAAAAAAAAATTGAACTTGGTCGCCCTTACTGGGGCACCTAATCGCCTGTAGGTCACTGGAGAGAGAAAGCTGATGTGACAGAGAAAAATGGGGGGATTGGGTCGCCTTTCTGTGGGCAGCCTTAGTGGGGTTGCTCCCCCAACGTTCTGTAGTAAAACCACTGTGTCACACACAAAGACTAAGCCAGCTACAGTGGGGTGTGAGGGAGTAACATGAAAAGAATAGTAAAACAGTGTTTTGCCTTCCCACCATATAAAACTCACCTTCGCCAAATTTCTTGAATCTTCTTCAAGAAGGTCAATCAAAAAAACAAAACCACCCACAAACTAAAGGGAAATTTCTTTAAATGCCCCAAAGGTACAAGGGTCTTTACCCTAGATGCCCCAAAAAAAAAAAATTTTCTCTAAATACCCCAGGGGATCAGGTCGCTCAACAAAACTTGGGCGGATCTCATATAATGGTGACATGTGTCCCTATGTATGTCCCCACTAAAGTACTAAGATGTACTTCTTGCAGTATGTACTTCTTGGGCGACTGGGACCTACATAACTTGGGCGACTTTGGATTTTTTGTCTTTTTGTAAAAAAGTATTCTCTTATTTTATTATATAAATAGTACAAAAGTCTTGGGCGAATGGGTCCCACTATTCCTTATACTTGGGCGACTTGTTAGGTAGAGGGTATTTTTAATAGTTTTCTACTTTTTATACAAGATTATACTTTTAAAATTTTTATACCAACTGTATTATTAACAAATTATTCTTGGATCGTTTATTTTCAAATGATTTACTCTCACTAACTTTACTCTCACTACCTTTACTCTTCTACAGATCGATTATACTCCTCACGATCGATTATACTCCTCTATACTCCTCTTTATCAATTACTTCTACAGATCGATTATACTCCTCTCTGTCAATTATACTCCTCTTTATCGATTACTTCTACAGATCGATTATACTCCTCTCTATCAATTACACCCACAGATCTGAAGCAACTGATTGTCTTGGTTTATGTTTATTCTAATTTAGGGTTACGGTATAGTATTCGATCTAACTAACGAAAGTAAAAATGGTTTGGGCTAGGGTAAGTAATTATCTTTTCGATTTAGGGTTAGGGTTTGTTGTACTTTTTTTTAATAAAATTTATCCGATTATTTTATTGTTAGTGTTAGTTATTCGAGGATTATTTAATTGTTAGTGTTAGGTTTTATGTAATTTTTTAATTGTTAGCTTTAATTAGGGTTATTCGAGGATTATTTAATTGTTAGTGTTAGGTTTTATGTAATTTTTTAATTGTGAGTATGCATTAGCATATGGTTGCACTAACTGTTAAACTCAGTTCTTAATGGTCTTTGTGGATTGCCTATTTGTTTTCATTTGGCTTATTTATAGTCCTGTCAGTATGCATTAGCTTATTTCAAGGCCTAGATTTAGGTTATCTTAAATCTGTCTGTATTTATTGTGACCAATGTGTTTTTGGCAAAATCAAAGTTCACACAATTTTACCAAACTATTTTCAAGTGCGAGCGTTGGAAACCTTTGCTTTTGTCATTGCGATTGATCTAAGTGTTGTATCAGACCGGTGGTAATCGGCTATTCTATGGGAAACAACTAGGGTAAACGGATGGACTGGTGATTCCGGGCGACCTTGAACCATAGTTAGTCGTTTACTTAACCCTGTAGAGTTGGGCTCAGATATCGGGCCTCAGATTATTCATCCTGCTTGTGATTAAGACACGGCGGATGTAGTCTGTACTCCCGATCAGGTTCAAACTACACGGGCAACTGTTTTGACAGCTTGTTCTCTCGCGAAGACTTAGTGCATCGGCGGTACACGCAATCTTGTGAATACTTTGGAAAAATTTTGTGAACTTTAAATTTCCACTAATAGTTGTAAAGGGGCTTAGAAAGGGTAACAGTATATCTGGGTTCCATTGCTTAAATTGACTGAGTTCCCTAAAACTGTTTGTATATCAAACATACCAATAGTTTTGGGGAACTCAGTCAAATTAAGCATTTGAACTTATATAAATCGTTCGATAGATAGTATCTTAAGTGACTTGTAAAAGATTGGTTTAATTTTTCCCCTGCAGCATAGCATATCAGCAGACCTTATATTGCTTATTGGCTGATCTCAGTGCTTATTGGTCTTTGTGGATTGATTATTTGTTTTTATTTGGCTTATTTATAGTGATGTCAGTATGCATTATCTTATTTCAAAATTTTGTGAAATTCCATTGTAGTTGAAATTTGAATAAACCTTAATTCTATTTACCATCCGAATTTCACAAAGTTGATAGATTTCTTCAGGTCTATCATGTTTGATGAAGCGAAAAGTGTACCGCTTTTAGGGGGTCATTTAAGCCCTAAATCGTATTTATTTGATCAAATATTGCCCTAAATCGTTCCTTTTGTCATTTTAGGTACTTTGGAGAAGAAATCTGGAAAAGGAAGCATTTTGGACGTTTTTGGAGCATAAAAGTGAAGAAAACGACAAAGTCTCAAAAATCTGCTGGAAAAGTACCTGTGACGGCGTCAAGCCCCAGTGTGACGCCGTCAACCCTTGATAAGCCAGAGAGGATTTTGAAAGATTAAAGGGGGACGGCGTCAAGAAGGCCGTCAACCCTTGACGCGCCAGAGAGGATTTTGGAGGATTAAAAGGGGACGGCGTCAAGAAGGCCATCAAGAAACCCTAACCGCGGCGAGGTGACGGCGTCAGCTCTATAACGTGACGCCGTCAGATCTGATTTTCTATATATATTCTCATAATTTTTAGTCATTAGTGTGCAACTTTGTGAGGAGAAACCCTAAGACGATTTTTCTGCCATTTTTAAGGGTTTTATACCCTTGGATCTCCCATGTTCAATTGAAGATAAGTAATCAATTAATCAATCAATATGTCTATGTGTTGTTTGATTATATCTTGTTCTTGTCTTTTATTTAACATGTTAGGCTAGATTTATCTTGTGTTTGCTTAGATCTAATGAAACCTAACTATTGATTATGGGTTGTTGGTGTGTTATTAATTGTATTGGATGATTGTTTATCGATGTTAGGCTTAAGAAAACTGGCTAACCTCCTATACGGTAACTTGCTTGAACGTCTTAAGAAACATGAACCAATGTGTACTAAGGTTATTATGGTTGTATTTAATGCATGAGCGAATTCTAGTGATCCCATGTTAGGAGCTTCTTAGCCGGCTCGACATAGGAGTGAAGTAGGAGCTTATAGAGTTGGGGAAGTACGTACGCCACCCCACGATTGGTATTAAGGAATACACCCGTTATCCACGCAATTAATACACACTAATCAACCGGTAAAAGATAGTTAGGGAGTAAGGAAATCTAAGTAAACACATTTCTCTCCATATAAGTTCCACAACCTTTTTATTTTCAGTTATTTTATTTCATTTGCAATTGTAGTTATTTGGGTTAGTTGACTAGCAACTAATTCCGCCCACTCCTTCAAACCCGAGATTTTACTTGCTTTTATAAAATATAAAAAATTACAAAAAGAATCTTCCCTCACCCTTAGACCTATTAGAGTAGTTTTTCAATCCTAACGACACTATTCCCCTAGAGAACGATCAATCCCCCGGTACTTGCCACTACACTATACTACATCGGTCAGGTACACTGCCTGGTGGGGATTGCAAGCCTCTTGAGATCCCTCGAGAGGTAAAACCTGTTGTAAGGTTGCAAAACCACGCATCAAGTTTTTGGCGCCGCTGCCGGGGAATAGTTATTGTTTAGGTTGAATTTTTATTTTATTAGGTCTACTCACTAGATTCCTTTCTAGTGAGATTTTTATTTTATTTTTCTAGGTTTTCTTTAGTCTATCTATTTTTCTTTGTGTGTTTGTTCGTAATTTCCATTGACTCTTCCGTTCACCATTATGGAGAACGCGAATCCACCATACTACCAACCACGTAATTCACCCACTCCATATGACATCTTGATGTTTAAACAACATAAAGATGAACCTCTCTATGATGCATGGACTCGTTTTCAATATTTACTCCAAAAAGTCCCTCATCATAACTTCGATTTATGGTCCCTAACTCAAATCTTTTACGATCGTGTATACCGACATGCCCAAAGGGACATTTACTATTTTGCCGGCAGGGATCTTAGGGAATTAAGTGCTGAAAAAGCATGTGAAGCTATTGAGAATTGTGCCCAATATTATTATATAGTAGACAACCCAACAAACATTAATACAAGTCAATTGACCACAAATTTCAAGGATCATGAAACAAGTTTGTTTGGGGATGAGGGCAGAGTTGAGCCACCTAGCTGCATGTCATGGTTAGGCACTACCATAATACAGGGTGAACACTTAGGTGATCTTGATGTGATGGAGGATCTAGCCGAGCATGATCACATTGATCAAAAAGACCTAAGTTTTATGATCGTTGACGATGAATCTCAAGAAACACATGATGAATCTTTTGGGCAATTTGAATATAGCAGTCAGAATATTGAGGATGATCCTTATGATTCGGATATAGAAGTTGAGATGCCTAGAGAAGCACTTGAGATACTAGGGAAAATGTTAGGTTTAAATTCTACCAAAACCCATGATGAGGATATAGGTGATCTTGACACAAGGAATGATGAGGTTAGTAACATAAGCCCGCTAAGTACCTCACAAGTCCTACCATCATTTGAGGCACACACACCGCCCGTGACTTACCCGGAAGAAGTAGAAGAGACTTTAGGAATCCCGATTGAGGTAGAACCTTTGAACCAAACACAACTAGAGGATATAGGTTTGAATGCTTATAGTGATCACAACCTTACTCTTAGTTCTAGGGGATTTCCTATTTTTGATGAACCGGAGCCTCAACCAAAACCGTTACCTAATCTTCCATCTTTAGATGTGAATTTAGGAATTAAAAAATGTCCCGATCCACCCATCAAACCATGTAGTCCGGGTAATGTTAAGATTAAGGTAGTAGACTCTAGGCCATGTGGAGTGGAAGCTAATATAGGAGTGAACCATGACCTTACATACTTACGTCACCCATTCATGATTGATCACAAGAAACATTATGGGTTTAAACCGGGTTTATTAGGTCAAAATGGATTCCCAACTAGGAATCTCTCGAAGTTGATAGAAGATGATCCCTTTTTAGGAGAAAACTTTAATTCACCCATTGACCAAAGTGAACTAGGTAAGGTTATGATGAAAGGAGCACACCCCTTTGAGTATATAATTCATCCACCACTCTTTCCTCACGCGGCATACTTCCACCAAGATGGTGTGTATCGCTACTATCACCCGCACTTAATCCTAAGTGTAGGAAAAACCTCTCCTTTATCCGTTAAATAAGGGTAGAGTAAGGCTCGTGACTCGAACAAAAACAAGCGCTTCTTGGGAGGCAACCCAAGCTTTATTTGCTTTGTGTGTTTATTTATTTGTTTGTTTGATTTTATTTGCTTCCGTATGTATGTTTAATTTTTATTATTATTGATTCATGTTCGAAACTAAATTGTGAAAATGCTTTATCTTGTTTTTAACTTCATCTTAACTACATATAAAGGTATTTTGCAAAAGATAAGTGTAAGGGAAATCCAAATCGGTTTATTAGAACAAATGAACATGAATCATAACAATATTAAATTAACATACATATTAATAATTGTTTGAGTCAAATGCTTGTATCGAGTCATAATGATATTTTGCAGGATTTCCAGGAAATAAGGATTGAGTTTTTCCAGAAATTTTCCGGAAACTTAACATGAAAAATCTGTCAGATCACTTCTGACGGCGTCAGGAACAGTTTTCTGGAATTTAAAAAAAAAAAAAAAAAAAAAAAAGTTTTGTTTTTCTTCCGGAATCATAAAATGCTTTATTAAATCTCTAACTTATAAACTCCAGGAATCTGCAAAATAATCATTCCACAAGCATTATATCCTTATACAGATTTATCCCGCCGATGTTATGCAGGTTTTCGTGTTTGTTTTCTCAGGTTTAACAGGTTATTTTGGACAAGGAGATGTATGTGGAATCTAGCTTTTGGCGCTGCTTTAGTCTTGAAGCTTCAACATTACCTTGGAAGAAGATCTAACCATGTTACCCCTTTATCCACCGAGCGAATCAGGGGAGTATTTGATTTCATTCTTTTACCTTATACTTTTACATCTTGTTATTTGAACATTGGGGACAATGTTCATCTTAAGTGTAAGGGAGGGTAAAGTACGATACCTTAGAGAATGCTATTACGCTTGATTTTTCGTTTGTTTAATGGTAGATGTGTAATAAAACTGAGAGAAATACCTGTTAAGGCAATTTTAGTGCCAAATTTAAAATTTTTTACAACATATAGGAGTGAAACTTTGGTCTTAATGAGCGTCTCACGGATAGGAGTTATATGACTAGCACAAAACCGTACCATTAAAAAAAATTTCCACCCCCAAATATGTGAGGTTCGCCCTTAGAATTGGTAGGAAAAGCATTTATGCTATGATGTGTGTACCGGTAGCACTTAGATTCTAGAACTTGCGTTAGGACCATTCCGAGGCCACAAGTAAGACTACATTCGTGTAGTTAGATTTACTACATGATAAGAGGCATTAGGATTAACCCATTGTTTTACACCTGTGTTTTTGTTATAATTACATTGGCTACATTGGTCAAGTAATTCTCCCACACCCTTTGCGTTGTACTCATTTTTAGTACACGATAACCCTAGTACACCCCTCAGAGCCTATCTTTTCGTTTCTAACTTTAAGCATTTTACTTAAAGTAGAATTTGTTTACACCCCACTTAAATGTACACCCAAATCGCCTTAGCCTAGCTTGTATGCACTCATTATTAGTGCATTATTGTGACAACATTTGTTTAAACCCCAAGTTAATTATCTAATTGATTACATGGTTGCTAAGTCGAGTCATATCCTTGTACATATTGTTTTGGGACGATTGGGACTCATGGGTAAAGTACTAGTGTAATGGAGTAATGGGGAAGAACAACATTATTACCCCCATATGTGCTAAATATTTTAAAAGTACTCCAAGTGTTTCGATTATCTTAATTCGAGTCATTAGAATAGTTAATTGTAAAGTTATGTAAAAGTTCAAGTGTAAGGGGGATACAACCCCCCCTGCGATGTATTATTTTGGATGGTAGGGCAAGAGTGTATGCAAAAAAAAAAAAAAAAAAAAAAAAAAAAAAAAAAAAAAAAAAAAGTAGAAAAAAACATACGGACTACCATCCCGTTTCATTTTATGTTTATTTTATCTTTTTGTTATTTTGTTCATTAGCTTAAGTCGAGTCTAGTCTTGGCTTAGCAACGCCATATTGTACATGTAATTAATCAAGATCTTTAACTCGCCACCAGTAAAATATCCCTTATCCAACAAAACCGTGTTTATCATATCCCTACACCTAACGTTATAACCCATGTAAAAGCCCTCTTTGATAGTTTATCTTAGGTGCTTACGCCTAGTGGAGAAGGTTTTCGATCCTTTCCCAAGCCTATGGTAATCTATTTGTGAGGTGCTAGTTTGTAATCTCCGTGCTTATTATGATTACATTGGAACGACTATTTGTTGTAATTACTTTTATATTAGCGTTAAATGACCCCTAACTTGTATTTTGATTAGAATAAAAGCGCATTTGCTTGAGGACAAGCAAATCTCAAGTGTAAGGGTATTTGATGAAGCGAAAAGTGTACCGCTTTTAGGGGGTCATTTAAGCCCTAAATCGTATTTATTTGATCAAATATTGCCCTAAATCGTTCCTTTTGTCATTTTAGGTACTTTGGAGAAGAAATCTGGAAAAGGAAGCATTTTGGACGTTTTTGGAGCATAAAAGTGAAGAAAACGACAAAGTCTAAAAAATCTGCTGGAAAAGTACCTGTGACGGCGTCAAGCCCCAGTGTGACGCCGTCAACCCTTGATAAGCCAGAGAGGATTTTGGAAGATTAAAGGGGGACGGCGTCAAGAAGGCCGTCAACCCTTGACGCGCCAGAGAGGATTTTGGAGGGTTAAAAGGGGACGGCGTCAAGAAGGCCATCAAGAAACCCTAACCGCGGCGAGGTGACGGCGTCAGCTCTATAACGTGACGCCGTCAGATATGATTTTCTATATATATTCTCATAATTTTTAGTCATTAGTGTGTAACTTTGTGAGGAGAAACCCTAAGACGGTTTTTCTGCCATTTTTAAGGGTTTTATACCCTTGGATCTCCCATGTTCAATTGAAGATAAGTAATCAATTAATCATTCAATATGTCTATGTGTTGTTTGATTATATCTTGTTCTTGTCTTTTATTTAACATGCTAGGCTAGATTTATCTTGTGTTTGCTTAGATCTAATGAAACCTAACTATTGATTATGGGTTGTTGGTGTGTTATTAATTGTATTGGATGATTGTTTATCGATGTTAGGCTTAAGAAAACTGGCTAACCTCCTATACAGTAACTTGCTTGAACGTCTTAAGAAACATGAACCAATGCGTACTAAGGTTATTATGGTTGTATTTAATGCATGAGCGAATTCTAGTGATCCCATGTTAGGAGCTTCTTAGCCGGCTCGACATAGGAGTGAAGTAGGAGCTTATAGAGTTGGGGAAGTACGTACGCCACCCCACAATTGGTATTAAAGAATATACCCGTCATCCACGCAATTAATACACACTAATCAACCGGTAAAAGATAGTTAGGGAGTAAGGAAATCTAAGTAAACACATTTCTCTCCATATAAGTTCCACAACCTTTTTATTTTCAGTTATTTTATTTCATTTGCAATTGTAGTTATTTGTGTTAGTTGACTAGCAACTAATTCCGCCAACTCCTTCAAACCCGAGATTTTACTTGCTTTTATAAAATATAAAAAATTACAAAAAGAATATTCCCTCACCCTTAGACCTATTAGAGTAGTTTTTCAATCCTAACGACACTATTCCCCTAGAGAACGATCAATCCCCCGGTACTTGCCACTACACTATACTACATCGGTCAGGTACACTGCCTGGTGGGGATTGCAAGCCTCTTGAGATCCCTCGAGAGGTAAAACCTGTTGTAAGGTTGCAAAATCGCGCATCAATGTTCCATTGTGGTTGGCTTTCGTTGTGCGTAAGTGTCACCATGCTCTCTTTAGCGTTGTAGAATATACATAATTAATATGTATATTCGCCACATACAAGTGAGCAATATCAAACATAGAGCTAGATTTAAGAAATTCTGATTGCGCAACCTCAATTATAGGGGAAGATCTATCTAATGTTGTAGATTGGTTCCATTGCTTAATTTGGAAGCCGTCTTAAACTGGTTGCGTGTTTGATCTTGATAACCAGTTTTGGCCCTCAGTTGCAGGTGTGTTCACCCTAAAAATTTTTTTAGGGTGAACACAATTGTACTTGTGGGCCGAAGCTTGTTATCAAGATCAAAGACACAACCGGTAATAAGACGGTGTCCAAAAAAAAAAAAGCAGTGGAGCCCATCTACAACGTTAGATTGATCTGCCCTTATAATTGAGACGTTTTGATTGCGATAATGATATAGTGTGTATGATTGATGACAATCCACACTCCTTCATTATCGCCGTCAAGACGAGTCCTGTTACTCAGACTCTATTCTATGCTCAACATTTGCATATTTTGTTGCCGCAAGTGTAAGCATTTGTTATTCATGGCTTTATTTTTTATTTTTTTCCTAAGTGATGCGTAACGTGTGTCGTTGCGGTTTAGCAGTTTTAATGCCTACTCAAGTTTTAAATTTATATTTAGCCGACTTATCAATAACACACACACACTTAACGAGCAGTGTACCCGGTCAGTATGAATATAATGGTAAGTAGAGTGTCGATCACTAAGAGTGGAACGTATTATCTAGTTATTCTAATCAGTATTTTAATAAATTAAGTTAGCTATACAACCTATTCTAACGCAAGGGGGGTTCAGCCTGAGAGACTGGCACATTTTGGTTGCAATTAAATAATAAACTAAACCAATAGGCACGAATCAGCAAGTAGCACACACGTACACAGATAAATACTCGAGACAATAAGAGGGCTGTCCTTATGATAAGTAGTTTGTCACTTGTTATATTGCTAGTGTTATATGAAGTGTATAGTTCGATGCAACGCACCGAGATTAAGTCCTTTCTCGTTGGTTCTAATCTTATCGGCGAGTAAACCCTTAATGATTACTTATGACTATCCCGTTTATCTTTCTCCTACTTTTCTACAGACCATAGAATGCATAGGCGATCTAATAAACAGGCGAGGGCAGAGGCATGGCGACCCGATCAACGCTCAGCTAGACACAGAGGTTATCAATGCACTAATAAAAGTCACCAATGACATCAACATATAAACTTTAATTAATGAGAAAGCAGTTTTAAGGGAGTGCAATCTTTCCGTTGTCACATTACACAAGCCACCAATCTTGATGAATTAAAGTTTACTAACACAATAAAACAAAACTACTTAATGAATTAAACACATGCAGCACCTTCTTACAGCTCTTGTATCTTTGATTTGGGTGTGTCTTGTGCTGCTGCCTTGACTGAATTCGTCCTAGGTTTCTGGTCTTCGGTCTTCGGATATAATATGTGTCACACGAAATTCGTCTGGTCTTGGGGTATTTATAGTTTCTGTCTGAGGGTAAGATGCAGCGCATCTAGTAAGTAGATGCGGCGCATTTACTTAACTTCGCGTGGGGTCCAAGATTATAATATTCAGGAATATTCGTACACCGCCAGAAGATGCGGCGTAACTCCATAATTAGATGCGGCGCATGTCCTCTTGTATCTTGGATCGTATCGGGTGATATATTGATAGTGATGCGGCGCATGTCATAAGTGAGATGCGGCGCATCTGGAGCAGAATAGTCTTGATCTTGTACATTTCGGTAGACTCTTAACTTCTTGCATGTTTTGCTCCATAATTAGTCCAAAATCGCCAAGTTTCACCAAATGCTTGTTTTTACCTGAGAATTACAAAAGTAAACGATTAAGTATCAATCCTCATACATAATATAATAAAACAAGTCAAATTAATAGGATAAATGATAGTAATAAAATGTACTTATTTGAGTTCATCAAATATCCCCCCACTTGAACTTTACTTGTCCCCAAGTAAACCTTAGAATTAATCTTATGAAAATGTATCCTAAAAGATATTAGGATTTATTTTTATATTTAAGCATGTATTCGTTTTTGTCATAATCACACAACTAAACACTTAACGAATTAGAAGTAGAATAAAAATATTTCGATAAAAGCAAATCTAATCGTTTAACTGTCCAGTCACGACGAATATTCTATCATAAGCTTGGCAAGTATACACATCTCCCCCACTAAAGCCAAGGAATAACAAGTCTAAAGCGGTTAAAAAGGGTTTTTAGGCTTAAGGGTTAATTATTCTTAATCACTATCGATCTCAAATTCCAGAAAAGGCGAAAAAATCACAAATACATGATCGAATCCACGAACACGATACTTGCAATTGCTCAAATCCTTAACTCGAATAGGCTAAAGATAGGTCCAAACTTCACCAATAATAATATATCAAAAAGGGCGACAAAATCATAAATACATAGCCGAATCCACGACTACGATACTTAAGATTGCTCAAATCCCTAATCTCAATAAATCAAAGGTTTGGTTGGATAAAGAATAATAAAGGGTATGGATAATATTTGGGATATAAATTGGTGTAAAATGAAAAATAAACAAAACAAATAAATTAAAATCCTAAGTGTGGTTAATCACTATCCCAACCATCCCATGAATAAGACTCATATCATTGAATAACTCACGCTTTAACACTTGAAACACACGCTTTAGGTAGACACGAATTATACTCAACAATATCTTAATCAAAGAATAAACCTTAGTTGACGTTCCCATAACTGCCAACTCCCATTCAATCCATAGATATAATATACAACAAATAGTGGTGATATCGACCACTTACATAACTTTACATCGTTGGTTTAAATCAAACATCCAACTTTCTTCTTTTTTCTTTTTCTTTTCTCATTTTTTCGATTTTTTTTTTTTTTTTTTTTTTTTTTTTTTTTTTTTTGAAACATAAACATAGATGTGTAAAATTTCACCACATCACCATAACAATAATCCTGGATAATTTTTCCATACTTTTCATGACTTCAGAAATAACGGTAATAGTGAAAATAGTAAACACACGAAAAATAAACTCAAAGATATACAATATTTACTTTCACTCCAATTGCATTGTGCAATTTCCCGACCTAACCATAGATAATGAATTACGCACGCGAACACAGGTAATGTAAGGAAACACACTTTGCCTATAGCAATTAACCAACCACGGATTCTAATCTACAGGGTAGGCTAAGGTGTAAGGGTGTAACGAAACATTTTAACAAAGGTGTAAGAAACGAAAGGAATGGCTCTGAGTGTTTTTCTAGGGGTATCTTACTCTAAAAATGAGAGTAACAAAAGGGTTTATACGGGGGTTAACTAACCAGTGTAGTTAGCTAATATCACATAACATATAAAGGCTATTTGGGTGTAATCCTAGAATTTACCAATTTAGACAAGTCATTCCAATTATATAAAATAATACTTATTATGGTGGTCTCGAATAGTATACAAGCCAAGTTCTAAAGTTTATAAGTCACCGGCACACTCATAGATTTGTGAATTTTGAAAAATCACAATTTTTGAAAATAACGTCATGTGTGCAGCTATGCAACTTAGACTTTAAACAAAAACATGCTAAAAATTTTAAAGTTTTGATATATTAAGCACATTTTAAGCATATTTTGAAAAGTTTAGGACAAGTAAATGTTAAGTGTTCTAATTCTCCAATCCCCCCACTTAAGTTAAACAACGTCCTCGTTGTTTGTATCAAAGGTTAAAAACTGGAAAATAAAAGAATTAGAACAGAAAAGCTCCCCTGAGATTTGCTCGGTATGATCCTCCATTAGTATTAGAGCAAAAATCATCTTTCTTGTGGATTAGAACGTTTAAGCTTCATATTCGATGTATCCACAGGAAATGCAGGAATCTATAATACCACCAAGGCTTTAAAACACACCTAAGATAAGAAAGGTTCAAACTTGCATAACACATTAGTAGTTAGGTAAAAATAAAGCATAAGAATTAAAAATGAAAATCATCAGGTCAGTCGATGCGCCGTATCTTATGGAAGAAGATACGCCGTATCGAGCCTGGAATAAATACGGATCAGAATAAAAGATGCGCCGCATCCTTAACCAGGGATGCGCCGCATTAAAATAAACTGATAAAAAGTTTTAAATTCGAAAAGTAAAAATGCAGAAAAGTAAAGATATGACCATTGCAGGAGATGCGTCGCATCTCAGGATTGAGATGCGCCGTATCCTCTGCGGCCTGACTGACTCGACACATAAACAGAAAATTAAAAGATAAATCCGGGTTGTCTCCCGGTAAGCACTTGTCTTTATTCCAGAGTCTTCAAGTTAGACTCACGTTCAGCTCTTTAGTATCGATCATTGAAGGAGTCGGAAACATCGCGCTCCCTCATTGCCAATTCGGTAATATTGAACACTCCTTGCTCGTCCTTGATATCCACGCCGTTCTTCTTCAGTATCTGTATAAACAAAGTTCTGTCCCTTTCGGGCAGAGATGACAAAATGATAGACGGGAAATTCTTATTATCATATAGGCATAAATAAGCAAGGTGGGGTGGTAGTTCAATAAACATATCATTATTCAAATACGTTTTCTCAACTATTCTCCTACGTTTGTTAATTACTACGCAATCATACCACTCATCATCGGAATCATTAACAATATCGCGTCTAAGTTCGATAGGTACATTTAGGTCAATAAATTCCTCAAAGTTCTCATGATTAGGATTAGTTGAGTTGTTTTGAATCAATGTTTCTCCCATGAGCCTAGCTTCAAGATCGAGGTCCATACGCTCTCTTAATCCTAGCATGTAGACACCTCTAATTATGCTTTTAACAGGATCTTGGCACTTATAGACTAGTTTATTATTCCCTACCCTTAATGAGATTTTTCTTTTAAACACATCAATCTTAGCATGGGCAGTAGACAAGAAAGTTCGACCAAGGATTAAAGGAACCTTAACATCCTCGGGCATATCTAATATAACAAAGTCTACAGGGAAAATAAACTTCTCAATCTTAACTAGCACATTATTAGCAATCCCTTCAGGTCGTTTTACCGTTTTATCAGCCAATTCAATAAGTAACTTAGTTGGTGCTAATTTTCCTAGTCCTAGGGTAGTGAATGTCTTAAGAGGCATAACACTAACACTAGCTCCTAAGTCAGCTAACACATTATTGAAAGATATATCATTAATTGAACAAGGTAGAGTAAAACTTCCTGGGTCTTTTTCTTTATGAGGCAAGGCATTTAAATCAGTTGCAGAGCCCCCTTCTTTCATTGTAGCCTTGATCTCCTCTTCAATCTTTGTCTTTTCTCTTAGTAGTCTTCTTAAACTGATTGAAGAATTAAAGAAAAATTCGGGTCTTGCACCATCATTACCATTCATCGATCTTCTAGGTATGTTAGGAGTGACTTCTTCAGTGGTGCTTATGGCCTTGACATGATCTCTTGGGTTAGTTTCAGTTGAGCTAGGTAAACTTCCATATCCCCTTTCCTAAAGAACTTTGCTCATTTGACCAATTTGTTGTTCCAATGCTTTGATCGAAGCTCCTTGATTTCTTGTAGTAGTGTCCGTTGAAGCTCGGATTTCTTTGATCATAGCAGTATTCTCTTCATGTCTTTTAGCAGCATCGGCCATAATTTGCTTTAGAGTGTCATCTAAAGTCTGCCTCCTTTCTTGATAAGCGGGATTGAAGTTGTTCTTTTGATAGAATCCCGGTGTGGCTTCCCTAAATCTTCCTGAAGGTCGGAATGGTTGTCCAAATTGGGTGTAATATGCTTCTTCAAACGTCTCACTTTCATTCTTATTCGGGCAATCTTTAGTGTAGTGAGGTCCTTCGCACTTTTCACATCCAACTTGGGCAGCATACACTCTTTCATCACGCTTCTTCATCTCTCTACTAATTTTATCCAATTGAGCTTGAATAGCAGCAATCCCGTCAAAATTAGTGCTGCTCTTAGATCTAGTAGAGGTCCCATCGTGCCATTTTTGAGAATGATCAGCAGCATCTTGGATTGCTTTCCTGGCATTGGTTGCACTCATTTGAGGCACAGCTCCCTTAGCATCCAAGATTTGTCTAGTAGGCACGTCCAATCCTTGATAAAACAATATTATCTCCTGCATAGGGGTTAGATAGTGTTGAGGACATTTTATCAGTAAATCTTTAAATCGTTCCCAAGCTTGATAAAGAGTTTCATCAGGCTCTTGCTTGAAACTGTTGATAGCCTCCATCTTTTTAGCAGTCCTAGCAGGTGGACAATATCTCTTCAGGAATTTGCTCTTCAAACCTTCCCATGTAGTGATTGAACTAGCAGGTTCATTCCTTAGCCACTTGTTAGCAGCTCCTTTTAGTGAGATTGGAAAGATTCTTAGCATGGGTTGATCGTCAGTGACTCCTTCCGAAGTAAACAAATCCGCAATCTCGAGGACCTTTTCAACATGTTCATTAGCATCCTCCTGTTCCGATCCACTGAAAGCATTCTCCCTTAGTTCCTTGAGAAACTGACCCTTCAATTCAAACTTTGACTTATCATCAAACTTTGGTCTAGCAACTCCTGAAGTGTGATCAGCACGGGTTTTGTTCATGTATTCCTCCATAGTTGTGTTTTCGCCCATTGTTTCTATTTCTTCTTCCTCTTTCTCTTCAGAAAAATAATCAAGCTCGAATGAACTTGAAGTATCAAAGCTTTTTGTGTTGAAAAGCCTTTTAAGCGAATGAAAGACTCGTTCAGGATCTTCGAAAGGTTGAATCAAGTTCTTTGTAGAACTCCTGGTCATGCACTTCCTGAAATCAACACAAAAATATCAGTAGGGTGTGCTCAAGAAAGTAGTATATCAGAAAATTAACAACGAAAACGGAATACGAAAAATTAAAGTTACTGATATCTGCAGACGATGCGCCGTATCCAAAAAGTTGGATACGCCGTATCTTATAATCGTTAAAATTAAATCAGACTTTATTCAGAAAATAGATACGCCGCTTAGAAATTTGAATGCGCCGTATCAATTTTAATAATCAAAAATCGATATTTATAAAAATTAAATGCGTCGTATTAACAAAAGTTAATGCGCCGTATCTTCGTTACGTTTCAAAATATAAGATTTTTGATTCAGAAGATACGCCGTATCGACAGAGATCGATGCGCCGTATCTGTTTAATAATTCGAAATATGTTTTTAATTAAAATAGATACGCCGTATCTGCTAAAGCAGATGCGTCGTATGGCGTTAAAGTTTAGAAAAAAAAATTTTATCAAAAACAGATACGCCGTATCTTGGGGAAAAGATGCGTCGTATCGCTTTATCGCTTAGAAAAAATTTCTTATTAAAAACAGATACGCCGTATCTTGGGGAAAAGATGCGTCGTATCGAATTAATTAAACGCGTTGTATTTTATAAAAAAATTGAACGCAATACGCCGTATCTGAGAAATCAGATGCGCCGTATCGTTCGATTTAGCTCAGTACAACGATAGCAGAAAACAAAAAATACGAAAAATTAAAACAAATAAAAACACACGAAAATAAACACAAACAAAAGCAAACAAATAACACACAAAAACAGAAAATATGCAAAATAGTACAATGAATGCAAATTAATCTAATACACAACAAAATTAGCGGCGCCAAAAACTTGATGCGTGTGGTGTGTCGTTGCGGTTTAGCAGTTTTAATGCCTACTCAAGTTTTAAATTTATATTTAGCCGACTTATCAATAACACACACACTTAACGAGCAGTGTACCCGGTCAGTATGAATATAATGGTAAGTAGAGTGTCGATCACTAAGAGTGGAACGTATTATCTAGTTATTCTAATCAGTATTTTAATATATTAAGTTAGCTATACAACCTAATCTAACGCAAGGGGGTTCAGCCTGAGAGACTGGCACGATTTGGTTGCAATTAAATAATAAACTAAACCAATAGGCACGAATCAGCAAGTAGCACACACGTACACAGATAAATACTCGAGACAATAAGAGGGCTGTCCTTATGATAAGTAGTTTGTCACTTGTTTTATTGCTAGTGTTATATGAAGTGTATAGTTCGATGCAACGCACCGAGATTAAGTCCTTTCTCGTTGGTTCTAATCTTATCGGCGAGTAAACCCTTAATGATTACTTATGACTATCCCGTTTATCTTTCTCCTACTTTTCTACAGACCATAGAATGCATAGGCGATCTAATAAACAGGCGAGGGCAGAGGCATGGCGACCCGATCAACGCTCAGCTAGACACAGAGGTTATCAATGCACTAATAAAAGTCACCAAAGACATCAACATATAAACTTTAATTAATGAGAAAGCAGTTTTAAGGGAGTGCAATCTTTCCGTTGTCACATTACACAAGCCACCAATCTTGATGAATTAAAGTTTACTAACACAATAAAACAAAACTACTTAATGAATTAAACACATGCAGCACCTTCTTACAGCTCTTGTATCTTTGATTTGGGTGTGTCTTGTGCTGCTGCCTTGACTGAATTCGTCCTAGGTTTCTGGTCTTCGGTCTTCGGATATAATATGTGTCACACGAAATTCGTCTGGTCTTGGGGTATTTATAATTTCTGTCTGAGGGTAAGATGCGGCGAATCTAGTAAGTAGATGCGGCACATTTACTTAACTTCGCGTGGGGTCCAAGATTATAATATTCAGGAATATTCGTACACCGCCAGAAGATGCGGCGTAACTCCATAATTAGATGTGGCGCATGTCCTCTTGTATCTTGGATCGTATCGGGTGATATATTGATAGTGATGCGGCGCATGTCATAAGTGAGATGCGGCGCATCTGGAGCAGAATAGTCTTGATCTTGTACATTTCGGTAGACTCTTAACTTCTTGCATGTTTTGCTCCATAATTAGTCCAAAATCGCCAAGTTTCACCAAATGCTTGTTTTTACCTGAGAATTACAAAAGTAAACGATTAAGTATCAATCCTCATACGTAATATAATAAAACAAGTCAAATTAATAGGATAAATGATAGTAATAAAATGTACTTATTTGAGTTCATCACTAAGCTGGCTTTATTTTTTTTTTTGTTTTTCTTAAAGGAATATGAAGCCAAAGTCATCGTTAGGAGTAAATTGAAATACTTTTCATTAATTAGAGATAAGCTGAATGAAAAGCGAAGGATTTTATTTAGGACTACCTGTTTTGGAGGATGGTTGGATATTATATTTTTTGACCATGAACCACATATGTTAGATTATATACTACAAAAACAGAGTTATGTAGATGATGCACACTTTGACATGCCCCTCATATATACTGTGGATGGTCGTAGTCTACATTTTGGTCGTCCCGAGTTTTCTCTAATAACAGGTTTTCGTTTTGGAAAATATATAAGGTCTGACTTGTATAGTAAATGTGATATAAAATTTAAGTCAAGGGTATTTCCAAATAAAATGGGGGTAAGACTTTCAAACTTAGATCTTCTTGGTGTTCTTGAGAATGAAGAGTTATTCGGTAAATTATCTGACGAAGATGCAGTCCGTGTTTGTCTACTGTTATCGCTAGAGGTAATTTTTATGGGTCGGTTGTTGGCTGAACAAGTGGATGACAGATACCTGCGTTTGGTTGAAGACCTTGAAGCATGGAATTCGTTTCCATGGGGGGAGCACATTTGGAGGCAATTGTACAACCAGATACTTAATGTCGTAGACAGACACAGGTGGGAACACCTTAAAGGACTTGAAGCATCTCAGAAGTACGTTCCAACGTATACACTTGCAGGATTTGTTTGGGCTTTCAAGGTTATTCTTTTATTTTTTTTCCATATGAGTTTTTAATTTTGTTTAATTTTTCCTTGCCTAACTCAATCTTTAACTTTTGTAGATATGGATTCTTGAGTCGTTTGAAAGAAGCAATAAGTGGTGGAATAAAGTCCCAGATGTCATACTACGGGGTGTAGCCTGGTCAAAGAAAGAAGTGTTTACACAATCGGATTATGGATTGCTATTTGGCAAGGTAAAACCTTATAGAATATCGTATTCCCTACTATTTGTGAGGATCTGGTTATACACGGTTAAGGTGGTTAAACCTTGTGTCTTTGTGTATGTGATATATTGAGTTAATATGATTAAGCACGCGGAATTTACTTAACCACACTTAGAAGGTTATGTATGTTATGGAAATGGAAGAATTGTATTTGTTACTTAACAATGAACAAAGAAAGTTTTTCACTAAACAATTCAATATTATTCCAAATAATACGAGTGATCTTGTGTTTATCACTAGGGTTACAAAGACCTTGAATCTTATATTTCTAGATTTGTAATATGTTATTTTGTTTGTTCTTTGTCTTAACAGATATTCACACTTATATTTTCTAGACTAAGATCTCTTTTATAGTTGCAAAAGATCTTTACAAATTGCTTAAAGTCTTGACCGACTTACTTGTTTAACTTATGCTTATTGTGTCAGTACATAAGATACAACATGTATCTATGTATACAACTTGTTAACTAAGCACATGGAGTAAGATATTATCTACCGTATATGTTTGACCAAAATACAATAAATATCTTTTCGATCTTATCCTATGAGTCACTGATCAGCAGTACCATATACAACTAGCAGTACCTTCAACTTGAACTAGCAGTACCTTCTTGCTCTAGCAGTACCTTGATGTACTAGCAGTACCTTGATCATGAACTAGCAGTACCTTTGACTTAGAGTAAATTCTAATACTCTAACTTCAGAATATTTAATTCCCAACAATCCTCCCCTAAACATGTGAAACATTTCAAACATGTTTTCTTGAATTAAATGAGGACTTGTGAAGATCTTTCAAACATTTCATGAATCTGAACTATTCTTCTATTCTGAGCTCATCTGCTTTGTTCTTCTTTGACTTCAGCAATATCAAAAACATTGTACCAAAAGATGGTGCAATTTCCTTGGATGGAGGAATTGTAAGAGGCAATGATGCTGTGTATCTTGGATGCTTGTTTCAACAAGTGAAATCATCTAACCAGCATGTCTTTGAAGTGAAATTGAAACTTTTCTTCGTTTGATCTAGATAGAACTTTCTCCTTTAGGAATGCTTCATCCCTTCTAGATATTTGATCTGTTCTAATCATTTTCAACCTCTACATCATCTTGTATGCTCTTGTCTTCTCCTTCCATATATTGGTTTATTCTTCCTTTCTGGGCAATTATTTCCTTCTCTGAGATTGTAACCTCCCCTGAAGCAAATAACTTTTGTTTCCTCCCCTTGTTTGGAAGATCTCACTATGTACCTTTGACTGATCTATCAATATGTAACTTTTGTTGTCAGACAATATTGTACATGAAGCCATCAATTCCTTAAGAGTTTAAGTTGCTGTCCTCATCACTTCTAGGTGTGTTAACTCCTATGAGAGGTGAATCAGTGGACATTTTGATTCATAGTCCATCACTGAATGGTTTTTGTGAATCCTTGAAAATCCTTTTAAGAAATCATTTAACTTAGTAGTATGTTCATGATTTTAGAATTGAAAAATCATACTACTTCCAACCACTTTGAAGAAATCAAGTGTATAACAGACACCTAATCAAAATTTCGGTTTAAAAATAACCTCTGGTTGTGTGAGAACCAATGTATTTCAGTTATCACTAACTGCCTGTGAAAAGATAAATCTATTCAAAAGATTTTCTTGACAGGGTTTCCAGCTCATAGCAATTGTTACCTCCAACACAAGTGTTAGATTCACTTTTACTAGCTGTTATTTCTATCAGATGTCCTTAGACTAACTCATTATACTTGAAAGTATAAAATGATAGAAAGTGAGTTGTATCAGTTACTATCTGATCAACTAAGTCATCAATTCAATGTGAAATATCATAACTAGATTTCAAGAAAGAAGTTTTAAGGAGGTTAAATTCCTAAACTCAGTCCATCATAAACCTATTATGGTCAGCAATTTGATAAGCATTCTGCTGTTCCCATTTCACTTGAAATATCCTTTGTGTTCACATATTCATACCTGAAATAGTTAGTCTAAAACCAAAAGAACAATGTACAAAGTACTTGTCTTGCATTAGTATAATCATAAAACCAACTGTATGAATAACACAATTCAAATTTTGACATATTAGCAGTACCTTATAAATCCAGCAGTACCAACAAAAATTTATGTACAAAAACACATCATATTGAAAATTTAAAGATTAAGCATTCCAATACTTGCTATTAAGTACTGAAACCTTGAAACATCAAAAGCTTTTGTTAACAGATCTGCAAAATTATGCTCTGAAGCAATTTTAAGAACTTGAATTAATCCTTTCTCATTGCAATCTCTTATAAAGTGATGTCTAATTTCAATGTGTTTTGTTTTAGAGTGTTGTACCGGATTTTTAATAATACAAATTGTACTACTATTATCAATATAAATAACAGTGTTTAAGAAATTGTACCCATAATCAAGAAGTTGGTTTTGAAGCCATAGAACTTGACTAGAGCAACTTGCAGCAGCTATATATTCAGCTTCAGTTGTTGAATTTGCCACACTTGTCTGCTTCTTACACTGCCATGAGACAAGTCTACACCCAAGGAATTGACATCCTCCAGTTGTTGACTTTCTGTCTAAGCTAGCACCAGCATAATCACTATCCGAATATGCTACCAAGTCAAAAGGAGATTCTCTAGAATACCATATACCCAACCTTGGTTGGCCTTTGAGATATCTAAAAATTCTCTTGACTGCAATTAAATGAGAAACCTTTGGAGTAACTTGAAATCTTGCACAAACACAAACAGAAAACATGATATCAGGTCTAGATGATGTAAGATACATCAAGGAGCCTATCATAGATCTGTAACTGTGTACATCTACATTTTCTCCATCTTCATCTTTCAGAAGGTGCTTCTCTGGGTCCATTGGTGTGCTTGCAATTTTTGAATCAGCAAATTAAAATTTTCTAAGTATCTCTGCAACATATTTTTCTTGACTAATAAATATGCCTTCAGATGATTGCTTAACTTGCAAACCCAAAAAGAATGTAAGTTCTCCCATAGAACTCATCTGAAACTTATCTTTCATAAGCTTCTCAAATTCTAAACACATTTCCTTCCTTGTAGATCCAAAGATAATGTCATCCACATACACCTGCACTAACAGAAGATCCTTCTTGTGCTGTTTGATGAAAAGTGTCTGATCAATCTTCCTTCTTTGAAATCCATGTTCTAATAAGTAGGAAGCAAATGTTGCATACCAAGCTCTTGGTGCCTGATGAAGGCCATAGAGAGCTTTCACTACTCTGTACACTTTGTTTGGATGTAATGGATCAATGAAACCAGGAGGTTGTGAAACATACACCTCTCTTCCAATTTCACCATATAAAAATGCGCTTTTGACATCCATTTGGTAGACTGTGAAGCCTAAAAATGAAGCATAAGCTAGAAACAGCCTAATTGCCTCAATCCTTGCTACTGGAGCATAAACTTCATCATAATCTATTCCTTCTTCTTGTGTGTACCCTTGTGCTACTAGTCTAGCCTTATTCTTTATCACAATTCCTCTTTCATCCCTTTTGTTCTTAAAAACCCATCTAGTGCCAATTAGCTTCTCACCTGTAGGTAAATCAGCTAGCACCCAAACCTTTTGAATCTTGAACTGAAGAAGCTCTTCTTGCATAGCCTCTACCCAGCTTGAATCATCTAGGGCTGTAAGAATATTCTTTGGTTCCTTTTGAGAGAGAAAACATACAAATAAACAAGAGTTTGAAAGCTCATTTCGTTTTGAAGCATAAAGGGCATCAAGAATCCCTTTTTGGTCTGAAGAGACTAGTTGTCTTCTTGTCTTCACACCAGATTGTATATCTCCTATCACATTATCCAGGGAGTGAACTTTGTGAATCCTTGTGTGTGGTGTAGTAGGAACATGATAAAATGGTGAAAGATTAGTTAAATCCACTTCATCTTCTTGGAACTCTGCATCTTTTGAGTGTGAAGGACCAGCAGGACCTTCAGCTGAACTAATAGTTCCTTCAAAAGAACTACCAGTACCTTGAGAAGTACTAACAGTACCTTGCTCTGTCTCAGCAGTACCATCAATATTTATCATATTGAGTTGTTCCTCTGTTCCAACATCTTTTCTTTGAGCCTCAACATCTTCTTTTGCTTTACTAGAAGAAGATTCATCATTGTTTGAAGCTAAATCCACACTGGTACTTGACCACAATGGCATAATGACATCAGTTTGATCTTTATCTAACTCCACCTCATTTATTGCTTGTGAACCTGAAAAATTATTAGTTTCTGCAACAACAGGAATATAATTCATAGAATTTGTTAGATAATCAAGATCAAATATCCATTTTGGTCCTTGACCTACTACATTGGATTTGTTTTCCTGAAACTCCACATGTAGTTCTTCTTGAACTTTCTCAGTTCTTAAGTTGTAAACTCTAAAAGCTTTGCTAACAAGAGAATATCCAACTAAGAAACCTTCATCTGCTTTACCATCGAATTTTCCTAAATGGTCTAAGGTATTGAGAATAGTCACATGACATCCAAAAGGTCTAAGAAATCCTATTGCAGGAGTTCTACCATTAAAGAGTTCATATGATGTCTTATTGTGAGGCTGCACAACTAAAACTCTATTTTGAACATAGCAAGCAGTGTTAATTGCTTCTGCCCAAAAGATTATCGGTAGCTTAGAATCAGCTAACATTATTCTAGCAGCTTCAATTAGTGTTCTATTCTTTCTTTCAACCACTTCATTCTGTTGTGGTGTTCTAGCAACACTATATTCTCTTCTAATACCTTTTTCTCTGCAGAAATCATCCATAACTCTATTTCTAAACTCTGTCCCATTATCACTCCTAATGACTTTTACTTTCTTGCTTACTTGGTTTTCTATCAGTGTAATGAATTCCTTAAGGATGCTTGATGTCTCATCCTTAGATGCTAAAAAGAAAACCCATGTAAATCTGCTATAGTCATCAGTTATAACAAGACAATATTTTTTATGTTGTATACTCCTTACTGAAACTGGTCCAAATAAGTCCATATGCAGCATAAACAATGACTGATTGATAGAGTTAAAAATTTTGGGCTTACAAGTGGCTTTGTGTTGTTTGCCTTTTAGACAAGCAATGCATGTTTGATCATTTTGAAATCTTTTGTGAGGTAAACCTCTTACCAAACCATTCTTAACAATTTTATTTATGGTTTTGAAGTTAATATGACCAAGCCTTCTATGCCATAACATTGATTCATCTAATGTGGCCTTTGATACAAGACAAGTTAAATCCTTTTTAGGAATGATGTTCTTCATATCAACACTATACATGTTGGCCTTTCTAGGAATTCTAAGAAGTACTTGATTTTCATCAGGCATCTTAAAATCCTTAGATAGAACAAGACATTCAGTGTCAGTAAAAAGGACATTATTCTTTTTGTCACACATTTGTGAAACACTAAAAAGATTATACTTTAACTCTTGTACATAGTACACATTTTCAAAATCTAAATTTCCTGTTTTAATAGTACCTTTACCAGAAATTTTGCCACGAAAACCACCTCCAAAGGTAACATATCCTCCATTGAATTCTTGAAAATCTGAAAGATAAGACATGTTGCCTGTCATGTGATTGGAACATCCACTATCTGAGTATCCTTGATCTTGATGATCAATAGAATGTTCCTGCACACAAATAAGAGTGTTAGTTTTCTTTGGGGATCCAAGCCATTACTGACTTGGATCTGCCTCTTGCATCAATGTAATTTAATCTTTTAAGGACTGTTGATGCAACATTGGATTTTTGAATCCAACATGCTGAGGCCTTAACAGCATTTGCCCTATTACCCTTAGCAGCAGAGTGAATAACATGCTTAGCAGAGTCTGCTAGCTTTGAAGTCACACCCTTTGGTCTCTAAATTTGTTTGTGGACCACTGCTTTTGTTTGAATGGGTCTTAGAACAGTTTTAGATGCATGTATGAAAGTAGTTTTTGCATCCTTAGCTGTTGATTTTGTGTTAACAGTCATCAAAGGTCTAACAGTACCTTTTGATCTACCAGGACCTTTAATTTTTTTTGGCAGTACCTTTTTGTCTGTATTAGCAGGACCTTTTTGTCTGTCAGGACCTTTGGGTCCAGACTTGTTTGAGACTGTTCTGGGTTTAGTTCTATTAGTGTTAGAGTGAAAATGAGTTTGAGGAGTTTGCCTTTTGTAGTTCACCCTATTGTTTTCATACCCAGTTACCCTTTGGTTGCAGAAAGCTGCAAGATGGTCAAAACTACCACATGTATAACAAGCTTTATTATAAAATGCAAAGTCATCACCTAATTGGTTAGACTTGAGGTTGTTCCAATTCCTTTGGTTACCTCTGGGCTTGTTTGTAGTTCTATATTGTTCACAATATCTAACTGGTTTCCTAACAGTCTTAACATTTGACTTAGGCTTGTTAGTGTTGTGATTGACTATCTTAGGAATACTTGTTCCTACTTTCTTAACCAATACAGGTTTAGACATAACCTGTTCTTCTTCATCACCATCACTATCAGTTGTACAATCTTCAACAACTATAGCATCTCCTTTCTTAACAAAGGACACCTTGTTCTGATAAGATAAAGTTTTATCTAAACTTTTACTTACCTTTTCTATCTTTGGAGATTTAGTGACCTTAGAACCATATTCCATGATTGGTTCTTGGAACTCAGGTAAACCTGTGTGTGCTAAATCAATACCTGGAGGTGAATGAACACCTCTGTATGGTGGAGGTACAGACTTAAATCCAACACCAGAATTAACCTTATCAATAACTTGGGCTTCCCAAAGCTTATTGAATCCTTCTGAGGAATGTGCTAAAACATCCACAGAAACCTTTACATTTTCTCTTTCATTTTTGTGTTTAGCTAATGAATCATTCAACTCAACAATACACTCATCTCTGATCTTAATGTCATTTTTTAGTATATTGATGTCATCAGCAAAATGAATTTCATTATCTTTAAAATGTAAGACTTGTTTTTCTAAAACAGCTAGACCTCTTTTGTGATTAGCTAAATTAAAAAGAGAGTTAAGTAGCTCTTCTTTATGAGCTTCAAATCTCTTATTAAGGTCTTCATAAGCTTTAAGATTAGGACATGATTCAGTACAAGATGTAATATTGTTTACCTCTGAATCAGAATGGGCCATTAGAGCAAATTCATTGGCCAAAAGAGCAGCATTCGGTGGTGCATCCTCTTCAATAGCCATAGAGCTCCAATCATAACCAATACCATCAATAGCCAACATAGCCTTTGGCTCTTCATCAGTAACTTTATTTCTCCTATCTTGCTTATACCATGTGTTTCTATTCTCCTGCTTTCTTGGGCTTCTACACTCCTTAGCAAAGTGTCCTAACCTATGACAGTTGAAACACTCCACTTTCTTTTTATCAAACCCAGCAGTATCATTACCATTTATGGTAATTTGCTTCCCAGTTCTTTGCCAATGCTTCTTGGCCCTCATGCTGAGCAAAGCAACCTGCCATTTGATGTCCATCTCTTCCAAATCATCACCATCAACCTGCTCTAGGTCTTCATGATTTAGAGGAGAACCACTAGACTGACTAGATATAAATACATAGAATGCTGGATCACCAAGTCCTGCAACAGTCTTTTGTGAACTAGTAGAAGGACCACCATTTGTAGCATTAGAAACACTTTCAACTTCTTCTACCTCTTCAGCCTTACCAATACTAGGAGATGACAAAAGTGCCACGTTCCCAGAACTAGTACCATAAGTTCCAGACTTTCTAAGACTTTGTTCAACAATTTTGAAATTGTTGTACAAATCATTGAGCTTCATTGTTTCAATGTCTGGTTTGTTCATCCAGACAATAACATGAGTGTGGAACTCATCAGGTAGACTTCTTAAAAACTTAATGTTGAGATCTTCCTTCTCTGTCTCAACACCTAACACAGCTAACTGACTGACAAGCTTATGTAATCTTGAGAATAGCTTATCAAGAGACTCATTACTAAAAGCAGTAAAGTTTTCAAATTGTTGCTTTAGTAGTGTCTTCTGTGTCTTTTTGGTAGTTTCATTACCACCAAAATATGCACAAATCTCTTCAAAAAGAGTTTTTGCATCAAGATACTTGTTAAATGATAACATCTGCTCACCAGGAATGGTCATAAGCAGCAAATTTCTTGCTTTCTGATAATTTCTTTTCAGTATCTTCTCTTCATTTGACACTGGTCCAGTATTTCTTTTCTTACTTGTTTTACCTTCTAGGACAACCTCTGAGTTGCTTGGTGAAAAAGAATCACCATATATAATTATATCCCAAAGAGTATAATCTTGGACCATGAAATATTGCTCAATTCTCATCCTCCATAACTCAAACTCATTGGGTTTGATCATGGGCAACTTTGCAGCAACATTTGTTTGAACATCATGTGCATCCATTTCTGTTTCTTCTAAATCAAATATATCAACCTGGGCTCTGATACCAACTGTGAGGATCTGGTTATACACGGTTAAGGTGGTTAAACCTTGTGTCTTTGTGTATGTGATATATTGAGTTAATATGATTAAGCACGCGGAATTTACTTAACCACACTTAGAAGGTTATGTATGTTATGGAAATGGAAGAATTGTATTTGTTACTTAACAATGAACAAAGAAAGTTTTTCACTAAACGATTCAATATTATTCCAAATAATACGAGTGATCTTGTGTTTATCACTAGGGTTACAAAGACCTTGAATCTTATATTTCTAGATTTGTAATATGTTATTTTTTTTGTTCTTTGTCTTAACAGATATTCACACATATATTTTCTAGACTAAGATCTCTTTTATAGTTGCAAAAGATCTTTACAAATTGCTTAAAGTCTTGACCGACTTACTTGTTTAACTTATGCTTATTGTGTCAGTACATAAGATACAACATGTATCTATGTATACAACTTGTTAACTAAGCACATGGAGTAAGATATTATCTACCGTATATGTTTGACCAAAATACAATAAATATCTTTTCGATCTTATCCTATGAGTCACCGATCAGCAGTACCATATACAACTAGCAGTACCTTCAACTTGAACTAGCAGTACCTTCTTGCTCTAGCAGTACCTTGATGTACTAGCAGTACCTTGATCATGAACTAGCAGTACCTTTGACTTAGAGTAAATTCTAATACTCTAACTTCAGAATATTTAATTCCCAACACTATTTATGTTATTTTGTGTTGTATTGAACTTGTTTTTTGATCTTCTTTTGGTTAATGTTTTTTGTAGGACTCGAAGATAAATTTTGAATTGAAAGCAACATTAGCCGAGCAGCAGTCTGATTGGTATATCCAATTTCGAGAGTATTTCAGGGGTACATACCAATTACTCGTAAACCAAGGGTACCACATGAATACGATCTCTATCTACAGAAGTTGGATGCTTGCCGGAAACGTGGGAGGACAGAAAAAAAGTATTTACCGCTTGTTCCTAGGATTCAGACAAGTGATCTTATTACTGAGATCAGCCTTAAGGATTGTGTGATTCAGGAGTTGAATGCTCGTGTTTTCAAATTTGAGTCTATTATTCAGGTGATTTTTTATATACAGTAATATAATGCATTTAGCTATAACATGTATTTATATGATTGTAATATAAATTTAATGGGTTTTAAAAATACTTTGTAGGTTCTTGCTTGCGAAAGAACTTGCGGTTTTTGGGTAAACACATTGGTTCCGAAAGCTTACTTGTCAAATTATAAAGCGAATTTTTGACTTTATTGAATCTAACAATGCCTCCGTTTTTTCATATATAGGAGAAATTGGACTTCAGTAAATCTTTTTCTCATCTAAGCCATGAATTACGAGAAAAAATGGATTCTGAATTCTTTGAAATTGTTGACTCTATTATTTCCCGAAATCGTTCAGCTGAGATAGATGTCGACTCTGATGACGATATTATTCAGGTAATGTGTTTTTACAAAGAATACAATCCAAAATATATTATACCTTGTATGAACACATCAATTCACATAAATTCTTGTGACAGGAGTATCTTTTGGAAGAGGAATTAAGCCTGAGGAAGTAAGAAGAAGAAAGGTGGATGTGCTGCGTGTTGTGTCGTTGCGGTTTAGCAGTTTTAATGCCTACTCAAGTTTTAAATTTATATTTAGCCGACTTATCAATAACACACACACTTAACGAGCAGTGTACCCGGTCAGTATGAATATAATGGTAAGTAGAGTGTCGATCACTAAGAGTGGAACGTATTATCTCGTTATTCTAATCAGTATTTTAATATCCTAACGCAAGGGGGTTTCAGTTTGAGAGACTGGTACGATTTGTTTGCAATTAAATAATAAAATAAACCAATAGGCACGAATCAGCAAGTAGCACACACGTACACAGATAAATACTCGAGACAATAAGAGGGCTGTCCTTATGATTAAGTAGATTGTCACTTGTTTTATTGATAGCTTTATATGAAGTGTATGTAGTTAACCCTTTCTCGTTGGTCCTATTCTTATCGGCGAGTAAACCCTTAATGATTACTTATGTCTAAAAGTTATTCCTAAGTGATCAATTTAGTAATAACCGTGGGAGCCACATTATTTTCCGCAGTCAAATGCCCGCAAGCCACTAATAAACACAGAGGTTATCAATGCACTAATAAGTAGTAACCAAAGACATCAACATATAAACTTTAATTGATGGGAAAGCAAGTATTAAAGGGAGTGCAATCTTTCGTTGTCACATTACACAAGCCACCAATCCTGATGAATTAAAGTTTGCTAACACAATAAAACAAAACTACTTAATGAATTAAACACATGCAGCACCTTCTTACAGCTCTTGTATCTTTGATTTGGGTGTGTCTTGTGCTGCTTCCTTGACTGAATTCGTCCTTGGTTTCTCCTGTTCGGTCTTCGGTATTATATGGTACTCTCGAAATTCGTCTGGTCTTGGGGTATTTATAGTTTCTGTCTGAGGGAAGATGCGGCGCATCTAGTAAGTAGATGCGGCGCATTGACTTAACTTCGCGTGGGGTCCAAGATTATAATATTCAGGAATATTCGTACACCGCCAGAAGATGCGGCGTAACTCCATGATTAGATGCGGCGCATGTCCTCTTGTATCTTGGAACGTATCTGGTGATATCTTGATAGAGATGCGGCGCATGTCATGAGTGAGATGCGGCGCATCTGGAGCAGATTTAACTTGATCTTGTCCATTTCAGTAGACTCTTCACTTTATGCATGTTTTGCTCCATTATTAGTCCAAAATCGCCAAGTTTCACCAAACGCTTGTTTTTACCTGAGAATTACAAAAGTAAACGATTAAGTATCAATCCTCATACATAATATAGTAAAACAAGTCAAATTAATAGGATAAATGATAGTAATAAAATGTACTTATTTGAGTTCATCAAATATCCCCCCACTTTAACTTTACTTGTCCCCAAGTAAACCTTAGAATTTCTTTAATGAAAATGTATCCTAAAAGATGTTAGGATTATTTTTATATTTAAGCATGTATTCGTTTATTTCATAAGCACACAACTAAACACTTAACGAATTAGAAGTATAAATAAATAATTTGATAAAAGCAAATCTAATCGTTTAACTGTCCAGTCGCGACGAATATTCTATCATAAGCTTGGCAAGTATACACATCTCCTCCACTAAAGCTAAGGAATAACAAGTCTAAAGCGGTAAAAAGGGTTTTTAGGCTTAAGGGTTAATTATTCTTATTTACTATCGATCTCAAATTCCAGAAAAGGCGACAAAATCACAAATACATGATCGAATCCACGAACACGATACTTGCAATTGCTCAAATCCTTAACTCGAATAGGCTAAAGATAGGTCCAAACTTCACCAATAATAATATATCAAAAAGGGCGACAAAATCATAAATACATAGCCGAATCCACGACTACGATACTTAAGATTGCTCAAATCCCTAATCTCAATAAACCAAAGGTTTGGTTGGATAAAGAATAATAAAGGGTATGGATAACATTTGGGATATAAATTGGTGTAAAATGAAAAATAAACAAAACAAATAAATTAAAATCCTAAGTGTGGTTAATCACTATCCCAACCATCCCATGAATAAGACTCATATCATCGAATAACTCACGCTTTAACACTTGAAACACACGCTTTAGGTAGACACGAATTATACTTAACAAGATCTTAATCAAAGAATAAACCTTAATTGGCGTTCCCATAACTGCCAATTCCCATTCAATCCATAGATATAGTACAACAAATGGTGGTGATATCGACCACTTACATAACTTTACATAAGTTGGTTAAAACAAACTTCCAACTTTTCTTTCTTTCTTTTTCTTTTCTTATTTTTTTTCGATTTTTTATTTATTTTTTTTTATTTTTTTATTTATTTATTTTTTTATTTTTTTTCAAACATAAACATAGATGTGTAAAATTTCACCACATCACTATAATGATAATTCTGGATAATTTTTCCATTCTTTTCATACTTCAGAAATAACGGTAATAGCGAAAGTAGTAAACACACGAAAAATAAACTCAAAGATATACAATATTTACTTTCACTCCAATTGCATTGTGCAATTTCCCGACCTAACCAAAGATAATGAATTACGCACGCGAACACAGGTAATGTAAGGAAACACACTTTGCCTATAGCAATTAACCAACCACGGATTCTAATCTACAGGGTAGGCTAAGGTGTAAGGGTGTAACGAAACATTTTAAACATAGGTGTAAGAAACGAAAGGAATGGCTCTGAGTGTTTTTCTAGGGGTATCTTACTCTAAAAATGAGAGTAACAAAAGGGTTTATACAGGGGTTAACTAACCAGTGTAGTTAGCTAATAACACATAACATATAAAGGCTATTTGGGTGTAATCCTAGAATTTTACCAATTTAGACAAGTCATTCCAATTATATAAATAATACTTATTATGGTGGTCTCGAATAGTATACAAGCCAAGTTCTAAAGTTTACAAGTCACCGGCACACTCATAGATTTGTGAATTTTGAAAAATCACAATTTTTGAAAATAACGCCATGTGTGCAGCTATGCAACTTAGATCTTAAACAAAAACATGCTAATTTTTTTTTTTTTTTTTTAAGTTTGATATATTAAGCACATTTTAAGCATATTTTGAAAAAGTTTAGGACAAGTAATTGTTAAGTGTTCTAATTCTCCAATCCCCCCACTTAAGTTAAACAACGTCCTCGTTGTTTGTATAAAAGGCTAAAAACTGGAAAATAAAAGAATTAGAACAGGAAAACTCCCCTGAGATTTGCTCGGTATGATCCTCCATTAGTGTAAGAGCAAAAATCATCTTTCTTGTGGATTAGAACGTTAAAGCTTCATACTTGATGTATCCACAGGAAATCCAGGAAACTATAATACCACCAAAGCTTCAAAACACACCTAAGATAAGAAAGGTTCAAACTTGCATAATACATTAGTAGTTAGATAAAAATAAAATATAAAAATTAAAACTGAAAATCATCAGGTCAGTCGATGCGCCGTATCTTATTGAAGAAGATACGCCGTATCGAGCCTGGAATAAATACGGATCAGAATAAAGATGCGCCGCATCCTTAACCAGGGATGCGCCGCATTAAAATAAACTGATAAAAAGTTTTAAAGTCGGAAATAAAAATGCAGAAAAATAAAATAAGATATGACCATTGCAGGAGATGCGTCGCATCTCAGAATTTAGATGCGCCGTATCCTCACGCGGGCCTGACTGACTCGACACAGAAAACAGAATAGTAAAAATTCCCCGGGTTGTCTCCCGGTAAGCACTTGTCTTTATTCCAGAGTCTTCAAGTTAGACTCACGTTCAGCTCAGCAATAAGTCCTTGTCACGGTCCATCCTTCTTCCTTCATCCGAAAGATTTTCCCGTATATCTCTGCGACGTTTTCTTCCGTTCGACTTAATCTAGTATAGCTCTTTGTCTTCACCGCAGTATATTCTTCATCAGGACCCAAAGAGTATTTGATGATTTTAAATTTTTCAGAAATAATCATGGGTGGCTCATTGTAAGGAATCCCAAGTAGTTGACACTTTCTTTTGGTGAACTCTTCCTCGTCTTTATCAACAATCTTAAAATAAGGATCCTTAATCAAATAATCATCTAGTTCTTCAATTAATGACTTATCGTCTTGAATCGCCTCCCACTCTCTTTCCAAATCATATTGTAACCGTCGACTAAGCTTCGTGAAATCATCAAATTGTTTATGCACCCATTCCCAGAAAGTAGTATCCGATGTCCCCTTAAGTCCTTTCAAGCGTTCAATTCTACCCTTTTCTTGCAAAGCCTCCGCTTTTTGTGGGCAGTCTTCAACATTATCGTACCACTCATAATCTTCAAAGGTTACATCGTTTCCAACCCGTCTCATCCCAATTATACTTCCCCCATTACAGGTTCCGTCACTTTTATAATCACAGGTCGGCCAAACACTACTCCCGTCCTTGAAAACGAAGGGTGTACAAGTGTGATTAATGTGCGCAAATTCCCATGGTTTATCCCAAACCCATGGTACTTGGTCATTCCATTCATAGTACCAGGTGTTTTTGAAATCATCATAAGTCTTAAATCCTGGTAGATCTCCGGTAAGCACATCATCGTCGACTTGAAGAAGGTAGTTAAATTCCTTGAACTGCTTGCACAAGGGTGTCTCATAATCGAACACATCAATGTCAATCCTGAAAAGTTCTTCAATGCCCTCATTGATTGTTGAATCATGAAGTGACGACCCATAATCGCTTTCTACTTCTTCATCTTCTCCTCTCATCCAATATACCTATAATGCATCCTTAGTAGCTCGATCCATGCTCTTATGGTTATTAAACTTACTAGCCAACCATTCTGAAAAATCAACATCGTTAGGATCATGGTTAACGTCAAAGCAAAATTTTCCAATCATATTCCTTTTTATCTCCATGAACTCGTTAAATTGCTCCTTAAAACTCCGAGTCAACCATGAAGTCATAATCCGCTTGACTTCATCTGCAGGGGCAAATTCCGGACTACCATATTTGAGTTCTAGCCAATCATTGAGGGAGAGGTCTATCAATCTTACCAATCTGCCATGAAATAGTAACTCCGCCAAAGCATAATTCATGTCATTATCCAGATAGTTCTCATTTAATCCCCAGTACTGTTCGGAATAAGGCATGTAAGAGATTTGGGCATTGCCTCCACCACAGCTGTTGTTGCTCGAGTCCATGTATGCAAGATAGAATTTCCCATCATCTTCTTTGATAGTAGTCCAGTTCAATCCTTCGGCTTCAATGATAGGCCATAAGAGCGACAATTCTTCTCCAGTGTACCTCACAAATACATCATAAGAGAACACCTCTTTGTCAATGTTGCATAAACGCATGAATTCTTTAAAAGCAGCTTCAAGAGGAGTCTCCCAAGAGAATAAATCTGCATCGATCATGAGCACATTGAATGAATCTGAAAACAAGCATTCCTTAGCAAGATATCCGTTAACTGACATGTCTTCCATAGCAAAATCTGTCATCCAAGGTAAAATCATCAGTAGGATTTGTTCGCTAGAAGAGAAATTAATGAATATAGAAACGGATATAAGAATACAAATAGCCGATATCTGCAGACGATGCGCCGTATCCAAAGAGTTGGATACGCCGTATCTTATAATCGTTAAAATTTAATCAGACTTTATCCAGAAAATAGATACGCCGCTTAGAATTTATGAATGCGCCGTATCGAATTAATTAATCAAAAATCGATATTTATTTAAAATTAAATACGTCGTATTAACGGAAGTTAATGCGCCGTATTTTCGTTACGTTTAAAAATACAAGATTTTTGATTCAGAAGATGCGCCGTATCGATAGAGATCGATGCGTCGTATCTGTTTAATAATTCGCAAACTGTTTTTAATTAAAATAATAGATACGCCGTATCTGCTAAAGCAGATGCGTCGTATGGCGTTAACGTTTAGAAAAAATTTTCTTATTAAAAACAGATACGCCGTATCTGCTAAAGCAGATGCGTCGTATTACTTTATCGATTAGAAAAATTTTCTTATTAAAAACAGATACGCTGTATCTTGGGGAAAAGATGCGTCGTATCGAATTAATTAAACGCGTTGTATTTAAAAAAAAAATTAAACGCAATACGCCGTATCTGAGAGATCAGATGCGCCGTATCGTTTGATTTAGCACAGTACAACGATAACAGAACAGAAAAAAATACGAAAAATAAAAACAAAAAACAAACAACGAAAATAAAACACACAAAAATAAAAGAAAACAATTAACACACAATACAACAAATATGCAAAAATAATACAATGATGCAATTAATCTAATAAAAAGAAAAACCTAATTAAAATACTAATCAAATTAACAGATAATAACAATTCACTCCCCGGCAGCGGCGCCAAAAACTTGATGCGCTGCGTGTTGTGTCGTTGCGGTTTAGCAGTTTTAATGCCTACTCAAGTTTTAAATTTATATTTAGCCGACTTATCAATAACACACACACACTTAACGAGCAGTGTACCCGGTCAGTATGAATATAATGGTAAGTAGAGTGTCGATCACTAAGAGTGGAACGTATTATCTCGTTATTCTAATCAGTATTTTAATATCCTAACGCAAGGGGGTTTCAGCCTGAGAGACTGGCACGATTTGTTTGCAATTAAATAATAAAATAAAACAATAGGCACGAATCAGCAAGTAGCACACACGTACACAGATAAATACTCGAGACAATAAGAGGGCTGTCCTTATGATTAAGTAGATTGTCACTTGTTTTATTGATAGCTTTATATGAAGTGTATGTAGTTAACCCTTTCTCGTTGGTCCTATTCTTATCGGCGAGTAAACCCTTAATGATTACTTATGTCTAAAAGTTATTCCTAAGTGATCAATTTAGTAATAACCGTGGGAGCCACATTATTTTCCGCAGTCAAATGCCCGCAAGCCACTAATAAACACAGAGGTTATCAATGCACTAATAAGTAGTAACCAAAGACATCAACATATAAACTTTAATTGATGGGAAAGCAAGTATTAAAGGGAGTGCAATCTTTCGTTGTCACATTACACAAGCCACCAATCCTGATGAATTAAAGTTTGCTAACACAATAAAACAAAACTACTTAATGAATTAAACACATGCAGCACCTTCTTACAGCTCTTGTATCTTTGATTTGGGTGTGTCTTGTGCTGCTTCCTTGACTGAATTCGTCCTTGGTTTCTCCTATTCGGTCTTCGGTATTATATGGTACTTTCGAAATTCATCTGGTCTTGGGGTATTTATAGTTTCTGTCTGAGGGAAGATGCGGCGCATCTAGTAAGTAGATGTGGCGCATTGACTTAACTTCGCGTGGGGTCCAAGATTATAATATTCAGGAATATTCGTACACCGCCAGAAGATGCGGCGTAACTCCATGATTAGATGCGGCGCATGTCCTCTTGTATCTTGGATCGTATCTGGTGATATCTTGATAGAGATGCGGCGCATGTCATGAGTGAGATGCGGCGCATCTGGAGCAGATTTAACTTGATCTTGTCCATTTCAGTAGACTCTTCACTTTATGCATGTTTTGCTCCATTATTAGTCCAAAATCGCCAAGTTTCACCAAACGCTTGTTTTTACCTGAGAATTACAAAAGTAAACGATTAAGTATCAATCCTCATACATAATATAGTAAAACAAGTCAAATTAATAGGATAAATGATAGTAATAAAATGTACTTATTTGAGTTCATCAGGAAGCAAGAAGAAGAAAGGTGGAAGATTGAAGAACTAAAGATTATGGAAAAAGAGTTACATAATGCGTTGATAGAGGAGACGAAACGGCGGTTGGAAAGGGAAGAGAAGTTGAAGATTGCACTCGAGAAGAATAAAGCGTTATCTGCTCTTTATAATTCAGAACATTGGAAAAGAGCAAACGCAGGCATGGAACCCAACAAGAGGAGTAAAAAAGGTGGGTCTGATTTGTTTTATTACTGGTCCGAACAATTTGTGAAAGCTGAAATAAATCGAACTCCCCCTTATGGATGTCGGGATCGAGATATGAGTGACTATTTAAAACGTGTTCAGCCTTGGGTGGAGGTATAAAAACAATTTCTATTTTCTTACGTTTAACGTTAAATTTTTATTTTTTCTAATATAGTAAGAACCTGTGTGTAGAATCTTACTCGGTGCAACAAATATATCAGCAAAGTGCATCTGACTAATGATTACGACGAATTCCTTGGAAAGCCGGGGCCACTTCGTTATACATTTCCTTGGTCCAAAGAACCTGTACGTGTTGATCGGAGGTTCTGGGAGAGCTTAGTTAGTTTAGATCCTACAAAACAAGGGTGGCTCATGGATGAGGTCAGACTCTTTTGCGTTGGTTTTGTAAATCTATTTTTTTTCATTTCTTATGGTATTTGTCTCACGAATACTCTTTTGCGTTGGTTTTGACAGCACATAGAGCTGTGGGTGGAATACATGTTGCATTTCAGACCCGATGACGCTGATTGGGCTATGGTTAGTCCATACTGTGTTCAGCTGCTATTGCAGAATTCCATCCCCATTTGGTATGCTAATGGAAGCAAGTACAATATTAATTGGGCCGATGTTGACCAGGTAATACGTGTATTCATTCCTTGTGTATACATATATGGACCTATTTGCCTCCGAACATGTATATAAATTTCTTTTTATTTTTCGTTACAGGTTTTTATGCCTATCAACGAAAAGCAAAAACATTGGTTTCTAGCCCAGTTCGATATCAAGACAGGGGTGGTAACGTTGTATGACAGTGGTGAAAAGCATGAACCGGAGTGGCGTCCTTGGTATTTGAATATGCGGGCATGTTTAGAGGTAATACTTTATATTTTTTTACTAAATAATTCTAGTAAAACCTGAAATGCATATAACAGTCTAAAATCCAGTTTGATACTTGTTCAATTTCAAATATAAGTCTTTAAAGTACAGGTTCTTGTACATTAAAACTTCAAGTACTTTGACAAGTATCCTCTTAAATGTATCATAAGTCAACTAGTTAAACTCTATGCAAGTACAATTGCCCATTTAGTGTTCCTTAATGTTCAGGTACATGGGCAAGTAGATTATTAAATGTTTTAAGTCTTATTTATAATCTTATTTTCCACACTAGTTTACATCCACACTAGAATTAAACCTCCAGCTATACCTTTATACTCCTCTTCTCCACACTAGTTTACACCCACACTAGTTTGCACCATGCCTGACTGTATTCCACTTGAAGTTCAATTGGACATTTTCCGTAGGCTTTCTGTCAAGCAAGTACTTCAATGCGGAAGTGTCTCAAAGACCTGGAAGGCTGGCATTGACACCTTGCATTTCATTGATCGTTTCGGTGTTCGCCCAGCTGATGGTTTCCCATATGTTTTACGCTATCACCAAGGGTTTAGAGGTTACATGTCTTACCTTTCTCATAATTTCTCTTTAACACCTGTACCCACAAACCTATCTTTTTCTGACTTGATACCTATTGGCTGGTCACACGGCATTTGGGGTTTTTCGTATGGACCAATTCTCCCTCACTACATGGCTTTTGTTTGGAACCCATCCATCAGAAGATCTGTGGGAACATTTGTCCCTTATGTGACAATTGGTCATGAATATGAAAAGCGTATGTTGGCCTTTGGGGTTCGACCTGACAACCTGGACCCAACAATTTTAAAGATTTCATACCCGTTTGAGCCCCAAAAACCATGGTGTGTCTTACTTTTCTCTTTCTTATCAAGAGAATGGAATGTATTAGAAACTCAGTTCTTGCCTCGTCAGTCAATCCGACTGAAAAAGGCATCTCAGGCTGTTGTTGATGGCCGTATCTTCTGGTGTGCTTATGAAAAGTTGTTTGCTAGTGATGTTAGCTCATTCAAGAGCTATATGATGGTTTCTTTCGACTTGGTGACCCATCGTTTCCAGGTTCTTAACATACCAGACGAGTTGTTATTGAAACTTCCTCTACCATTCTTTGTTTCTAACCTAAGAGACAACGTTGTTGTTTTCGGAAACTTAAATGGTGAGGACAACTTTGTTTTCTGTGTATGGAGCTTACAGGTGGTTGGGGGAATCATTGAATCGTTTGAATGTCTGATTGCTTTTCCTACCCCTTGTGCACTGAAGTTAATTGGGTTTGCTGATAACAATGACCCAATACTGGAAGTTGAGAACCCGGAAGAATGGCCTACCAATCTTGTACGCTACAATGTTGCTTCCGGCAATTTCTATAATATTGCTGCAGAGGGAATTGGTTCTTCATTTTGCATCAGTCCAAACTGCGAGTCTTTGATTCTGCAAACTCATGAGGATACAATGGCTTATTAGATTGTTTGGTGCCGAGGGGAATGGGTTTTATTGTTGTGTTTTATCGGTTTTTGTAGTCAGTCTATGTGCATGTTTGGCTCAAGCTTTATGGTTTAGAAGGGTCGTTTATGGTTTTTAATGTTATCTAGCTGTGATACCCAGTGTTCTGGGTTTGACTTTGTAATTGACAATGTAATGTTAAGTTGTTATTAACTTGGCTTGTGATATGGAAGATGTAATATTAGGTTGTTTAGGGCTTTACTTTGTATCTGCTGTGGTGGCTTAGGTCATGTTTGAGTTCATCTGTAACTTTTTAATTATTATGTTGTGGTTTCTGGTGTTAATGTTTGTTAATTACTGTTACGTATTTACCTTTTGTTGTGTAAACTGCACAGAAACAAGATGTGTTTATCAAACACTCCAAAGTTAACTTGACTTGACCAATTTTGCTTTGCTTTCTATTTTCTTGTTGAAAAAACATGATTGTCTAGTTTCTATATGAAAGAGAGAAAAACAAAGAAAGACGAGAGTGACATGATTGTCTCGTTTCTCTATATGTTTTGTTTCATTTGTACTATATATTGTTGTTGTGGTTGTTTTTGCTAATATTTTTCAATCAATATGCAGGCTGGACTTCTCGTTGTCTTACATGATGCCAATATTTTTGAGAAGAAAGGTATAGATCCCAAAACGTATGCCATCACCTTCACACATGCAGAGAACGTTCCAGAGCAGGGGGCATGTTTGATGATTGCGGTATTTGGGTCTGCATATTCTTATACCGATTGGCACATAGGAAGTCATTGGACGTCGAAAGTCCTGTTCAGGCAGCTATTGCTTACCGTGAACATATGGCTAGGTTCTTTTTCCAACATATAGTGTGTAGTTGGTAGTTGTCGGCTATGGTGGTTGTAATTCTAACAATTAAATTTTGTTGTAATAGAACTTAGGCTTAGGATATGTTATGTAATGTGATCCCTGTTATGGGACTAGTACATTAAACTATGGTTGTCATGCATGTATCCTTGTACATTAAAATGTCATAGATTTGTTTTTGCTCATGGCTTGTTCTTGGGTATTCGACTACACTAACTAGTAAGACAGTTTCATAATTTGGTTAACCTTGTTTAGTTTATATATTTCAATTTAGGTTACTGCTCACTTAGATAATTTATTTGCAGCACACAAGTAGCGTTAAACGACTCACGGACTTGCTAAACAACTTATTTGCAGCACACAAGTAGAAAGTGCATGCACACCAGGTACACGTTATTTAACTTATCATTCTTTTTAAGTTGCCATATTACGTGCTTTTAAATTGTTACCAATATTGCATGCATATATCCTAAAGATCTTTTGAACATCATAAAGACATAAATCTAAAGTAACCCAACTTAAATAGTCGATTATACATATAAAACAGTTCACACATAATTGAGACACTAAGCCTACCGTCCACACATAGGATCATAAATCATCCAAGTGATATTCCGAGTTTGAATTTAGGTTGATGCCAGAATTAGAAGGTTCGCCGCCCCAGAGTGTGTCACCCTCATAAAGGTTGTTAGATGATTCACCCATCCACTCTAAGTCTTCCCAATCCGCGTAAATTCTGCCATTACGGAAATACTCATCGTCCCCATCTGTTTTCGGGTCCTCTACCACTACGCTTTCAGTATCTGTCTTACGCTTACGACTTTTCTGAGAACATATTTTCTGAGAACATATTTATTATATCAGCAACAACTAGTACACAAACATGAGTTATACAATTGTAGCAAGTTTCAAAATTACCTCTGTTGTTGGCAATGGTTCCCTACATGATGCATGTGTGTGACCTTTGGATCCACACCTATTGTACAGGTCGCCCAAGAATATTTAAGTTGAGGAACCACCAGTTGTACCAGTTCATTTAGGTTCATTAACTATCTCATGTACTTGCGTCATTAGGTTTGAGTCCAATATAAATGGAGCCTCACAACTACAAAATCCTGCATTATCCACTTAATTCTAACACATAACTTCCCTTGTCTTATAACAAAATATAATTCAGAACATGAATTCATCTTCCTCCTCAAGTATGTCATATCGTAGGAACCAGTTCGAATACCACGATGTTGCTAACATGACGCATTGAAAATGTCGTCCGGCATATCCACTACCTATCAAAGTGTCTTGGTCACAAAAGAACCCAGGAAGAAGGTACAAAGCATGTCCTATGGATAGATGTGGAGTTTATGGTTTTCTAGACCCCGAGCTCCCGTCACAGTACTACAAAGAATTGTTTTGGAGAGAGCATGAAGAAAAAAAGGCACTTGCCAGTCAACAAGGAAGTGTTGTGGCCAATGCGGATGATTCTTTACAAATTATTGCAATGTTAGAACAAGAGATGAAGGAGTTAAAGAAAAAATCTAAAGTTCATGATACACTCATGTTATTTTTAGGTTTGGTAGTTGTTCTCCTTTTCATTGTGCTTTGTATCTTAGATTGATTTGAAGATGGTCAGGAACTTTGTAATGTTTTGTGTTTTATGTAATGTTTGTTATTTACCAGATAATAGACCTACATGTTTAACCTTAAGGAAATGCAGTGAAGCCAGACAATTTAAAAGCAAATGATAATTAGTTGTTTGGTATATTTGAACACCAATGCATCACAGCTATTACATAAGAAATATTCCATCACAAGTATTTGTCCACAAAGTTTTTGCACTGTAACTACAACATCAAGTATTCGACAGTACTTCCAGAGAACAACCATCAAAACAACCATCAACATTGCACCTTGTAACAACCATCAAAACAACCATCAACATTGCACTGCAACTGCAGGTCCTTGTACACCAATCTAAACAACCATCAACATTGCACCTTGTACTTCCAAAGATACTCAGCAATTCGTTCACGATAGGCTAGAGGTGCTATTGCAGGATTGTCCTCCTTTAATGACAAACCTTTACCCAACCGGTAAAGGTTTATACACACCCATATTCCACAGTCACCATATCCACTGCATTGGGTGGGGACATCCTCTGCATATTTCCAAGTGATCTGATAACCATCCTCCTCTATGCCTTTGGCCTTCAACACCGCTTCGTCTTTAAGATACGTAGGCAAATTTTTACCAAATTCTTCTGGCATCGTCTTACTCCACCACTTTTGTTTTTTTGAATATCTGGGAAGCGAATCATATATTGTTACAACACCAGTACGTATGTGAAGCTCCGTTGTCGCCCAATGCTTGTCCGGCTCATTAATTGGAAATAGCACCTACAACAGTTTATTGGCCATCACACAAGGTGTAAAAAATAATATGCATAATGTAAAGATAAGATATAAATACCTTCTCGACATCGGACCAAGCCACTGGATACTTGACACCATTTGACCAGTAGCTTCTAATGCGATTCTCCATCACAGAAGGGCTGAAAAATGAACCGGCCATAGCCCAGTCTGCATCTGGTGGTCGGTGTGTCCACAGCAAGTCCACCCATACGTCTAGGTGTTGTTTTAATTATAGATGTGAATTAATTTTTTTATGTTGCAGTCTACAATAGTCACAGACAAACTAATATTTAACGTAAAAAAGTATCCACTCAGTTATACGAACCTCATCCCTAAGCCATCAGCCTCTTTCAGTGCCTATGCCCAATAAACACATCCAAAAACGGCGGTCAGCAATTGTGTCTTCATTGCCCCATGGAAAAATGAACTTTGTTTCATCGCCGCCGTTAACAAATTTTTGGATAGATTGGGGAACAGCCACGCAATGTTTCTTGGCCTTAGAGGCTCTTGACAGGTTCTTAAAAAAAAAAAAATTGCTTAATGGTTGTTCCAACTCATATAAACTAATGTAACTAAGTTGCAAGACATCAAGGCAACTAAGTAACGGTAATACATACTTAAAGTATTACATACCTCTACAAATGGTTCCAATTGTGGAAATTGCAAACTATTGTCAAAATCTGGACCTTTGAGAGGGGATATCTTTTCTTTAGCGATTCTCGACGAACGCTTTCTCAAGACTCTTGGAGTACTCTCTGGAGGAGCCGTATAAGGAGAGCTGTTGAATTTGCTTGGTTTCCTCTTTCTTTTCATTCCCGTGAAAATGGTCCTTAAATTTTCTCTTACAACATTGACGTCAGGAGGAGAGATATATTGTCCCTGTACAAAAGTAAAAAAAAAAAAAGTTTTGTGGGTCAGGAATATTGTGTCACTCATGCTTAATTATTTTCAAATATAAATGATGGTTGAATACAACTGAATGTATGTTTCTGAAAGTTACCTTAACTTCATGTACATAAACTTGTGGCATATGTGCATCAACCGTGTATGTTTCTGTTTTTGTCAACTTATTGTGGTTTGTAGGTGATGTATTGTAGCCTTCCATAATATTGAATTAAAAAAAAATTACCTGAACATCTTCCGTGGGGACCTCCACATCGATGCAAATAACTTCAACACCATTGTCACCTCCATCACCCCCATCCACAGCCGGTTCATAAAGTGTTTCATTCCCTTCCCCAGACGGTTGTTGTTCTCTTTGAGGGTTGTCCCCAGCCGGTTGTTGTATCCCGATTCCCGCCACCTCCTCAGTCTCCTTATTATCGACATCCATATCGATCAAATCCTAAACAAAAGAAAAAGGGTAGTATACTTAAATGTATCAGTAAAACTAAAAATGAAAAATAAGACTCAGCAGTATTATTTATACATACCTCATGAGGTGGAAGATCAAATTCGGAGAATGCAGAATTCAAATTTGGTAAGGACGAACAATCAAACCTACTGTTATCGTCCAGTTGCATAAACTCCGTACAAGGACCAGATGGCGTCTGCAAGGCGGCTTTGATAAGTTGTGTCATGGGGCCTTGAAACCCTTGTGAGTCAGTATAATACAACTTATCATCGTCATGATCAACACTACTGGCCTTCACAGGTGTGTCGACATGCAAATCTGGGCAAATATTCTGCAATTGAAACATTAATACAAATTAGTTTATGCTTATAGAAAGAAAATGAATTCAAAACAGAATGCAATCGAAACAGATGTGACGGCATACCTTTTGTTGCTTCCGTACCCCTAACACATCCTCAAGCACCCCGATCCTTTTCTTAACAACCTCTAACTCACTTAACAGATTTGAGGCAGGTGTGTCGGCTCCAACACGTTCTTCGATGCCTCCGACTGTTGACTTTATAGAATTAAGCTCAGCTTCAATCTGAGCTGTAGAAGACATTTTTATCAACAATTCAGCCTCGTCGGAGACATTTTTATCACCACCAAGTCCTTTTGATTCTCCACCTTCGCCACCAACTCCAGCTCCTTCTCCACCAACACGAGGTCCTTCTGCAGCGTCAACACCAACATCAACATCATCAACAATATCATCACCAGCTGTAGATCCTCCAGCAAGTCCAACTCCTTGTCCACCATCATCACCAACATCAACATCATCAACACTATCATAACCAACTATAGCTCCTTCTCCAGCAACTATAACTACTTGTCCACCATCAGCACCAACTGCAGGTCCTTCACCACCATCATCGCGAACTACAGCTCCTTCACTAACATCAACGTCAACATCCCCAAAATGAACATCACCACCATCTTCTACTCCAGCTCCTTCACTAGCATCAAAGACAACATCCCCACCATCTTCTACAATATCGATTGGCTCAACATTTGTTGCAACTGTCACTTGCAACTGTAGTCCTCGGATATAATCCATGCTACAAATGTACCATGGAAGGACCACCTCATCACTTCTTGGAACCATCTTGCTTATTGGTTTAAAACCCTATAAGAAAAACAAACCGTCCAAAATAACAGCATGAACGAAATCAAAACAAACAATGCGTATAAAGGGTTTACTCACCGGGTCAAATAGCATGGAGTAGTGTTTTTTTTCAAAGGTTTTCATTTTCGACCAGGCTACACCACGTGGGGTCTTTGTATGGTCTATGCTCCACCACTGCATGCTATTAGGGAAGCTTTCCAAAATCCATATCTGGAAAAAGGAACATAGTTAGGCCCAAAAATAAGCAAATGACCACAAATTAAGCATAAATCTTACATTAGTCAAGTAACGGTAGAATAAATCTATGGATATACAAATTAAGCATAAATCTTACATTAGTCAAGTAACTGTAGAATAAATTATTACCTTGAGGGCATATACAAATCCATACAAATTGTATGTGTCATCTTTCTTAGGGGATTTTTTGACCGGCTTCGTTGCTATACCGTCATTATGCTTCTTTACCACATTTACCGTTCTTTTGTACAAATGTACCCAGAAATACTCCCCTCATGGATACGAATTCCATACTGACAAATCCTCAATCATTCTCAACATGTGGTCCGGAATGTTGAACCTTGGTTCACGACCCATGAACACACATGTTGCAATGATCAACAAACAAACCCTAACAGCATCAACATCCAATAAAGCATCCCACTCTGGACCAGGCTTCAGCAGTGCCAACAGCTCATCACCCTTTACTTTCTTACTCTTAAGGTTTTTGAAATGAGGAAAAATACGATCATAGAATGGACTATTTCTTAGCCCTCGAACATTACGACCTATGACAGTCTCTTCTTTAGCAACAGGCCCAAAAACAAAACCGGTTATCAGACAAAATTCTTCACGGCCAAAATCAACCACATTGTCACCTATTTTAAACCTAAGGGAAGGGCAATCATCACTTTCACCCACATTAACCTCATTTTGATAAAAATGATGTAACAAATGGGTATCTGCAGAAAAGGGGGGGATGTCTAACCATGCCCCAAATACAGTTGTCCTAAATAAGGTTGCTCTATTAATATTCAACATACCTCTGATTCTTGTAATGTATTCTAATCTGGATCTAACTGTTACCTTTGCGGCAGACATTGTAATATGTAGCAGGGATGGCGAAATAGCCCTACCCTTAAGTTTAAAATAGGTCAAAATATGGTGCGGGAATGGCGAAATACCGTCAGTGGCAACACACTGACGAAAGGTGATTAGGGTTTAATGAATTGGAGGGGTTGTGGGATGGGGAAGAATAAGAAGTTTTGGTTTGTGTGTTGTGAAACGTGATTAGGGTTTCAGGAAGAAGAACAAAAATATGAGTTGGGAAGAAGAAGAAGTATGATTAGGGTTTCAGGAAGAAGAACAATTGTGTGTGAGTGGGAAGAAGAAGTATGAGTTTGTCTGTTTCAATTTTAATTCAATTGTTTTGAATTTTAAGTGTATTTAAGTGTATTTTGTATTTTAAATCAAAGGAGTATTTAGTGTATTTAAGTGTATAAAATTGTACCCTCTACATAACAAGTCGCCCAAGTATAAGGAATAGTGGGACCCATTCGCCCAAGAATTTTGTACTATTATATAATAAAATAAGAGAATACTTTTTTACAAAAAGACAAAAAATCAAAAGTCGCCCAAGTTATGTAGGTCCCAGTCGCCCAAGAAGTACATACTGCAAGAAGTACATCTTAGTACTTTAGTGGGAACATACATAGGGACACATGTCACCATTATACGAGATCCGCCCAAGTTTTGTTGAGAGACCTGATCCCTGGGGTATTTAGAGAAAAAAAATTTTTTTAGGGCATCTAGGGTAAAAGCCCTTGTACGTTTGGGCATTTAAAGAATTTTCCCCAAACTAAATCCTCCTAAAAAAAAAAAAAAAAAAAAAAAAAAAAAAAAAAAAGATTATCGATTCATCATCCTCTCCTCTCCCACAAATTCTTTTCCCTCCACAATTCACACACATATCACACACACATCTTCAACCTTCTCTCCATTTTTATTACATACATCGGTCATCATAATCACAGTCAAAACCATTGGCTGTCAATACTGATAACACAAAAAAAAAAAAAAAAAACGCAAACACACTCTTGGAGTTATACTGTAATTTCCACAGACCCACTCCAATTGCTGATTGAATTACGGATGATTTAACTTTTTGCAGGTTGAATTAGGTGTTGGTATGGTTTAATTTTATTCAAGTTATTTATTTATTTATTTATTTATTTATTATTACTATTTTTTTTCGCAGATTGAATAATCGATTTCAAACATGGTCCACGAGGTATGTTTTTCTTAAGATATCGTTTGGAATATTTTTGATGAAATAATTATTATTTTCTAATGGGTTTTTAGTTTGCTGAAATGAATTATAATCTTTTTATGTTGTTAGGTGGGTTATAATCTTTTTATGTTGTTATGTTGATTCATAGTTTTATGGTATGGGTTTTGTTGTTCTGTTTGGGGGTGTTTCGATTACCTTATTTTCCCAGCTTATGAGCTTATTTAGTTTTTGTAAAATTGACAAGTTTACTTTTTTAGTCTTATGAGCTTATAAGATGATTATTAGCTAGATTTACTTTAGGGGGTGTTTTTCTAAGCTTATTCGATGGACATAGGAGTTAGAACCGTACTGAAAATTTGAAAAGCGCATTTTTGTGGGCTTATGAGGTTATCCAACTTGAGCTTATGAGCTTATAAAGTCCTTAAGCTTAAGTGAATAAGCTCATAACTTTAACTTCATTTTCGTCATTCGTCATGTTTTTGCCACGAACGTGCTGAGTTTTACATTGTGTTTTCTAACTTTATGCATAAAACTGTCAATTTAAATGAGTTGGTTGTACAAAATAAGTTAGGGCTCGAATACCCTTTTGTCCAATTCCGTACTTGCAAATCTGAGCCAGAAGGTTTCACACTTGGACAAAATGAGGTTTTTTATAGACTTTATGACTTTTATATAGTGAGGTTAGTTCAATAAAGAGATTAAGATGTTGTTGCATTCTGCAAACGGAAGTATGTTGTTTTCAAATTATTGGGTACTGAAACTTATTTGTGTCCTGAGCCAAAAAATTTTTGGTTGATTGAACTTATTTTTATTCTGAAAGAACCTTGATTTTTTTATTATTATTATTATTATTTTTTGTGAGATAAGAAGCTCCAATAAAAGATACATGGTACAAATCAGATAGGAAGCTCCAAAAAAAGTTATTGCTTCTGTCCCAAAGGTAATCTTACAGAAGAAAGTATTCATTTGTTAAACTATTTCCATCTTTTTAAGATTAGTATTTCCAAAACTTGGGTAATTAATTTCTTAAGAAGCTCCCAAAAAATTTATTGTTTTAGTTTCTAATTAGTTTACATAGACGGGGTTACGGATGTACTTTTTGAGTTGCAGGGTCCTTCGGAATATAAGGGGGTGAAAACGGGATAGTCAGAATTATGGGTCAACCAGGTATTGACGGTTTAGTTTTAGAGTATCAAATACCATGTTCATGTTGTTTGAACTTGGTGTATGTTGTATTACGTAAAACACAATAGGCTTAAAAGTTGTTTTAGAGTAAAACACAATAGGCTTAATGTTCAAGGGGTGTTTGGATAATTAGTGTATGAGCTTATTTGAAATATTATATGACTAAATGTTATATGGTTCTATGCAGGAGTAGATAGAGAAAGAGATGGGGATTAAAAAATATTTTTGTCATCAAGAAACGAAGAATTAGTATGTAAGTTTTTAGTTTCCATCTATTTGTTTCGATTCAATTGGGCCGTAGTATCATACAACTTTTACCTACTTATTTGTGAAGTTCGCGTAACGTTAATGCCATAGGTGTTTGGTTTTGATAAACTTATAACAACCAACAAATCTGATTAGAGAGTTAAGCGTTGCGCTTAAGTTATTAGAGTGCAAGTCATTGTTATTGCAACAGGCGAAAGGGTTTATAATTATGTATATGTCATTTATTGATAGCAATATGTTGGATGTGCTTCCGATGCTTCAAGATACTATAATACAAATTACTAATGTTTAAAATTATAGGCTTAGTGCGTTATTTATATATACAGTAGATATTTCATACCGTAACTCTAAGTTTTGTTTGGTGAAAATAAGCTTGATGTGGGTGTTATGTTGTAGTTTGGCTTGCAAGTTGGAGACAAAGAGATGTTAGCATGCATGACTTGAAAGTTGGATACCATATGGTTTGTGTGTTTGAAAGTTTGGTACGCATATATGATTGAGCAAGATTGGTACGCATATATGTGAGGAGTGTGTTGAATTTATAACTTTGATATTTGCATTATGACCAACAAACTTTATATAGTGACCACATTTTACATGGTCTACTTGCATGGTGACACGCTTATATAATACAAACCGTGTAATGTGGAAAGTAAACACGTATTTCTACAAAAGATGGTTATCAAAGTAAGAATTTATTATTTAGGGATTGAAGGTTTAAGATGCATTTGTCCGATAAACTGTATGGTATCCAACCGATTATTCTCTTTATTGTAATGTTTTTAATGTTATTTGAATAATTTATGTAATGTTTTTATGATTGATGAAGTTTAAATTTGTTTTAAAATTTAAATTAAAAAAATAAAAAAAAAAAAAAAAAAAAATAAAAAAAAAAAATAAATTAAGAAGGTCGCTGCTGTGGATACTTGGTCGTCTGAAGGTCTACACAAGAAATTCAAGACATCAAGGCAAGTCTACACCAGAAATTCAGCATCAAAGACTTAGGGCCGCTACACTATTATCTTGGGATTGAAAGAACTCAACTGGTCTTGCCATGAGCCAAATAAAGTATGCACTATAACTTGTTATTTATGCCGGCTTACTGGATACCAAACCCTCAGCTATACCACTTGATCCTATTACCAAACTCGCAATGACTGATGGAGATCCTCTTCCTGATCCTTCACTTTACATGACATTGGTTGGCAAATTATTGTGTCTCACTATTACAAGGCTAGACCTTGCATTTGCAGCCCAAACTTTGAGTCAATTCCTACTAGGACCTACCACACTTCATATGAAAGCTCTAATTAAGGTCATCACATATGTAAAACTCACAACACCTCAAGGTTTATTCTTTCCTGTCCACAACAACATGCAAATGATAGTATACTGTGACAGTGATTGGGCTAGTTGTCCATTTTCCAGAAGATCAGTTATTGGCTATGGTGTTTTTCTTGGTCCCAGTCTTATCTCTTGGCAGTTAAAGAAGCAAGTTGTGGTCTCAAGATCATCCACAGAGGCAGAGTATAGAGCTCGAGCAGATACTAATGTGAAGTCACTTGGCTTAGATGCTTACTCAAGGAATTCCAAGTTCAAGTTTCTACTCCAGTACCTATCCTGTGTGACAATGCTTCATCAATTTCCCTTGCTTCAAATTTTGTTCACCGTGCCAGGACTAAACATATTGAGATAGATCGTCACTTTGTAAGGGACAAATCCAAAGAAGGTCTCATTCTTCCAACCTATGTACCTACTAAGTAACAAGTGGCAGACATTCTAACCAAAGGGCTCGCTAAACCACTTCACTACAACTGCTTATCCAAGTTAGGCCTGTGTAACCCTTACACTATGCAAACTTGCGAGGGGGATGATGTGATATAGAAAGCCAAATACTATACTTGTAGTGTCAATACAGTGCACAGACATCCAAACACCCCATCAAGTCTACACAAAATGAGGATTCTACTTCACTGAAGCATGATCAAGTGTAACAAGATGTAGATAGCTTAGCATAGTCAGTTACTTCTTCTATTAATATATTTTGTACAGTTTATAGTGTAGCTTGTAGTATAAATACCCAATGGGTTGTAATAGAACAGTAACACTTTGTATTCATTTCCTATCAATAAAATTCATTTCACAATTTGTTCAACTATGTGTTTCTCAGCAGAGTTAAAACTTAAAAGACTTGCTAAAATATTATATCTAATTGGAAAAGAACTTTCTAGTTCTATACGAGCTCCAATTGAAAGTAAAGAGCTTAATATCATTGAATGTAATCTTTCCTTGAGGTTAATGTGACTTAGTTAGTTTGCCAATTTATTATTATTATTATTTTTTATTTAAGGAATAGATAAAATGAATCAAGACAAGAAACATGTTAAAAGTTACAAAGATGTCTATAAATCAAGCTTGGTTGATTGCCATGTGTTTTGTTTGATGGACTTGGTTAATTTGGGCTTTGATGGTTTAGGCTAGTTAAATTGTAAACCATTGGCCATACATAGCTAATTAATTGAGTTTGGAAACAAGCCAACTCAAGTTACTCAACTGGAACTTGGGACTCATTTCGTATCGTCTACATCTATAGTTCATATTTTGTTGATATAATTTTATTAAGAAGACATCACACATAAGGCTACATGCAGTAATGTTGGTCAATCCCTCCCATTTTCTCTGCCACATCAGCTTTCTCTCTCCAGCGACCTTCAGGCGATTGGGTGCCCCAGTAAGGCGACCATCATTTTTTTTTTTTTTTTAACCATTTTTATCACAAACTTAAATTTTATTAATAATTAAAACGTTACACAATAATTCAAATAAAATTAAAACATTACAATACTTATTCAAAACTAATTTAAAGAATTCGGATCCGGTGTTAAGTGCAGAATAGTTTGTGTCAATCGGGGTTTTCGGCCTTTTTGTTGTAGTGTTTTCTTAGATATTTTGAATTGAGAGAATTGTGAGATTTGTGAATTGAAGTGTGTTTATTTTGTGTGTTTATGTTGTGTATTTATAGGTTAAATAAAAAGTTTTTTTTTGGTCCAATTGTATAGCTCCAACAAAAAAGAAAGAAAACAAAAGATAAGTTTTTTTTGTCCAATTGTATAGCTCCATAAGAAAGAAAACAAAAGATAAAGGTAGCAATATCTAGTTCGGAATCTCGACCTTCATTTTTTTTTTTTTTTGGGTCCAATCGATCGATTCCATTTTTTGGCTGCACTAGGACGATTCGATCGATCTAGCGAATTGATCGAATGAGATTCAGCTACTGCAAGTAGCCTAAGAATTAAAGCCTTTGCTCCATCCGTACTATATACACTCACACATCAAGCGCAAACAATTCATAAAACATTTTTTTTTTTTTTTTTATCAATTTTATTTTTCTTTTTCTTGATCAACTCGCATATTATGCATTTAATCAAGATTTCCATGATGAAAACCAAAAAAAACGGCCACTCAGCCATAATTAAAGCTGCTTATAATTTTTATTACAAATTAATAGTATTGATACTACGAACAAGTTCTTTTTATATTTTTTTGGCCAAAACATATATTATTACCCCGAACTTGGCAAACTGTATCATCTAGTACCCTGAACTTTTAAGGGTGCAGAATAGTACCCTAAACTTAACAAAATAGAATTTTTACTGCCCTTTACTAATTAACTTAACAATTGATCCTTTTTTTCTTTCTAACTATCAATTTAGTAAAGTTTTTTGTAATAAATAATTTATAGTAAAACTTTGGCTAGGTAAATATAGTTTTCCTAAAATTTAATTATTTTTCAAAATTTAAAAAATTAACATAGTATTTTAATTGATTATTTAAAATATAGAAAATATATATGTAGCATCTATTTCTAAAATATATCTAACGCATTACTCTTAATATATCTTCATACTATATTATTAAATATTTGTTTCAAATAATTTTTTGATCAACTTGTAACCAACTATAAAGAAGATTTTGTAAATTTCAATTTAATATATGCATATGAAGAAATAAATAGTTAAAATGTTATGGTCTCAAAATTATTTGAAACAAACACTTAAGTATATAATATGGATATCTATATATCAAAAGTAGTGCGGTAAATTCACTATCTATAAAGTATTATTTCAAAAATATATTTATTCTCAAAAATTAAATTTAATATTATATTAATTATACGAAAATTGAAATTTATTAAATTAAAAAAATATATAATTAATTATCCTAATTTTACTACAAATCATTTATATCATTATCTCTATATATTAAACCCCAAGTCTGCAAAAAAAATAAAATATTATTTTTTACTGTTAATGCTACAGTACACAACCTTTTTTTTTTTTTTTTTTTTTTTTTTTTTTTTTTTTTTTTTTTTTGTTTTTGTTTTTGTTTTTGTTTTTGTTTTTGTTTTTATTATTTTTCGTACCAAACGGGCTCGAAAAATTATGAAACTTGCGCCATTATTAACGAAATAATTTTTCCAACAAAAACGAGTATAAATATGCAATACTTTCTCGAAATCAATATATTTTTCTTTGTTTTTGTTTTTACTAGTATTATTTTTCGTACCAAACGGCCTCGAAAAATTATGAAACTTGCGCCATTATTAACGAAATAATTTTTCAAAAAAAAAAAGTTGGGGAACACCCCACCCCCTCCCCCCACAACGCGGGGGGTCGTCCTACTCGTTTATATTACATTAGGTCTTTGTAAATTGGTTTTTTTAGCATAAATTAAAAAACAATAAATTATTGATATAATTTAGTGTAGGGTTTCAATTTGACAAGTTCATGGTACTATACCGTACTTTAAAAGTACATGGTACTTAATGATCCACTTTGCTAAGTTCAGGTACCTTTAATATGTGTTTTGGCATTTTTTTTTTTTTCTTTTCCTTTTCTACGACTATATATAAGATGATGACCAACTATAGGAATATTTTAATATGCACATCACAATACATCACAAACATGCGCATGCAGTGTTATATCATGCATTATAAATGCGACTTTGTGATGTTTATTTTAATTTTGATAGTCACATCCCTTTAATATATAGAAATATCGTTGTTTTAAATTGTAAAAATGGTTCTATTGTAAAGTGACTCAAGGTTTTCAAGATCGGAATCCAACCTAAAAACATTTTATTTTTACAAAATCAAGATAGTAAGATCGGATCGTAATCTTAAGATACTGTAAAATTATGCAACTCTACAAATTATTATTTATCAAACACAAACAATATGAATGTTTCATGAAAATGACGGCCTAAATTATGATTATAAAATATTTAAGAGGATTAACCACTTGTTTCTTAAATTCTATAAAAGGTAAGTTATAATTATATAGTTTTTTAACTTGTGATTCAAGTAAGTAAAATCGAATCGGATTGAGATCTTAATATCCCATGTTCAAGATTGGAATTCTATTAAAATTTTATGTTGCAAAAATCTTACAATCGAAATTATTTTTGCTTTGTTATATCATAAAATCGTAATATCGATCATGATTGATATTTAGCAAACCATGAAGTCGCCACTTGTAAGGCAACAAAATCATTTTCTAGCAAGGTGATAAAGATTTTGGAAGTTTCTTGGAAAGAACCTAAACTTATTTTACTTTTCACACGTTGACTTGAAAACTTCCATCTCTTCACATATGTGTTTGGCAAAATTGCTGGTGCTGGTGCTGGTGCTGGTGCTGGTGCTGGTGCTGGTGCTGGTGCTGTTGCTGGTGCTGATGCTGGTGCTGATGCTGGTGCTGAAAAAGATTAATAATGTAGCTTTTTTTTTTGTAGTAGTGTTTGGCAAACTAGCTGTAATTGTAGATTAAAAGTGTAAAATGACGTAACTGGACATACAAATAATAAATGTGGGTTTTTTGAAGGTTAAAATGGTAATTATATAAAAAATAATCTCTAGCCCCTTCTAAAAAGCTGGTTGGAAGAAATTTTAATTTTAGAGATTATTTTTTCTATAATCTATCTTTGCAGCCAAACGATACTACTTTTTGGACAATAGATTATTTTGTGAAAATCTCCCAATAATCTGGGTTACCAAACATAGCCGTAATGTAGACTTTAAATTACTAGTATAAAACATCTTACACATTCGTCTCCAATCATATGTTGGCCGGTTATCATAGAAGCATCGTTGAACATATTTTATCAAAACAAAGACTTCACAACTATCAAAATTTAAGATCAGATCAAAAACTAAAATTTTGATATGAACCCAGTTACATATAATTTTTACCGTACATAGGTGTCAAGAACTGAGTTTTTTTTTACATAAATAAAAGTCCGCTAGTTTTTTATTTTTTATTTTTTTAAAAATCTATGCATCGCACGAGTAAAATGACTATTCCGTATATAAAAGTTGAGTATTAATGTATTTATAGGATCTAGTAACATATAGAAAGTATGAAAGGAAATTTCTACTCGACATGTGTCGTCCACCTTATAATTGATTGGGGGTAATTTTGAAATTTGAAATTAAACAAGGTTTTTCAATTGTTGTCGCGTTGCAACGGGATTAAAACAATTTTTGTATGATAAAGTTGTACCTAATTTATAAACGTTTAATATATAGCGAGGCTATAATCAATATAAAAGAATTGTTGGAAGAAAAATAATGTTAATATATAAGGTTAAAAGTGAAAATTATGAAATGAATAGGAATGATAGTATTTTGTTTGAAAATTGATACTCAATTAAAAAAGAGATTTAATTTTCAAACAAAATTGATTTTGAAATCTCTTAAATGCTCCTAGTGAGTGCTAATGCATTTTTTCTTAGTTAGTTTATTAATAAGTGAAGGAGTAAAATGCAAGAATCGTCCCTGTGGTTTGCCCAAATTGCAGATTTAGTCCCCGAGTTTTCGAAAGTGCAGGCGGCCTCCCTGTGGGGAAACTTCGGTTCCGTTTTGGTCCCTGTGGTTTGCTCAAAATTGCAAAAAGGGTCCCTGTGGTTTGCTCAAATTGCAAAAATGGTCCCTGTGGTTTGCTCAAAAATTGCACGTCCAGGGACCAAAACAGAACCAAAGTTTCCCCACAGGGAGGCCGCCTGCACTTTCGAAAACTCGGGGACTAAATCTGCAATTTGGGCAAACCACAGGGACCATTCTTGCATTTTACTCTAAGTGAAGAGTGAACTTAATTATTATTAAATCCAATATTTATATTGAAAATCTTACTTTTTATTTTTATTTGTTTTTGTTACTTTTTCCTTATATATTGCGGTTAAAAATATATTTGTGCATCCGGTCACTTTCAACCGTGGTTACGTCACAGGGCTCATGCATTCATGAGCCGAAATTTCTTAAATTTGTATAGTTTTAACTTAAACCAAGATGTATATGATAGTATCAAGAGAAATATATTTTTGGGACAAGAAATTTCGTTGTAGATACTTAAGACTAGTTGGCAAGGCAAAGTGAATGTCTCACCATTTGCCATTCTTCACCATTAAGTTCCTTGCCCTCACCTAAACTCACGCATGATTTCACATTATCCAAGGCAGATAATGGTGATCAGTTCACCATTGTAAATGTTAAGGTTTTTTTTTTTTTATTTTGAGTGTGAGTGTGTGTGGGGTATTTAGTGGGATATATTTGTATAAAGTGAGTATTTTAATGAAAGGTGAAGATGTGTTTGCCTTGACGAGTAAATGGTGAAGTGAGGTGAAGGGAAGTGAGAGGAGAGAGAAAACTAATGTGACGCTGAGGTGTATGATGAAAATGTATTCACCTTGACAACCAGCCTAAAAGCCAATTTTCAAAAAAAAAAGATACTTAAAAGCCGAAAGTCCTTATGGTCTTTGGCCCAATTTTCCATCCATAGGATTCGTGGTAGGTCTTTTGCTTGAGAATAAAATAATACTAATAAAAGCAAAAATGTTTCCATTAAGTTCGGGACTATATATTTCAACTCTTAGATTTCATTAGATATATCAATCAAGCATGACTACACTTATTTGCTTTCTGATAATCACAACATATTGTGCCCCTAAAATAGTAGCAATGAAATTTAATCTAGCTCAAATCGGGCTGGATAACCATAACAAAGATATACTAACGGATGGTGAGGGAACCTTCATTTCTAAAGAAGGCGTCCAGTTCACCTGCCAGAACCAAACTAGAGCTGGTCGAGCAACTTACGTCCATCCCCTCCACCTCTGGGACGCTGTTTCCGGACAAATGGCTGACTTCACTACTAACATCTCCTTTGTAATGGATTCCAGAAATGCTAGTGACGGAGTGTCCTTCTTTCTTGCTAAAAACACTTCACTTGTCACGACAAGTGGGGCTATGGGGTTGCCTGTGGTGGTGCCTTTTGTAGCCGTCGAATTTGAAAAGTGGTGGAGTAATGTTTCATACGGGGACGAGTTGATTGCGATGATCCGGTATGATCATGATAGCTCGGCATTTGGTAACAAGAACTTGGCGGAAGCACGCTGCGGTTTCACGAAATTCTCGGGTATGTACCATGATGAGTCTGATATCGAAATGAGCGAAGCTGATCAACTAGTAGCTTATAATAGTAGCCATGTGATAATTATCGTTGTATCTGTATGTGTTACGCTGACCTGCATCTTCTTGTTAATCTCTTATTTATACAACTACTTTTGTATGAAAAAGCGGCAAAATGATGGTGAAGAAAATCATAATGAACACCAAGGCTCGACAGGAACAACGTTTGAATTATGCTCCCCGAGACCATTTACTTTCGAAGAATTGGCACGTGCTACAAACAACTTTCACCAAGATCAGATTCTCGGGAAGGGAGGTTTTGGTGCCGTGTATAAAGCTGTATTTCCCAATGGTCAAACTGCGGCAGTGAAGCGAGTTTCTAGTACATCTCAACAAGGTATCAAGGAGTATACAGCAGAAGTAATGATTGTTTGCAGGTCAAACCACAGGCATCTAGTTCAACTCATTGGCTGGTGCCACGAGATAAGTGGAGAACTTTTACTTGTCTACGAGCTCATGGAAAATAAAAGTTTAGATGTGCATTTGTTCGACCCCAAAATGGATTCATTAGCTTGGAGCGTGAGGTACAAAATTGCTCAAGGGTTAGCCAAGGCACTACGCTACTTGCACGAAGAGTGTGGACAACATTCTGTTTTGCACTTGGATACAAAATCAAGTAATGTGTTATTAGATTCCAACTTTGAGCCCAAACTTGGTGATTTTGGGCTAGCCAAGCTCGTCGATCATGATAAATCAATGGAACTTTCGGTTATGGCTGGTACTAGAGGCTATCTAGCTCCAGAATGTGTTCGGACAGGCAAGGTTAGCACACATTCGGATGTTTACAGTTTTGGAGTTGTGGCTTTGGAGTTAGCCACAGGGAGAAAAACCATTGATCCTTCTGCTGAAGAAGATCAAAAAGTACTTGTGAAGTGGGTACAAAACTTGTATAAAGCCGGTAGAGTAATGGAAGCTGTTGATCCAAAACTAGGCAATGATTACAATGAACTACAAGTGAAAGGGTTGCTCATCGTTGGGTTATGGTGTGTTCTTCATGACTTTCGTGAACGACCTTCTATGAGAGAAATTGTTCATATTCTTAATAACACAGAAGATCCACTTTTGGATCTCCACGGCAAGATTCCTAGTCTTATTCGTGATCCGGTCCCTTTTGACTTTGATTCGATACGTGAAACTTCTTTTGGATCTTCGGATTTGATTTTACCAATGGAAATGGAAAATCCTATACCTGTAGATCCTATGGTTTTGTCTTCTGGTGACACCGTTGGCTCTGAAGATGAGGATCAAACTTACTCGACATTATTTATGTGGCGACATATGTCAGTTCTACATCTTTGGAGGTATCTCATAGACGTAATGTGGTTTCGATCTTCACACAATGGGTGATTCTCATCACACGTTATCACGTATGTTGGCTAGCTTGTTTTAACAAGGGTTTATAACCTAGTAATATCGTATGTGGTGTGAGTACTTTCCAACTAAGTGATTGCAGGTTTAAGTTTATAATCTTAAGTGTGTGTATTAGTATATATGGAATGTGAGTTAGTATTTTCTATAATATATTAGAATAAGCATGTGTCGAAAAAAATATGAAATTATGATATTTAAGTTGATGTAGATATTAGAATAAGTATGTTTTGGAAAAATATGAAATTATAATATTTAAGTTGGGTATATATGTAGTTGGGTATATATATAGTTGCCCCTTATAATAATAAAACCGTGCAAGGAGCCTAGAAAGAAAAGTTGCATGTGATGAGATAAGAGGGTTAAAAGAATTGCTAAACTATTATATCCAATTGGGAAGAGAAAAAAAACTTTCTAGTTCTATACGAGCTCCAGTTAAAAGTGAATATCTTAATATCATTCAATATAATCTTTTCTTGAGCTCCAATTAAAAAAACTTTTTTTTTTTTTTTTTTCCTTAATCAACTCGCATATTATGCAATGCATTTAATCAAGATTTCCATGATGAAAACCACAAAAAAAGACACTCAGCCACAATTAAAGCAGATTATAATGTTTTATTACAAACTAATAGTGTTTGGGTTGCATGGAGATGGTTTTTGGTTGCTATGGTGTATCTATTTTGGTTAGGATTTTATGTTCGTTTGTTTCCTGTTTTTGGCTGTTTCGTGTCCTCGAGGCATGGTTGGGATCACATCAAAAACACCGCGAAGTGAAAACCGGTGGCTCGGCCTTCGTTGTGTGGGAGTTTTTCTCGTGTCTCGGGTCACTGTAATTGGCACGAGTTTTTTCACTCCTTTTGTGATCCTCGCAGTTAATGTTCTCGAGATGAGTCTAGAGGTTTTGTTTTATTATTTGTAGATTTCTAGACTTTGTTGTAATTGTACCTTTTAGGTGTCTAGTATCTTGCTAGTTTCACCTTTTTTTTATATAATTCATTTTGCCGTTCAAAAAAAATTACAAACTAATAGTACTGATACTACGAACAAGTTCTTTTTTTTTTTTTTTGACAAAACACATATTAATACCCTGAACTTGTCAAACTGGATCATCTAGCAGCCTAAACTTTTAAGAGTGAAGAATGGTACCTTAAACTTGACAAAATGAAATTTTTACTACCCTATATTAATTAACTTAACAATTGATTATTTTTTTATCTTTCTAAATATCAATTTAGTAATGTTTTTTGTAGTAAATAATTTATAGTAAAACTTTGGTTAGGTAAATATAGTTTTTCCTATAATTTAATTATTTTCACTTTTTTAAAATTAATATAATATTTTAATTGATTATTTAACATATAGAAAATATATATGTAGCATCTATTTCTAAAATATATCTAACGCACTACTCTTAATATATCTTCATACTATATTATTAAATATTTGTTTCAAACAATTTTTAGATCAACTTGTAACTAACTATAAAGGAGATTATGTAAATTTCAATTTAACATATGCATATCAAGAAATAAATAGTTAAAATGTTATAGTCTCAAAATTATTTGAAACAAACACTTAAGTATATAATATGGATATCTATGTATCAAAAGTAGTACGGTAAATTCACTTTCTATAAAGTATTATTTCAAATATATATTTATTCTCAAAAGTTAAATATAATATTATATTATTATACGAAAATTGAAATGTATTAAATTTAAAAAATTTATAACTAGTTATCCTAAATTTAACTACAAATCATTTATATTACATTAGGTCTTTGTAAATTGGTTTAGCATAAATTAAAAAACACTAAATTATTGATATAATTTAGTGTAAGGTGGTAGTAATTCTAATTTGTCAAGTTCAGGGTACTATACCGCACTTTTAAAAGTTCAGTGTACTGAATGATCTACTTTGCCAAGTTCAGGGTTCATGGTACTATACCGCACTTTTAAAAGTTCAGTGTACTGAATGATCTACTTTGCCAAGTTCAGGATACTATACCGCACCCTTAATATGTGTTTTTGCCTCTTTTTTTCCCCCTTTTCTACGACTATATTATAAGATGAAGACCAACTATAGGAATATCAACGGTTAATACTACTCTATTTTTTATTTTTATTTTTTTTGAAAGTCAACAAATATAGAGCTGAGCATGGAAGGTTGATGAACTCAAATAAGTACATTTTATTACTATCATTTATCCTATTAATTTGACTTGTTTTATTATATTATGTATAAGGATTGATACTTAATCGTTTACTTTTGTAATTCTCAGTTGAAAACAAGCATTTGGTGAAACTTGGCGATTTTGGACTAATTATGGAGCAAAACATGCAAGAAGTTAAGAGTCTAACGAAATGTACAAGATCAAGACTATTCTGCTCCAGATGCGCCGCATCTCACTTATGACATGCACCGCATCGCTATCAAGATCTCACCAGATACGATCCAAGATACAAGAGGACATGCGCCGCATCTATAAATGGAGTTACGCCGCATCTTCTGGCGGTGTACGAATATTCCTGAATATTATAATCTTGGACCCCACGCGAAGTTAAGTAAATGCGCCGCATCTACTTACTAGATGCGCCGCATCTTACCCTCAGACAGAAACTATAAATACCCCAAGACCAGACGAATTCCGGAGCTTTGGTGACATATATTATATCCGAAGACCGAAGACCAGAAACCTAGGACGAATTCAGTCAAGGCAGCAGCACAAGACACACCCAAATCAAAGATACAAGAGCTGTAAGAAGGTGCTGCATGTGTTTAATTCATTAAGTAGTTTTGTTTTATTGTGTTAGTAAACTTTAATTCATCAAGATTGGTGGCTTGTGTAATGTGACAACGGAAAGATTGCACTCCCTTAAAACTGCTTTCTCATTAATTAAAGTTTATATGTTGATGTCATTGGTGACTTTTATTAGTGCATTGATAACCTCTGTGTCTAGCTGAGCGTTGATCGGGTCGCCATGCCTCTGCCCTCGCCTGTTTATTAGATCGCCTATGCATTCTATGGTCTGTAGAAAAGTAGGAGAAAGATAAACGGGATAGTCATAAGTAATCATTAAGGGTTTACTCGCCGATAAGATTAGAACCAACGAGAAAGGACTTAATCTCGGTGCGTTGCATCGAACTATACACTTCATATAACACTAGCAATAAAACAAGTGACAAACTACTTATCATAAGGACAGCCCTCTTATTGTCTCGAGTATTTATCTGTGTACGTGTGTGCTACTTGCTGATTCGTGCCTATTGGTCTAGTTTATTATTTAATTGCAACCAAATCGTGCCAGTCTCTCAGGCTGAACCCCCTTGCGTTAGATTAGATTGTATAGCTAACTTTATATATTAAAATACTGATTAAAATAACTAGATAATACGTTCCACTCTTAGTGATCGACACTCTACTTACCATTATATTCATACTGACCGGGTACACTGCTCGTTAAGTGTGTGTGTTATTGATAAGTCGGCTAAATATAAATTTAAAACTTGAGTAGGCATTAAAACTGCTAAACCGCAACGACACACGACACGCATCAAGTTTTTGGCGCCGCTGCCGGGGAGTGAATTGTTATTATCTGTTAATTTGATTAGTATTTTAATTAGGTTTTAATTTTTTTGATCTAACCGCTAATTTTGTTGTGTATTAGATTAATTTGCATTCATTGTATTATTTTGCATATTTTCTGTTTTTGTATGTTATTTGTTTGCTTTTGTTTGTGTTTATTTTCGTGTGATTTTATTTGTTTTAATTTTTCGTATTTTTTTGTGTTCTGCTATCGTTGTACTGAGCTAAATCAAACGATACGGCGCATCTGATTTCTCAGATACGGCGTATTGCGTTTAATTTTTATAAAATACAACGCGTTTAAATAATTCGATACGACGCATCTTTTCCCCAAGATGCGGCGTATCTGTTTTTGATAAAAAAAAATTTCTAAACGTTAACGCCATACGACGCATCTGCTTTAGCAGATACGGCGTATCTATTATTTTAATTAAAAACAGTTTTCGAATTATTAAACAGATACGGCGCATCGATATCTGTCGATACGGCGTATCTTCTGAATCAAAAATCTTATATTTTGAAACGTAACGAAAATACGGCGCATTAACTTTTGTTAATACGACGCATTTAATTTTAAATAAATATCGATTTTTGATTATTAAAATTGATACGGCGCATTCTAATTCCTAAGCGGCGTATCTATTTTCTGAAAAAAGTCTGATTTAATTTTAACGATTATAAGATACGGCGTATCCATCTTTTTGGATACGGCGCATCGTCTGCAGATATCAGTAACTTTTATTCTTCTTAACTCCGAACGGAAAATACTCTGACCCTTATACCTGGAAACTTTTACTTTGAAATCTACCTCTCTTTGATTTTCAGGAACAATGTTCGATATTTTCCCCAACTTGTTCGGAAGACCCCGAAGAAATCTTACCATGGAAGAGTTTGCACTACTAATCGCTCAAGCCAATGAAAAAGAACATCATGAAGCAAGAAACTTTATTAATGAATTCAAAGGCAGTCATGAGCTGTTACTAAAGGAACAAAACAACATGATTTATGGATTGGCAATTGAAGTGCACCAATTGTCAACGGTGCTTAATAGGGTTCTTTTGGTAAGGCAAGACTTGAAAGGGATTACAACCAGAGGCGGAGCAGGGAGGCCCTCAGGGACCTCCGGCTGCTGCTCCAGCCCATCAGGAGGAGCTGCAGGCACCAGTGCCCCCACCAGTCCCTGTACGCACCATGGGTCAGAGAGTCGAGGCAGTCGAGGGGGAGTTGAGAGCCTTGAGAGGCATTGTTGATGGTATGAGGAGAGACTCAGAGTGGCTGGTTATGAGTGTGAGCAGACTTTTGGAGCAGCAGGGTATTACCCACACCCGTTCAGATGGTACTCATGTTGCGGGAGTGACACTTGGATACACTCGCAGAGTCCGCCCTAGGACTGATGGAGCCAGCACTTCCGGGACCCATCCAGACGACCTCACTCACCCATGATCTTACTCTCTTGATTTTACTGACATTGTTCCACATATTATTATTATTTTTTGGATTGTACTGATCACTATTCTCGTGTATATATTTAATGTTTCAGTTTATGTTTCTTGTTATATTTGATGAAGACTGGCATTAAGTTCAGCATGAGAGTACGAGAGGACGTGAGAGATCAAACCGTGGAACGAGTCATTTTGCAGCAGACTATTATCAGTCTGTTTGGTAACCACATGCGCCGCATCTGGTAAAAAGATGCGACGCATCCTCTCCTTTATTTTATCTTATTTCGTAATTATTCTAGGCTCGATGCGGCGTATCTTCCCCTATAAGATACGGCGCATCGACTGACCTGATGAAGTTATGGAGCAACTGCCTAATGCACACACTACTTATATGTTTACCAACTGAAGTATCGATACTAAAGAGCTGAACGTGAGTCTAACTTGAAGACTCTGGAATAAAGACAAGTGCTTACCGGGAGACAACCCGGATTTATCTTTTTATTATTCTGTTTATGTGTCGAGTCAGTCAGGCCGCAGAGGATACGGCGCATCTCAATCCTGAGATGCGACGCATCTCCTGCAATAGTCATATCTTATTTTATTTTTCTGCATTTTTAATTTCTGAATTTTAAAACTTTTTATCAGTTTATTTTAATGCGGCGCATCCCTGGTTAAGGATGCGGCGCATCTTTTATTCTGATCCGTATTTATTCCAGGCTCGATACGGCGTATCTTCTTCCATAAGATACGGCGCATCGACTGACCTGATGATTTTCATTTTTAATTTTTATGTTTTATTTTTACCTAACTACTAATGTATTATGCAAGTTTTAACCTTTCTTACCTTAGGTGTGTTTTGAAGCCTTGGTGGTATTATAGATTCCTGCATTTCATGTGGATACATTGCTTATGAAGCTTAAACGTTCTAATCCACAAGAAAGATGATTTTTGCTCTTATACAAATGGAGGATCATACCGAGCAAATCTCAGGGGAGTTTTCCTGTTCTAATTCTTTTATTTTCCAGTTTTTAACCTTTCATACAAACAACGAGGACGTTGTTTAACTTAAGTGGGGGGATTGGAGAATTAGAACACTTAACACTTACTTGTCCTAAACTTTTCAAAATATGCTTAAAATGTGCTTAATATATCAAAATTTAAAATTTTTAGCATGTTTTTGTTTAAAGTCTAAGTTGCATAGCTGCACACATGACGTTATTTTTAAAATTGTGATTTTTTAAAATTCACAAATCTATGAGTGTGCCGGTGACTTGTAAACTTTAGAACTTGGCTTGTATACTATTCGAGACCACCATAATAAGTATTATTTTATATAATTGGAATGACTTGTCTAAATTGGTAAATTCTAGGATTACACCCAAATAGCCTTATATGTTATGTGATATTAGCTAACTACACTGGTTAGTTAACCCCCGTATAAACCTTTTGTTACTCTCACTTTTAGAGTAAGATACCCCTAGAAAAACACTCAGAGCCATTCCTTTCGTTTCTTACACATTTGTTAAAATGTTTCGTTACACCTTACACCTTAGCCTACCCTGTAGATTAGAATCCGTGGTTGGTTAATTGCTATAGGCAAAGTGTGTTTCCTTACATTACCTGTGTTCGCGTGCGTAATTCATTATCTATGGTTAGGTCGGGAAATTGCACAATGCAATTGGAGTGAAAGTAAATATTGTATATCTTTGAGTTTATTTTTCGTGTGTTTACTACTTTCACTATTACCGTTATTTCTGAAGTCATGAAAAGTATGGAAAAATTATCCAGAATTATTGTTTTGGTGATGTGGTGAAATTTTACACATCTATGTTTATGTTTCAAAAAAAAAAAAAAAAAAAAAAAAAAAAAAAAAAAAAAAAAAAAAAAAAATCGAAAAAATGAGAAAAGAAAAAGAAAAAAAAAGAAGAAAGTTGGATGTTTGTTTTAACCAACGATGTAAAGTTATGTAAGTGGTCGATATCACCACTATTTGTTGTATATTATATCTATGGATTGAATGGGAGTTGGCAGTTGATGCGTGGGTTTTGCAACCTTACAACAGGTTTTACCTCTCGAGGGATCTCAAGAGGCTTACAACCCCACCAGGCAGTGTACCTGACCGATGTAGTATAGTGTAGTGGTAAGTACGGGGGATTGATCGTTCTCCACAGGGAATAGTGTTCGTTAGGTGTGAAAGGCTACTCTAATTAGGTCTAAGGGTTGAGGAAGATTCTTTTTATGTTTTTATATTTTATAAAAGCAAGTAAAATCTCGGGTTTTGAAGGAGTGGGCGGAATTAGTTGCTAGTCAACTAACCCAAATTACTACAAATGCAAATAAAATAAAATAACAAAAATGAAAAGTGGTGAGAAACTTATGTGTAGAGAAATGTGTTTACTTAGATTTCCTTACTCCCTAACTATCTTTTACCGGTTAATTAGTGTGTATTAGTCGCGTGGATGACGGGTGTATTCCTTAATACCATTCGTGGGGTGGCGTACTTACTTCCCCAAACTCTACAAGCTCCTACTTCACTCCTATGTCGAGCCGGCTAGGAAGCTCCTAACATGGGATCACTAGAATTCGCTTATGCATTAAATACAACCATAAAAACCTTTAGTACGCGTTTGGTTCATGTTTCTTAAGACGTTCAAGCAAGTTACCGAATAGGAAGTTAGCCAGTTTTCTTAAGCCTAACATAGATAAACAATCATCCAATACAACTAATAACACACTAACAACCAATAATCAATAGCTAGGTTTCATTAGATCTAAGCAAACACAAGATAAAATTAGCCTAACATGTTAAACAAAAGACAAGCATAAGATAGAATCAAACAACACATAGACATATTGAATGATTAATTGATAACTTATCTTTCAATGAAACATGGAAGATCTCAAGGCAAAAAGCCCTGAAAAAGTAGCTAAAATCGTCTTAGGGTTTTATCCCAAAATTCCACACACTAAGCTCTCTCTTAATGACAAAAAATTAGAAAACTATATATAGACTTTGACATCTGACGGCGTCACCTTATGCATTGTGACGCCGTCACCTCGCCGCTTTTAGGGTTCCCGGATGACCATCTTGACGCCGTCCCTCTTTAGCTCTTCAAAAATCCATTCTGGCTTATCAAGGCTTGACGCCGTCGGAACATGAACGTGACGCCGTCCCCTTATGATTTAAGCTGTGACGCCCTTGATTTAGTTAAAGCGTGACGCCGTCAGAATTCTCATGCAAACTCACTGGCCCGTCATGAGTAAATTTCACATCCAACTTTTCTTGCCAAGGCATGACGCCGTCCCATGTTAATTGTGACGCCGTCAAGAGTAACTTTTAGCCGATTCTTGAGACTTTGCCGTTTTCTTCACTTTAATGCTCCAAAAACGTCCAAAATGCCTCCTTTTCCAGATTTCTCCTCAAAAGTACCTAAAATGACAAAAGGAACGATTTAGGGCAATATTTGATCAAATAAATACGATTTCGGGCTTAAATGACCCCTTAAAAGCGGTACACTTTTCGCCTCATCAAATACCCTTACACTTGAGATTTGCTTGTCCTCAAGCAAATGCGCTTTTATTCTAATCAAAATACAAGTTAGGGGTCATTTAATGCAAACATAAAAGTAATTACAACAAATATTCGTTCCACTTCAATCATAATAAGCACGGAGATTACATACTAGCACCTCACAAGTAGTGTTTAGATACTCACATCTCTCAAGTGTCATCAAAATAAATCTCATAAATGAAAACGGAAAATATCTCTCACTACCTGTCATAGCAAATAGATTACCATAGGCTTGGGAAAGGATCGAAAACCTCCTCCACTAGGCGTAAGCACCTAAGATAAACTATCAAAGAGGGCTTTTAAATGGGTTATAACGTTAGGTGTAGGGAAAAGGAGAACACGGTTTTGTTGGATAAGGGATATTTTACTGGTGGCTAGTTAAAGATCTTGATCAATCACATGTACTATACAACGTTGCTAAGCCAAGACTAGACTCGATCTTAAGCTAATGAAAGAAAATAACACAACATAAACATAAAATAAACATAAAATGAAACGGGATGGTAGTCCGTATGTTTTTTCTATTTTTTCTTTTTTTTTTCTCATTTTTTTGTATTTTTCTTGATTTTTTTTTTTTTTTTTTTTTTTTTTTTTTTTTTTTTTTTTTTTGCATACACTTTTACCCTACCATCCAAAATAATACATCATAGGGGCGTTGCATCCCCTTACACTTGAACTTTTACATAACTTTACAAATACTAATCTAATGACTCGAATTAAGATAATTGAAAAACTTGGAGTACTTTTAAAACATTTAGCACATATGGGGGTAATAAATGATGTTCTTCCCCATTACTCCATTACACTAGTACTTTACCCACGAGTCCCAATCGTCCCAAAACAATATGTACAAGGATATGACTCGACTTAGCAACCATGTAATCAACTAGATAATTAACTTGGGTTTAAACAAATGTTGTAACAATAATGCACTAAAAATGAGTGCATACAAGGTAGGCTAAGGCGATTTGGGTGTACATTTAAGTGGGGTGTAACAAATTCTTCCTTTAAGTAAAATGCTTAAAGGTTGAAACGAAAAGATAGGCTCTGAGGGGTGTACTAGGGGTATCGTGTACTAAAAATGAGTACAACGCAAAGGGTGTGGGAGAATTACTTGACCAATGTAGCCAATGTAATTATAACAAAAACACAGGTGTAAAACAATGGGTTAATCCTAATGCCTCTTATCATGTAGTAAATCTAACTACACGAATGTAGTCTCACTTGTGGCCTCGGAATGGTCCTAACGCAAGTTCTAGAATCTAAGTGCTACCGGTACACACATCATAGCATAAATGCTTTTCCTACCGATTCTAGGGGCGAACCTCACATATTTGGGGGTGGAAAATTTTTTAGTGGTACGGTTTTTGTGCTAGTCATATAACTCCTATCCATGAGACGCTCATTAAGATCAAAGTTTCACTCCTATATGTTGTAAAAAATTTTAAATTTGGCACTAAAATTACCTTAACAAGTATTTCTCTCAGTTTTATTACACATCTACCATCAAACAAACAAAAATCAAGCGCAATTGTATTCTCAAAAATCGTACTTTTACCCTCCCCTTACACTTAAGATGAACATTGTCCCCAATGTTCAAATGACAAATGTAAAAGCATAAAGTAAAAGAATGAAATCAAATACTCCCCTGATTCGCTCGTTGGATAATAAAATTACACGGTTAAATCTTCCTCCAAAGAGAATGTTGAAGCTCCATGACTAATGCATCGCCATAAGCTTGATTCAAAACATTTCCTTGTCCAAAATAACCTGTTGAACCTGAGAAAACAAACACGAAAACCTGCATAACATCGGCGGGATAAAATCTATATATAAGGATATAATGCTTGTGGAATGATAACTTTGCAGATTCCTGGAGATTATAAGTTGGAGATTTTAATAAAAACTTTTTATGAAAACAAAATTTTCAAAAATTTCTGGAAATTAAATCTGACGCCGTCAGGTTATAAACCCTGACGCCGTCAGAAATGACCTGACAAAAATTCTCATTTTAAGTTTCCGGAAAATTCCTAGAAAAACCTTTACCTTACTTCCTGGAAATCCTGCAAAACATCATTATGACTCGATACAAGCATTTGACTCAAACAAATACGGATATGTATGTTAATTTATTATTATTACGATTCATGTTCATATGTGTTCTAATAAACCAATTTAGATTTCCCTTACACTTATCTTTTGCAAAATACCTTTATATGTAGTTAAGACGAAGTTAAAAACAAAATAAAGCATTTTCACAAATTACTTTTGAACATGAATCAATAATAATAAAAATTAAACATACATACGGAAGCAAATAAAATCAAACAAACAAATAAATAAACACACAAAGCAAATAAAACAAATAAAGCTTGGGTTGCCTCCCAAGAAGCGCCTTTCTTTATTAACGAGTCTTGTAGCTAGACTCAAAGTCACGGGGTCTACGTTTTTCCGTTTTGCTTCTCAATTGCCCCTCTAATCATCCTAACAACCTCCATATCAATTTTGTATTTAGGTCCAAGGTTTAAGCAATCTTTATAATAAAGGCTTCTCTTATTCCAAACATGGTCCATGCCTTTTTCTTTATCCTCTTCATTGATGTCCTCAATCGCACCAATGTTGTCCATGTCAAATCGAGGCACAAAACGAAATTCTTTAACCCGATAAGGCATCCTATATGTGATCCTATCTATGTGATTAGAAAACTGAACCGTGCCTTTCGCACGGTCATACCTTAAATTGGATGCTTCGATAAATGGCTTACCTAACACAACGCGAGATAGGCGGCAGTCAACAACACTTGCCATATCTTCTAAAATCATGAAGTTGGTGATAAAGGTAAAGTTCCCAACAAGGATATGTATATCCTTAATCCTTCCAACGAAGTTGCAAACTCCGCCTGGACATTTGGGGTCCATCCTAGGCTCAAGTGGTGTATTTATGATTTGGCTATAAAGGCCTGAGGACATAACGTTGATTGGGGATTCACAGTCAATGTAAGCATGCTCAACGTATTGGTACCCAATCATACATGGTATCTTCACATTCCCGGGATCACCTCTCTTAATCTTTGGGTCAATTCTAACAAAAGGTGGTCGAGGGTTATCAACTAGGTTGTTATAGTAAGCAATCTCCTCCTTAGTGGGGTATTCGTTGAAACAATCATCCAACCTAGGATCTACCTTTACTTCCTCAATTTTCTCAACCAACTTATCAACCGTAAGATTATTACGTACTAAGTAATTATCTGAGTATATGGCGGTCCCTAAGTTGTTCAAGGCATAATCAAGCTCAATATCAATCACTCTACTGAGCTCCCTGAGCTCACTAATCTCGTTCTCAAGTTGGCTACGCAACAAAGCTACTTCGCCAGGTGTAAGGGGTGGATTCGCGTTTTCCATAATGGCAAACTGAATAGTCAATGAGAATTTGTTACGAACAAAAGCACAAAGAAAATAGATAGACTAAAGAAAACCTAGAAAAATAAAAAAAAAAAAATCTCACTAGAAAGGAATCTAGTGAGTAGACCTAATAGAAATAAAAATTCAACCTAAACAATAACTATTCCCCGGCAGCGGCGCCAAAAACTTGATGCGTGGGTTTTGCAACCTTACAACAGGTTTTACCTCTCGAGGGATCTCAAGAGGCTTACAACCCCACCAGGCAGTGTACCTGACCGATGTAGTATAGTGTAGTGGTAAGTACGGGGGATTGATCGTTCTCCACAGGGAATAGTGTTCGTTAGGTGTGAAAGGCTACTCTAATTAGGTCTAAGGGTTGAGGAAGATTCTTTTTATGTTTTTATATTTTATAAAAGCAAGTAAAATCTCGGGTTTTGAAGGAGTGGGCGGAATTAGTTGCTAGTCAATTAACCCAAATTACTACAAATGCAAATAAAATAAAATAACAAAAATGAAAAGTGGTGAGAAACTTATGTGTAGAGAAATGTGTTTACTTAGATTTCCTTACTCCCTAACTATCTTTTACCGGTTAATTAGTGTGTATTAGTCGCGTGGATGACGGGTGTATTCCTTAATACCATTCGTGGGGTGGCGTACTTACTTCCCCAAACTCTACAAGCTCCTACTTCACTCCTATGTCGAGCCGGCTAGGAAGCTCCTAACATGGGATCACTAGAATTCGCTTATGCATTAAATACAACCATAAAAACCTTTAGTACGCGTTTGGTTCATGTTTCTTAAGACGTTCAAGCAAGTTACCGAATAGGAAGTTAGCCAGTTTTCTTAAGCCTAACATAGATAAACAATCATCCAATACAACTAATAACACACTAACAACCAATAATCAATAGCTAGGTTTCATTAGATCTAAGCAAACACAAGATAAAATTAGCCTAACATGTTAAACAAAAGACAAGCATAAGATAGAATCAAACAACACATAGACATATTGAATGATTAATTGATAACTTATCTTTCAATGAAACATGGAAGATCTCAAGGCAAAAAGCCCTGAAAAAGTAGCTAAAATCGTCTTAGGGTTTTATCCCAAAATTCCACACACTAAGCTCTCTCTTAATGACAAAAAATTAGAAAACTATATATAGACTTTGACATCTGACGGCGTCACCTTATGCATTGTGACGCCGTCACCTCGCCGCTTTTAGGGTTCCCGGATGACCATCTTGACGCCGTCCCTCTTTAGCTCTTCAAAAATCCATTCTGGCTTATCAAGGCTTGACGCCGTCGGAACATGAACGTGACGCCGTCCCCTTATGATTTAAGCTGTGACGCCCTTGATTTAGTTAAAGCGTGACGCCGTCAGAATTCTCATGCAAACTCACTGGCCCGTCATGAGTAAATTTCACATCCAACTTTTCTTGCCAAGGCATGACGCCGTCCCATGTTAATTGTGACGCCGTCAAGAGTAACTTTTAGCCGATTCTTGAGACTTTGCCGTTTTCTTCACTTTAATGCTCCAAAAACGTCCAAAATGCTTCCTTTTCCAGATTTCTTCTCAAAAGTACCTAAAATGACAAAAGGAACGATTTAGGGCAATATTTGATCAAATAAATACGATTTAGGGCTTAAATGACCCCCTAAAAGCGGTACACTTTTCGCTTCATCAGCAGTTATGGGAACGTCAACTAAGGATTATTCTTTGATTAAGATCTTGTTGAGTATAATTCGTGTCTACCTAAAGCGTGTGTTTCAAGTGTTAAAGCGTGAGTTATTCAATGATATGAGTCTTATTCATGGGATGGTTGGGATAGTGATTAACCACACTTAGGATTTTAATTTATTTGTTTTGTTTATTTTTCGTTTTACACCAATTTATATCCCAAATATTATCCATACCCTTTATTATTCTTTATCCAACCAAACCTTTGATTTATTGAGATTAGGGATTTGAGCAATCTTAAGTATCGTAGTCGTGGATTCGGCTATGTATTTATGATTTTGTCGCCCTTTTTGATATATTATTATTGGTGAAGTTTGGACCTATCTTTAGCCTATTCGAGTTAAGGATTTGAGCAATTGCAAGTATCGTGTTCGTGGATTCGATCATGTATTTGTGATTTTGTCGCCTTTTCTGGAATTTGAGATCGATAGAGATTAAGAATAATTAACCCTTAAGCCTAAAAACCCTTTTTACCGCTTTAGACTTGTTATTCCTTAGCTTTAGTGGGGGAGATGTGTATACTTGCCAAGCTTATGATAGAATATTCGTCGCGACTGGACAGTTAAACAATTAGATTTGCTTTTATCGAAATATTTTTATTCTACTTCTAATTCGTTAAGTGTTTAGTTGTATGATTATGACAAAAACTAATACATGCTTAAATATAAAAATAAATCCTAATATCTTTTAGGATACATTTTCATAAGATTAATTCTAAGGTTTACTTGGGGACAAGTAAAGTTCAAGTGGGGGGATATTTGATGAACTCAAATAAGTACATTTTATTACTATCATTTATCCTATTAATTTGACTTGTTTTATTATATTATGTATGAGGATTGATACTTAATCGTTTACTTTTGTAATTCTCAGTTGAAAACAAGCATTTGGTGAAACTTGGCGATTTTGGACTAATTATGGAGCAAAACATGCAAGAAGTTAAGAGTCTAACGAAATGTACAAGATCAAGACTATTCTGCTCCAGATGCGCCGCATCTCACTTATGACATGCGCCGCATCGCTATCAAGATCTCACCAGATACGATCCAAGATACAAGAGGACATGCGCCGCATCTATAAATGGAGTTACGCCGCATCTTCTGGCGGTGTACGAATATTCCTGAATATTATAATCTTGGACCCCACGCGAAGTTAAGTAAATGCGCCGCATCTACTTACTAGATGCGCCGCATCTTACCCTCAGACAGAAACTATAAATACCCCAAGACCAGACGAATTCTGGAGCTTTGGTGACATATATTATATCCGAAGATCGAAGACCAGAAACCTAGGACGAATTCAGTCAAGGCAGCAGCACAAGACACACCCAAATCAAAGATACAAGAGCTGTAAGAAGGTGCTGCATGTGTTTAATTCATTAAGTAGTTTTGTTTTATTGTGTTAGTAAACTTTAATTCATCAAGATTGGTGGCTTGTGTAATGTGACAACGGAAAGATTGCACTCCCTTAAAACTGCTTTCTCATTAATTAAAGTTTATATGTTGATGTCATTGGTGACTTTTATTAGTGCATTGATAACCTCTGTGTCTAGCTGAGCGTTGATCGGGTCGCCATGCCTCTGCCCTCGCCTGTTTATTAGATCGCCTATGCATTCTATGGTCTGTAGAAAAGTAGGAGAAAGATAAACGGGATAGTCATAAGTAATCATTAAGGGTTTACTCGCCGATAAGATTAGAACCAACGAGAAAGGACTTAATCTCGGTGCGTTGCATCGAACTATACACTTCATATAACACTAGCAATAAAACAAGTGACAAACTACTTATCATAAGGACAGCCCTCTTATTGTCTCGAGTATTTATCTGTGTACGTGTGTGCTACTTGCTGATTCGTGCCTATTGGTCTAGTTTATTATTTAATTGCAACCAAATCGTGCCAGTCTCTCAGGCTGAACCCCCTTGCGTTAGATTAGATTGTATAGCTAACTTTATATATTAAAATACTGATTAGAATAACTAGATAATACGTTCCACTCTTAGTGATCGACACTCTACTTACCATTATATTCATACTGACCGGGTACACTGCTCGTTAAGTGTGTGTGTTATTGATAAGTCGGCTAAATATAAATTTAAAACTTGAGTAGGCATTAAAACTGCTAAACCGCAACGACACACGACACGCATCAAAGGTTCAAAACCGAACCGGACCGACAAAACCCACCGAACCGAAAAAAATCGAACCGACCCGACAGCCCGTCGGTTCGGTTTCGGTTTTGGTTTTTCATGATTTTCAGTTTCGGGTCGGTTCGGTTCGGCCCAAAACCGACAAAAACGCACACAAACACACATGAACCGGACCGAAATGACGGACCCGACACAAAACCGAATTGAACCGACCATATTCGGTTTCGGTTTCGGTTTAGGTTTTTCATGATTTTCAGTTTTCGGTTTTGTCGGTTTGGGTCGGGTCGGGTCGGGTCTGTTTTAGACCGATGCTCAGCCCTAAACAAATATATATATAAGGAACCAAAACCAAGTACAAAATAAAAGGCAACCCTCCTCCTTAACAAGAAAATTAAAAAGGAAGCGTCCTAAGAACAAAACAAAAACTACTGAGATTTATCTAACAAAAACTGCTCTATTTTAAGATGCACATCACAATACATCACAAACATGCATATGTATCGGAATCCGACCTAAAAACATTTTTTTTTTACAAAATCAAGATAGTAAGATCGGATCGTAATCCTAAGACACTGTAAAATTATGCAACTCTACAAATTATTATTTATCAAACACAAGCAATATGAATGTTTCATGAAAATGACGGCCTAAATTATGATTATAAAATATTTAAGAGGATTAACTACTTGTTTCTTAAATTCTATAAAAGGTCATTTATAATTATATAGTTTTTTAACTTGTGATTCAAAGCAAATAAAATCGGATCGGAATTGGATCTTAGGCTGGAGGGAGTGGCTCGGTAAACACTTCGGTAAAGTGTTCGGTGATGCGGTAACACCGCCGCAAGTGGGGCGGTGAAAATCGGTAAAGTGGAAAATCGGTATCTTTTGCCGAGTGAGAAAGAGGAAGTGGTGTGGGTAGTGGGCCCCACAAACGGTCAAAAATTTAAAACCCCGAGCACTTTACCAACCCACAAACGGTGTTACTCCACCAGTGTCACCAGATCCTTGATCCGACGGCGCAACACGGTGTTACGAAGTTTTCCGAGTTGACTCCGTCCGAGTTTAAGAGGACTTACTTAGAGTTGAATAGTGGTGGTAAGCTTAAGCTTCCGGCTGATGCTAATAAAGCTCAAGCTTCGACGGAAGCTGCCAAGGAAGTTTCTGCAGATGATGATGATGATCTTGATCTCTTTGGTGATGAGACCGAGGAGGAAAAGAAGGCAGCTATCAACAAAGAAGAAAGAGAGTGGTAAATCTTCAGTTTTGTGCTTGGTGGATGAAACAAATAATAAAGTGGGTGATTTTGTGCTTGGTGGATGAAACAAAATAAAATGGGTGGGGTGTGACTGTGATGTGTAGAAAAAAGAAAGGGAGACAAAAGTTAGTGTGTTATCTTTGAAGGAAAAAAAAATGTGGCAATTAGGTGATTAGGTGAAACCAATGCCACCAAATTGGTGAAAATTTGGATGAATTTGTGAAGTATAAGTTGGAAGGTTTTTATTAGCTATTGATAATGTAGAAATTTGGTGAAGGGAACCACTCCCTCCACTCTTAATATCCCATGTTCAAAATTGAAATCCTATTAAGATTTTATGTTGCAAAAATCTTACATAAAAGCAATTATCGATCATGATTGATATTTAGCAAACCATGAAGTCGCCACTTGTAAGGCAACAAAATCATTTTCTAGCAAGGTGATAGAGATTTTGGAAGTTTCTTGGAAAGAACCTAAACTTATTTTACTTTTCACATGTCGACTTGAAAACTTCCATCTCTTTACATATAATGTAGACTTTAAATTTTAAAACATCTTACATATTCGTCTTCCCCTCTGATTGGTTTGGCTATATATCCAATCATAAATGTTGGCCGGTTATCATAGAAGCATCGTTGAACATATTTTATCAAAACAAAGACTTCACAACTATCAAAATTTAAGATCAGATCAAAAACTAAAATTTTGATATGAACCCAGTTGCATATAATTTTTACCGTACGTAGGTGTCAAGAATTGAGTTTTTTTTTGACATAAATAAAAGTCCGCTAGTTTTTTATTTTTTATTTTTTAAAAAATCTATGCATCGCACGAGTAAAATGACTATTCCATATATAAAAGTTGAATCCAATTAAGCAAGGCTGTCAAACTTACGAGTTTACACGTAAGATCGTACGGTCTTACGTGCCCACAAGGTAAAATCGTGTCGTATCGTGATAGGATCGCATCTGAGGTAGGATCGTGAGTAAGATCGTAAACTTGATCGTAAGATCGAGCCACGATCCGAGTCTACTGAAGTTGCTAAATTGCAAATTTTAAATTTACACTAAATTTTACTAGCCCACTACTAGGCCCAAAAAAATAATTAATTATGTTTATTTTGCTTAGGCCCAAATTTCATTCTCTGAAAGTAAAAAACGGTTCATAGTCCATAGTTCATACTAGTTACTGTATTGAATTATTGATATTTGATAGTATTAGGCTATTAGCATAAACTGAAATGTAGTTTTAACAGCCTAATTTGTTCGCACACAGATAACCAAAAAAAAAAAGAAAAAAAAAAGGTCTATAAGTTGAAATTAAGAAATAATTAAAAAGCTAGCTCAATCCGATCCTACGATCTCGATCTTGCAAAGACAAAAACGATCTCACGTGAGATCGCGATCTTGACAAAAATGTATTTATAGGATCTAGTAACATATAGAAAGTATGAAAGGAAATTTCTACTCGACATGTGTCCTCCACCTTATAATTGATTGGGGGTAATTTTGAAATTTGAAATTAAACAAGGTTTTTCATTGTTGTCGCGTTGCAACGGGATTAAAACAATTTTGTATGATAAAGTTGTACCTAATTTATAAACGTTTACTAGTAATATATAGCGAGGCAATAATCAATATAAAAGAATTGTTGGAAGAAAAATAATGTTAAAATATAAGGTTAAAAGTGAAAATTATGAAATGAATAGGAATGATAGTATTTTGTTTGAAAATTGATACTCAATTAAAAAAGAGATTTAATTTTCAAACAAAATTGATTTTGAAATCTCTGAAATGCTCCTAGTGAGTAATAATGCCATTTTTTCTTAGTTAGTTTATTAATAAGTGAAGAGTGAACTTAATTATTATTAAACCCGATATTTATATTGAAAATCTTACTTTCTTTTTTTTTGTTACTTTTTCCTTATATATTGCGGTTAAAAATATATTTGTGCATCCGGTCACTTTCAACCGTGGTTACGTCACAGGGCTCATGCATTCATGAGCCGAAATTTCTAAAATTTGTATAGTTTTAACTTAAACCAAGATGTATATGATAGTATAAAGAGAAATATATTTTTGGGACTAGAAATTTCGTTGTAGATACTTAAAAGCCGAAAGTCCTTATGGTCTTTGGCCCAATTTTCCATCCATAGGATTCGTGGTAGGTCTTTTGCTTGAGAATAAAGTAATACTAATAAAAGCAAAAATGTTTCCATCAAGTTCGGGACTATATATTTCAACTCTTAGATTTCATTAGATATATCAATCAAACATGACTAAACTTATTTGCTTTCTGATAATCACCACATGTTGTGCCCCTAAAATAGTAGCAATGAAATTTAATCTAGCTCAAATCGGGCTGGATAACCATAACAAAGATATACTAACGGATGGTGAGGGAACCTTCATTTCTAAAGAAGGCGTCCAGTTCACCTGCCAGAACCAAACTAGAGCTGGTCGAGCAACTTACGTCCATCCCCTCCACCTCTGGGACGCTGTTTCCGGGCAAATGGCTGACTTCACTACTAACATCTCCTTTGTAATGGATTCCAGAAATGCTAGTGACGGAGTGTCCTTCTTTCTTGCTGAAAACACTTCACTTGTCACGACTAGTGGGGCTATGGGGTTGCCTGTGGTGGTGCCTTTTGTAGCCGTCGAATTTGAAAAGTGGTGGAGTAATGTATCATACGGGGACGAGTTGATTGTGATGATCCGGTATGATTCTAGATCCCAAAACCTTAGTGTTTCTCACGTAGGCACGATTGTGGCGAACAAAGTTGAGAGGCATTATAAGGTGGACCTAAGGAGTGCGTTGCCACAATGGGTTGTTTTCGGGTTCAGTTCATCATCTTGCAATCAGTTTCATAAAACTAGTGTAAGATCGTGGTCTTTTAACAGCACGGTCTTGCATCATGATACAAGATGGAGAAAGAAGGAGAAGAAAAAAGAAGTGCTTGTGTTCATCATCCTGGTTGCCTTGCTATTTGTGACTGTTATAGGTTTGTTTCGCTTCATATTTATAAGAAAAAACAGTAGCAGGCCTGTACCAACAGCAGCCAAATCATGGGCACCGCGGGAGTTCACTTTCAAAGAACTGACAAAAGCCACTGATAACTTTGACAGTTGTCAGATGCTTGGGAAGGGAGGTTTTGGTGAGGTGTATAAAGCTACTTTAGCTAATGGTGAAAAGGTTGCGGTGAAGAAAATTCTACGTGAATCTCCACAAGGTATCAAGACCTATGAAGCCGAATTGCTTATTGTTGGGGGAGCACAACACAAACATCTAGTTAAGCTTATCGGCTGGTGCAAAGAGAGAAACAAAGATCTGCTTGTTGTTTATGAACTCATGGAAAATAAAAGCTTAGATATTCATCTTTTTGACCGGTTGAAGGACCCCTTACCTTGGGATACAAGGTATAAAATTGCTCACGGGTTGGCAAAAGCACTGCACTATCTACACGAAGAATGTGGATACTGCATTTTGCATAGGGATATAAAAGCGAGCAATGTCTTGTTAGACTCTAATTTTGAAGCCAAACTCGGTGATTTTGGGTTAGCCAAGCTCACTGATGATGATCAATCAGTGGAAATATCTGATCCGGCCGGTACCATAGGTTACATGCCTCCTGAATGTTTAATTGGCAGGGCTAGCCCAAAATATGATGTATATAGTTTTGGTGTAGTGGCTTTGGAATTAGCAACAGGAAGAAGACGTATCTTTTCTAATGATGAAGGACATGATGTGCAATTGGTAAAGTGGGTTGAAAAGATGTATGGAATGAAGAAATTTCCAGAGATTGTCGACCGAAGACTGGGTGATCATTATCATGGTCTCCAAATGAAAGGATTGATGGCTCTTGGGCTATGGTGTGTTCGTCAGGATAAAAATGATAGACCAGTTATGAGTGACATTGTACATGCCCTCAATAATACTCAAGACCCGCTTTCGGATCTTCGTCTGAAGATTCCTAGTTTTGATAATCCTTTGGAATTGTCACTTGAAATAGATCATACAGAAGAAGGCGTGGTTCCTAGTTACCCTCCATTGTTCAGGTGGCCACACTTTCTGTTTCGTCCTTTGAGATTTTTGCTTGGATCCAGCTAGCCCCGATCCTTACAAGACACAGGTAATTAGACTTCCGGAAAAGTCTATGTATGAAAAGTATGCTCATGTTTGTCATTGTGAAAGATATATATTATTTAGTTACCGGTATGATTAAATTTGATTATACTCGTAACTAAATAATATATATCTTTCACAATGGCATTCCAAGACCATATTTATCATATATAGACTTTCCCTTTAGTTTGACAGCAGAGACTTGATGCATCGTCTGGCTGAAGACACAAAACTTAGCGCTACATGGAGGCAGCCATAATTTAACGTTTGTAGTATTTATCTTTTATTTTTATTTCTTGTTAGAACTTTGTGGGTGTGTTCCCTGAAAACCCTCACGAGACGAAACTCGTCCACTAGACAAAATCTAGAGGTTTAAAGGCTTGTTGCATATGCTAAATGCAATCGCGATTCCTGCGAAAGTGAGTTTAGTTTATTTTGATATCCATGTTAATTTTGTTTCACTTCTATAAATTAGTTAGATCCTTTTTATGTGTCTTTTAGATAGTTAGTACAGCTGTTCAGAAGAAGAAAAAAAGAAAGAGACAGTGTGTACAATACTACAATGTTATGGTGTTTGATCGTTTGAATTTTTATATAGACAATTTTGCATGACTGAAAAGTTTGCCCAAAAAGTTATAAAATACTGTACTTTGTGTTTTTACGATATGTAATTGACAACTTGATGGAGATAATTCATTTCGTGTTTACAATTTTAGATACTTGCGTTTATATTGGAAGCATTTGATATTGACAGAGGCATTAATGACAAATGGAAAAGGTGTTGATATATTCGAGTTTTTGGCAATGGTTCATAGTTTTAGATTTGTTGACGTTATAATGAAGAAATCGTCTTGGCGCATGCCCTTAACTTGGGACGTGATCGATACAAAATCGCTCAAGAGTTGGCCAAGACATGCACTCCGCTTATCTACATGAAGAGTGTACGGACAACACTGTTTTGCACAGGTATGTAAAATCGAGCAGTGTCTTATTAGAATCCAGTTTCGAACCCAAACTTATGCATTTACTAGGGGTTCCATGATGTTTTTTTTGAACGGCGAATTTTATTAAATAGCTAGCAAGGAGCTGGAAAATAATAAGGAAACAAGATAAGGGTTTTTAAGCCAATCTACCCAACTAAAAGAAGCCTTGCATCTAAATCTACACAAATAAAAAGAACGAGCGACTATATCATCGAAAAGAGCCGCTTTTGAAGGAGAACCCGAACCAAACAGAGATTTGTTACGAAAATTCCAGACAAACCACCACATAATATAGCAAACCCCTGCCAGCAACTTTTTAAGGTTAGAATGCATTCAAAGATTCGAAATCCAATCCACCCATTCCTCGAACAAAAAAACCTCCACAAATTAAGTTGCAATCCCACCAAAAGGCAATCTTACGATAAATCTCTCTCACCATCGAACATGCAAAAAATATGTGACTAGTAGATTCCACCGCCTTGCCACAATTTGGACAAAGGATAGAATCAATCTCCATACTGTTGGAATTTAAATAACTTGACAATCAATTAAATAAATAAGCACATCAAAAAGCATATAGCGGAAGCAAGATCGAATATTTAACACGTATAAAGAATTACCGAATAATAAATAGTTACATACCTTTTGATCCTAGCTAAACAAGAATCTAATCTTCTCTTCACTTCACTTGATCAAACAAATGGGATTACCGTGAAACCCCTTACCTTTTTTGTTTCACAATCCAAGATGAATAACTAAAGTAAGTTATTACCGAACTCTTGTACACACGTACTATAACCAATCAAGTATTGATGCTAGTGAATGAACACGATTAACCAAAACAATTTTGTTAACTTAGAAAACTTATGGATCGACACCCTAGGGAAGTGTTCGACCGGTTTTAGAAGACAAGGAAGAGAGAAACAAATTTTAGGGTTATAGCAATGCACAAGGTAAAGAAACAATAACCTTTCAATTTATATTTATAGTGGAATTAATCTTGGTGCACAAGAAATCGAATTAGGGTTGTTATTCCCTAATGCCGATCGGCCTAAACCCTTAGATGGGTTCTAGATCTTTCTTGAGCCACTAATTTCACTAATAGTCCTTCCGCTATTTACTTAATAGTCGTTAGTCAATTCCGTTAATTACTTAACGTCCGTTAGTTATCATTTCGTGTTCAAATAATTAAAATACATAACTATTATATATATTAATTATTTACTTGATCATTCATACGTAAAGTATGCAATCCCTCGGTCCCGTGTTCGAATCTAGACATACACGATTAATATTTTTCCATTAAACTCTAACAGCTCCCACTTGGAAATCTATTAAAAGTGTAATGACATTGGTTAGCGTCTAGCAACACGCCAATGCCCCTAGTACAACTCGGGTGGTGGTCTCCTGGAAAAACCATTCGATGATTACTCATCATACTCATCCATTTGTTTCTAATACCACATTAATAAAGATATGGATCTAAGTCATTCTTCATTAATAATTCTTTTTCTCGTTGTTTATGATTAAATAAGATTACCAAATCTTCTGAACCATTCAGGGGAGATCTTGGGTGTGGCCACACAAACATCTTACTAATCCTACGAGGGGCCCAGCAGTATTAAACTCCAAATAAATTTGAAGGAATAAATTCTATCTTGACTACGAGCATAACCCATGCACTTCGCAACGCTTCCGAAAACAATCCGTATAGCTACCAGTTACGTATAGCGTTAAATTGAATTACAGAAATGCACTACATGCATTATAGTTATCTGGCATCTCAAGTCTGAGGATAACTATATACACATGATTTACTTAATAACAAGATCCATAAAGTAAACTCATGAAGTCGGGATAAGTCCTATATTCAAACATTTTGAATATCATGTGAAATTGGTATGACAACGCATCAATATACTTTCAAATATATTATACCAATACTCAGATTTGTCTTAGTTTAATGATATTCCCATATCATTAACCGAAAACGGACAGTTTAGAATATATAAATATATTCATGGATATAAACATGCAAATATAGGATATATTATTAAGAAAATGATAAACAAACATAACAATTTATTTTATTTCATTAAAATAATAACTTTTTTACAACATCCCATTATTCAAATACTAATCACAGATATGCATGAAACTATTAGCTAAACAAAGTCCTATGCCTTCAGAAAGTTGTTTAAGCTTTCCACCGGGTAGAGCCTTCGTTAACGGATCTGCTAAGTTGTCATCTGTGTGAACTTTGAGTAACTCGATCTCGCCTATCTCCACTTGTTCTGTAACATATTGATACCGGATCGGGAAATGTCTGGTGCCCTTCATGATTCCAGGCTCATTAGCTAATGTAATTGCGGCTGAATTTTCACAATATATTTTTATAGGTCTTTCAATTGAGGACATAACTCCAAGCCCTGAGACGAATTTCCTAATCCAGACTGCTTCCATTGCAGCTTCTGAGGCAGCAATATACTCACTTTCTGTTGCAGACATCGCTATAGTACTCTGCTTCTTGCTCTTCCAATCCACAGCACCTCCATTGACGACAAAGACATAACCCGTCTGAGACTTCGTATCATCATCACACTTCCAGGATGCATCGCAGTAACCTGTAACACACAGCCCTGCTTCCGGATTTTCCCCGTACACTAAAAACATTTCTCTCGTAGATCTTAAATACTTGAGAATGTGTTTCATAGCAGTCCAGTGGAGTTCACCTGGGTTCTGCTGATAACGACTGGTAATGTTCTGAGCAAACGCCACATCGGGCCTTGTACATCGCACCACATACATAATAGATCCCACAGCCGAAGCATAAGGGATTCTCTTCATGTGTGCCACCTCTTCAGGTGTTGAATCAAAAGCTTTGCTACTCAAGCCATGTTCTACTTGCATTGGCAAAAATCCCTTTTTGAAATTTTGCATATTGAATCTTTTCAATATCTTGTCAATGTAAGCACTTTGGCTTAAACCAATTAACCGCCTTGATCTATCTCTATAGATCTTGATTCCTAGAATGTATGCTGCTTCTCCTAGATCCTTCATGGAAAAACACTTCCCAAGATAGGCTTTCACCTCATTCAAGCTTGGAATGTTTTTACCCATGATCAATATGTCATCAACATATAGAACTAGGAAAATAACATCACTCCCACTAGCTTTGTGGTATACACATGGCTCATCAAGATTTTGAGTAAATCCAAACCTTTTGATTTCCTCGTCAAATCTCTTATTTCATTGTCGTGATGCTTGCTTCAATCCATAAATGGATCTTTGAAGTTTGCATACACGGTCAGGAAATTCTGGATTCACAAACCCCTCAGGCTGCGCCATATAGATGTCTTCATCTAGGCGACCATTCAAGAAGGCGGTTTTTACATCCATTTGCCAAATCTCATAATCATAGTGTGCAACTATGGCTATGAGAATCCTAATAGCTCTAATGTCAGCTACAGGAGAACAGGTCTACTCGTAGTCAACACTATATGTTTGGGTAAAGCCTTTAACCACCAAACGAGCTTTATAGGTGTGTACATTGCCATCCATGTCCGTTTTCTTCTTGAAGAGTCACTTACTCCCAACTACCTTAGCATTGGGAGGAAGGTCTACTTCAATACAGACTTCATTGTCTCTCATGGATTGCATTTCCCCATTCATAGCTACCTGCCATTTATCCTTTTCAGGACTATCAATGGTAGCCCTATAACTAGTAGGTTCATCAAGATCCCCTAGTATAGTTTCCTCACACTCTACGTTAAGACATAGACGTTCAGGAGCTTTCACAGTTCTTGCAGATCTGCGAATGGGAACCACTTCAACTTCAGGTGGAGGACCTAGACTTTCAGGTTCCACAGGAAGTGTGCTAGTATTTTCAGAAGATGATGTATCTTTTTGATCACTTTCAAGATCATAAACTCTCCCACTGAATTCTTGAGCTATGAGACTCTCCTCAATGAAATCTCCATACCTAGCCACAATGACTTTATTCTCTGGTGGAAAGTAAAAGTAGTAACCCTTTGTTTCCTTAGGGTATCCTACGAAGATACACTTAATGTAACACCCCGTGCCCACTTAGACAAAAAACTTAAACTTTTACGCGGAAATACTTGAACTAAAACGGACATCTGGTCACTCTTTGGCCCATTTACAAAAATCTATAAACTTTCAGACTTTAATACTAATTTTAAATGAAACTAGACTCAATTACCTTCAAAACGATAGGTGGCACGACCCGTGACGACTTACGGATTAAAAGATATGATTTTTAGAAAATTACCAAATCTGGACTGTTGGATAGATGCGCCGTATCCCAAAAATAGATGCGCCGTATCTACCCAAAACCGAAATTTGGGTTTGGATAGATGCGCCGTATCCCAAAAAGAGATGCGCCGTATCTACCTATCTGAGATACTGTTCATCAGAAGGCCCTTTTTTCCAAAATCAACAGCCCCGGCTGGAAACCCGACCTCCCGGACTCGAAACTTGACGAAACTTTCCAGAAACCTTTAGTATGTCCGTAAGTTTAATTTCATGCAAAAACATCACCCGTTTGACTAACCGAAATAGTATCTCAAAATCGGACGGGTTATGCATAACTACTCAAAATGACCCATTACCCTTAAAACCATTTATACCACTATCAATTCACTAAATACTCAACCATAACCATTAACTTAGCATATCAAAAGCGTTCCAAACATACATGACCCGTTAACTTCCCAAAATGGGTCAAAATGTGCTATTACCAAACACCCCTTAATGTACACTTAACACTACAAGTTTTAACTTAGAAACCATATGAACATAAGACCATGAACTAACAAAATGACCATATAAAAAGAAGTGTACCCACAACACAAAAGACACTTGGGGCTTCCAACTTCAATACGCTTGGTCCAAAAGAGAATGGTCTTCTACTACATAATCATATTACACCTTCTCCTTACCTTTGCTCGATTCTTCAATACCTATCAAGAAAACATCACAACTAAACACGTAAGCGAAACGCTTAGTAAGTACATGGCATAACAAGCTAAACATCATATAAAACCATAACTAGTATAACCACTAGTTAAGCTAGCGATATAGGGGCACTTACCTCGCATCGACATAGTCGACCTAAACACGATCAACCCATAGGGTTGAACCTCATCCCATAGTTAGCCCAACGACTAACTAAGCTACCTCTAGAATGGATCCAAACTAGCTACGCACCCTATACCCTATCTTTCACCATTACCATGTAACAAAACATGATAAAGCTAACACATAAACCATTATCATACATAATATATGATAAAGCTAACAATAACATGTTAATACCAATGTACTTACCTCAATCCTTAGGCTCAATCACACTAACAATGGCTTCCCCTCTTCTTACTTGCTTCCTATAACATAATCATCTCAATTTAGGGTCTAATTAACTAGCTAATCATAAAATTATCAACACTTGATCATTATGATCAAACATGAACCCTAATTTACCATTTGGGGAAGAACACTTACTTGATGGGATATGTGAATTAAGGTTTCTTAGATACTTGGCACTACTAAATGATGATGGAAATGACTTGAAATGAACAAGATGGAGCTTCCTTCCTTCTTTCTCTAAAAACCGATCTTCACAAAACAAGACCAAGAATGGAATAGCCTGGACTTTTCTAAATTTGTCTAGGCATAGATATTTATTGATTAAACTTTGCCCAATTGGCAATATTAGCCCTTCAAGTTCTATTCTTTCTAATAATCCCTCACATTTATTATTTAACTAACTAATATTACAAAACTTATATACAACATTTAAATATTTACATAACTAGTACCTTATCGGGATACGGGTGTAACAATTCTCCCCTCCTTAAAATAAGATTTCGTCCTCGAAATCTACGCTTGGAATAAATGAGGATACTCATTCCTCATCTTCTCCTCTAACTCCCATCTAATGCTCGTACCTTTACGATGTCTCCATTGCACTTTTACTAATGGAATTTCTTTGTTTCGAAGCTGCCTCACTTTCCTTCCTAGAATCGCTTCCGGCTCATCCTTTTGTGAAATCAACTCTGGATCAATTTCGATATCATCTAAAGTGACCACACTAGTCTCATCCGCTAAGCACTTCCTCAAATACGACACATGGAAGGTATTATGAATACCTCTCATTTCTTCGGGCAATTCTAACACATAAGCTACTTCGCCAACACGTTTCAAAATTTTAAATGGCCCTATAAACCGTGGACTTAATTTCCCTTTGTTTTTAAACCTAAAAACGCCCTTCCACGGAGAAACCTTTAGCATAACCATATCACCTACTTCAAATTCTATTGGCCTTCTTCGATTATCGGCATAACTTTTCCACCTATCTTGTGCCGCCTTAAGTCTTGCTCGAATCATCTCAACCTTTTCCGTCGTCGCCAACACTATATCCGTGCTAGCCAATTCTCTCCTTCCCACTTCTTCCCAACATACTGGCGTCCTACACTTTCTTCCATATAGCATCTCATAGGGTGGCATACCTATACTAGCATGATAACTGTTATTGTAGGCGAATTCAACTAAGGGTAAATGGTCGTCCCAATTTCCTCCGAAATCAATCATGCAAGCTCGAAGCATATCTTCTAAAGTCTGGATCGTCCTCTCACTCTGTCCATCGGTTTGAGGATGAAAAGCCGTGCTCATATGAAGTTTCGTACCTAACTCTTCTTGAAAATCTTGCCAAAAATTTGAAGTGAACCGCCCATCTCTATCAGAAACTATGGAAATAGGTACCCCATGACGTGCAACTATCTCATTGACATAGATCTTTGCTAACTTATGAACAGGCATATTCTCCCTGATTGGAATAAAATGCGCACTCTTAGTCAAACGATCGACTACTACCCAAATAGTATCATTCTTCTTTTTCGTCTTTGGCAATTTCGTGATAAAATCCATAGTAATCTTCTCCCACTTCCAAACTGGAATGTCTAAGGGTTGGACTTTTCCATATGGCTTTTGGTGTTCGGCTTTCACTTTCAAACAAGTTAAACATCTTTCCACATACTTCACGCAATCTCTTTTCATACCCGGCCACCAATAGTTTCTTTTCAAATCAAGGTACATTTTCGTAGCTCCTGGATGAATAGAATACTTGGACTTATGAGCTTCTTCCATGAGTAACTCCTTGATGTTGCTTCGAAAAGGAACGTAAACTCTTCCATACCGCGTCTTAATCCCTCGACTGTCTTCACCAAAATGAGGAACGTGAGATGTGATACGTTCTTTCTCTTGATTTTCTTCTTTTAGTGCTTCCTCCTGAGCTAACTTAATTCTGTCGAAAAGATCGGATGTAATAATCATTCTCAAGGAGTGAATCCGTGTACTCTGGCGACTTAACGCATCCGCTACAACATTCGCCTTACCCGGATGGTAGCGAATTTCACAATCATAATCCTTAAGCAAGTCTAACCACCTACGCTGCCTCATATTTGGATCTTTCTTATCAAGGAAATACTGAAGACTTCTATGGTCGGTGTAAATTATGAACTTCACACCATATAGATAATGCCTCCAAATTTTCAAAGCAAAGACTACGGCCGCAAATTCAAGATCATGAGTCGGATATTTCTCTTCATGCTTCTTTAATTGTCTTGAAGCATAAGCAATCACTTTACCCCTTTGCATAAGAACACATCCAAGACCGGAATAAGATGCATCACTGTAGACCACCATGTCTTCGGTTCCCTCGGGTAACACTAAAATCGGTGCTTCACACAACCTCTTTCGTAAAGTACGGAAGGCTTCTTCTTGCTTTTCGCCCCACACGAAAGGAACATTCTTCTTGGTGAGTTCAGTTAACGAAGATGAAATTTTGGAGAAGTCTTGAATAAACCGTCGGTAATAACCCGCGAGTCCTAGAAAACTTCGAATTTCACCAACGTTCTTCGGCGCTTGCCAATTCATCACGGCTTCAACTTTAGACGGATCAACTTTAATACCATCGGGATTAATAACATGACCAAGGAACTGAACTTCTTGCAACCAAAATTCACATTTCGAAAATTTAGCATACAATCTTTCTTTTCTCAACGTTTCCAGGATTTCTCGAAGATGCACCTCGTGCTCCTCCTTACTCTTAGAATAGATAAGGATATCATCAATGAACACTATAACGAATTTATCCAACATCGGTCTACATACACGATTCATGAGATCCATGAAAACCGCAGGCGCATTCGTGAGACCAAAAGGCATAACCGTAAACTCGTAATGTCCATATCGGGTCCTAAAGGCCGTCTTGGGAATATCTTCTTCCCTAACCTTTAATTGGTGATAACCCGAACGGAGATCGATCTTTGAAAACCATCGAGCACCTTGAAGTTGATCAAAGAGATCATCGATTCTAGGCAATGGATATACATTTTTCACCGTGACTTTATTCAATTCACGGTAATCAATGCACATCCGCATACTACCATCTTTCTTTTTAACGAACAAGATCGGAGCTCCCCATGGTGAGCTACTTGGGCGAATAAAACCCTTGTCAAGTAACTCTTGGAGTTGACTCATTAACTCCTTCATTTCGGACGGAGCAAGACGATAAGGAGTTTTGGCAATAGGAGTAGCACCCGGAACAAGATCAATACGGAACTCAACTTGTCTATCGGGAGGAATACCCGGCAAATCTTCCGGGAATACATCACGGAATTCATTTACAATCGGAACATCGTCGATACTTTTCTTCTCGAAACTCGTATCTACCACGTGTGCCATAAAAGCGAGACAACCACGGGATAAATATTTTCTAGCTTTCATCACGGAACAAAGTTTCAACTCGCCTTTCCTTTTATCACCGTAAATCATCATTTCTTGACCATTATGGTTCACAACTCTAACGATCTTTTGTTTGCATAGAATGGCGGCATTGTGATTGCTAAGCCAATCCATGCCAACAATGATATCAAACTCTCCGAGCATTATGGGGATTAAGTCAATCCTAAAAACATTCTCATCGATCTCAATTTCTACAGCAATTTGTAACACCCCGTGCCCACTTAGACAAAAAACTTAAACTTTTACGCGGAAATACTTGAACTAAAACGGACATCTGGTCACTCTTTGGCCCATTTACAAAAATCTATAAACTTTCAGACTTTAATACTAATTTTAAATGAAACTAGACTCAATTACCTTCAAAACGATAGGTGGCACGACCCGTGACGACTTACGGATTAAAAGATATGATTTTTAGAAAATTACCAAATCTGGACTGTTGGATAGATGCGCCGTATCCCAAAAATAGATGCGCCGTATCTACCCAAAACCGAAATTTGGGTTTGGATAGATGCGCCGTATCCCAAAAAGAGATGCGCCGTATCTACCTATCTGAGATACTGTTCATCAGAAGGCCCTTTTTTCCAAAATCCCCGGCCGGAAACCCGACCTCCCGAACTCGAAACTCAACCAAACTTTCCAGATTTCGTTACTATATATATGGGCTCATTTCCATCCAAAAACATTTACCATTTGACTCTCGGAAGACGTACTTCCACAATCACGGGTTTTACACCAAAAACCCGTTATGACCCATTTCATGACATATGCTACATAAGACTTCCATAACACCTCAAACTTGACCAAAATCATATATTAAACATATCAAACATGTTTTCATACATACTTGACCCATGAACAACCCAAAATGGGTACTTTTACGCATTAGCCAAACACCCCTTTAACTTAACCCATAAACATATAAAACATACTTTAACCTCCCGAATGACTACCAAATCGTTAGGACAACCTTGACATACATTTTGCCACTTGACTACACTTTACAAAACATGAAAAGACCAACGGGGGTACAAACTTACACATGAGCTCGGTATACTACCTAAGCCCCTAACTAAACACTACCTTTAATCTTGCTAATCCAATTCCTTAATCCACATATCCAAGGCTCCCATATAAACATAGCCAACCTACAAAAGGGGTATACAACTAAACCGTAAGCACAAAGGCTTAGTAAGTAAAACGACCATAACATACAATTATACTTCAAACCACATAATGCATCATATACATAAAACACTTACATCAAGGCTCACTACTCAAATCTCAACTAGCACATAACATCAACATATCCATAGCATCATCTCATCACATAAGCCATAAACATGGCATCACATAGGCATAACCCAAGCTCATCTTCTCAACATAAACATACATAACACATAATGATAGAAATCCATATAACTTATGCTATCATCATTTTACTTACCTCAAACCAAGCTACATAACATCAAGAACATCATCATCATCATATCCTCCCATCATCATCATCACCATCCTTCATAAATAATAAAGATCACTTACTTGAAGGGGAATCATAACTAGGGACTAACTCTTGCCATAGAACCTTAATCTCTTCATCAAATGATCATCCAAGAATCATTGTATTTCCCTCCCATTCTTCCTCTAAAACCGGCCTTCCATACTCATCTAAATAATGGAGGAAAACTCTAGATTAAACTAGATATATTAGTTGGGTGGCACTTTGGGCTATTGGCAAGGATGGCCCCTCAAGTCCCATTCTTCTTACTTTGGCCACAATCTCACTTTATAACATATTTAATACTTGGCAAGTTTGGCCCCTTTAGTTACACATCATATTTACATAACCACTTTAGTCATATTTTGACTATCGGGTTTGACTAAAACACAACATATGTTGACTAGCCAATCACATAAAGCCATAATCTATTTTCATCTAGGGTGGGGTCCCAACACCCGGGAAACGGGTCTACGAAGATACACTTAACAGATCTCTGTTGGAGTTTATCTGGTGAGTCACATTTAACAAATGCCTCACAACCCAGGACCTTTAAGTAAGACAATTTGGGAGCTTTTCCAGTCCATAATTCATATGGAGTCTTATCAACCTTCTTAGTTGGAATCCTATTCAATACATGAACAGCAGTTTCAAGGGCATAGTCCCAAAAGGATAAGGGAAGAGTTGTCAGATTAAACATAGATCGTGCCATATCTAGCAATGTACGATTTCTCCTTTCAGATACACCATTTTGCTGTGGGGTATAAGGAGATGTGAGTTGCTGGACAATTCCACACTCAGCTAGATAATTTTTAAACTCTTAGCTTAAATATTCACCACCTCTATCTGATCGAAGAGCCTTAATCTTCTTACCGAGTTGTAATTCTACTTCACTTTTAAAGACCTAATGTAATATAAATGATATAAATGATTGTGAAAGATATATATTATTTAGTTACCGTATGATTAAATTTGATTATACTGGTAACTAAATAATATATATCTTTCACAATGGCATTCCAAGACCATGTTTATCATATATAGACTTTCCCTTTAGTTTGACAGCAGAGACTTGATCGATACCACTGCATCGTCCGGCTGAAGACACTAAACTTAGCGCTACATGGAGGCAGCCATAATTTAACATTCGTAGTATTTATCTTTTATTTTTATTTCTTGTTAGAACTTTGTGGGTGTGTTCCCTGAAAACCCTCACGAGACGAAACTCGTCCACTAGACAAAATCTAGAGGTTTAAAGGCTTGTTGCATATGATAAATGCAATCGCGATTCCTGTAAAAGTGAGTTTAGTTTATTTTGATATCCATGTTAATTTTGTTTCACTTCTATAAATTAGTTAGATCCTTTTTATGTGTCTTTTAGATAGTTAGTACAGCTGTTCAGAAGAAGAAAAAAAGAAAGAGACAGTGTGTACAATACTACAATGTTATGGTGTTTGATTGTTTGAATTTTTATATAGACAATTTTGCATGACTGAAAAGTTTGCCCAAAAAGTTATAAAATACTGTACTTTGTGTTCTTACCATATGTAATTGACAACTTGATGGAGATAATTCATTTCGTGTTTACAATTTTAGATCCTTGCGTTTATATTGGGAGCATTGGATATTGACAGAGGCATTAATGACAAATAGAAAAGGTGTTGATATATTCGAGTTTTTGGCAATAGTTAATAGCGTGTGTTTGTTTCATTAAGATGTTTTAGGTCTGAATCTGACTATCACATCTTACTAGTAAGAGGTGGCTAGAAAGTCTAAATCTGAATGAAATAATGTTGTTTATTTTTTTATAATTGTCCAAATGATTTTAAGTGCTCGTTTCTGCAATTTATTTAAGTAACTTATGTAGATATGAAACAAAACTTTTTATAATAATATAACATAGTTAATAAACCATCAAATATATTATATTAACACGAGTCTTCAATCTTTATCGAGTAAGAGGCAGTAAGACAAGTCCCCCACCTCTTATTGAGTAAGATGTTATATGTCTAACTGTGTCTGGCTCAAAAGAAAAAAATAAACAAGCAAAACGTCCGACCACCTCTTACTGGTAAGAGTAAGAGGGCTAGTAAGACTATTTTTTAAAAAACAAACACACCCTTAGATTTGTTGACGTTATAATGAAGAAATCGTCTTGGTGCATGCCCTTAACTTGGGACGTGATCGATACAAAATCGCTCAAGAGTTGGCCAAGACATGCACTCCGCTTATCTACATGAAGAGTGTACGGACAACACTGTGTTTTGCCCAGGTATGTAAAATCGAGCAGTGTCTTGTTAGAATCCAGTTTCGAACCCTAACTTATGCATTTACTAGGGGTTCCATGATGTTTTTTGTTGAACGGCGAATTTTATTAAAGAGCTAACAAGGACCTGGAAAATTACAAGGAAACATGACAAGGAGCCACTTTCGAAGGAGAACCCGAACCAAACAGAGATTTGTTACGAAAATTCTAGACAAACCACCATATAATATAGCAAACTCCTGCCAGCAACTTTTTAAGGTTAGAATGCATTCGAAGATTTGAAATCCAATCCACCCATTCCTCGAACAAAAAAACCTCCACAAAGTTGCAATCCCACCAAAAGGCAATCTTACGATAAATCTCTCTCACCATCAAACATGCAAAAAATATGTGACTAGTAGATTCCACCGCCTTGCCACAATTTGGACAAAGGATAGAATCAATCTCCATACCTCTACGAGAGATATTGAGCCTAGAAGGTAAACAATCCAATCTAACTTTCCAAGCATGAACATTAATCTTTATAGGCACTGCATTAATCCAACGAGTTTTAGATGAAACCTTCGGCAACAAACTATCATCTAACAGCCTTCTAACCGAAGTCATAGAAAACTCACCTGATCCCTCCAAAGACCACACCCATCTATCTCGAATGCCCGGAAGAACAGTGCCATCCACGATAGCACACATCTCAGAGAACTGAGCTTGCTCAACTCCACCCCTCGGAGAACGACGTAAAGAAGCACCCATATCAACATGTGACAACTTTGAAGCAACAGAAATATTTTTAATAGACTCTATACAATATACTCTAGGATACAACGTTTTGAACGCAACATCACCCCTCCAAACATCCTCCCAAAATAAAGTATCAGCCCCGTTTCCCTTTCTTAACATAAATTAACATATCGATACCTTTTTTCTTAAAATGGGCCACATCTCGAACGATGTCTAACCATATGGACGTATGTGAAGGAATCGATTCTTGACAAAGCTTGCCATCATCTTCATGAACCGCTTTAATCACCCTTAGCCCACAACGAAGAACTTTGATTACGAAAGCTCCACACCCACTTAAACATGAGAGCACGGTTCAAAGCATAAAAACTCGACACACCTGAACCTCCTTTCTCTTTGGAAGCCAACACTTTATTCCATTTCACCCACATCGGTTTCTTAATGCTATACTCTACTCCGTTAAAGAAATGACAACGAATAGACTCCATTTTCTTTAATACCTGCATAGGAACTTTGAACATCGACATATAATAGATAGGTGTTGAACCCAAAACCGATTTAAGAAGATTTAACCTTCCACCAATTGACAAAGTCTTCATCTTCCATTTAGAAAGCCGCATTAACAGTTTGTTCACAATCTCATTCCACGATTGAATACGAGACATAGACCCACCAACTTTAATCCCTAAATAAGAAAATGGAGATTTAAAAGTCATACAACCAATCTTCTGAGCTGCCCGATCCACTTAGCCATGTCCACCCCTATACCCATTAATTTACTTTTGTTCATATTAATGCGAAGGCTAGAAGCGCGATAAAAACACTCCAACACTTGCACTATATTAGCAATATTTGAGTCGCTCCACTGACCCATGAAAACAACATCGTCGGCATAAAATAAATGTGAAAGTTGCAAAGATGACCCAATGATAACTCCTTTAAATAAACTTGCATCCACAACTCGCTGAAACAAAATATGAAGGCTTTCCATAATCAAAATAAATAAGAAAGGAGAAAGCGTATCCCCTTGTTTAAGGCCTTTATGAAACTGAAATTCTCCAGTAGGACTTCCATTCACCAGAACCGAGCCCCTTGAGGATTTAAGACAGCTTTGAATCCAACCACACAAACGATCACCAAAACCAAATTTATTCATGACATCGTCTAAATAATCTCATCTAACCGAATCATAAGCCTTCTCAAAATCAACCTTAAAGATCATTGAATGTTTCTTCTTATTCATACACCAATGCAATAATTCATTTAAAATAAAAGGCACGTCTAGAATTTGCCCGTTCGCGACAAAAGCATATTGAACTTCATTCACAATATCACCCAACACAACCACCACACGATTTGCCAAAATCTTAGCAATGATTTTATACAAACTCCCAATTAAACTTATAGGTCTAAAGTCTTTCACCAATTTAGCATCTTGCATTTTCGGAATTAAGGCAATGAAAGAAGAGTTACCACCTTTAGGAAACGAACCATTTTGAAAAAAGTAGGACACCGCATCCACCACGTCACTTTCTAAAAAACCCCAATATCTATGATAAAAGTCAAAAGTAAATCCATCTGGCCCAGAAGACTTATCCAAACCGGAATCCCATGCCGCCCTTTTTATTTCTTCCTTAGAAACATCTCTTTCCATATCAGCTTGTTGATCTATATTTAGTTTATTGGGAAACTCTATATCTAACTGAAAACGAGACGCACAGGGGTGATCAAACCGACTCTTAAAATGAGATAAAAACTCATTTTTCACCAAACTGGGCGAATCAACCCAAACTCCATCTACTAGAATACCATGAATAGCAAGCCAACTTCTTTTTTTATTAAGGATCCCATGATAATATTTAGAATTTTCATCTCCTTCAATCGATCACTTGATTTTAGCTTTCTGAGCAACCTCCAACGAATCTAATTTATCTAAATCTTGTAACGATTTAACCACATACATACGTTGATTTAAAACATCAGCATTAGCATCTCCTTTGTATATAACGGCTTCAATATAAGCTAGTTTACCCATTAAGCATCTTTTATTACTTTTATAACTATCCTTCTTATCTTTTATCCACACGTGAACCTTTTCTTTAAGATACTTCAACTTCTTCACGAACCGTAACATAGAATTAGGCTTAGAAACTAATGACTCTTTCCATATTCCTTCCACGAAGTTATCAAAACCCACCATTTCAAACCAGGAGTGAAAGAAACGAAATGGGATAGGACCATAATCAAAACTAGACGCAATAAAATAGGTCTATGATCAGATAGATAACGATCCAAAGTGATAGCTGAAATATTAGGACACGAACCCATTAAACCCTCAGAAATTAAAAATCTATCAATCTTACTCATCTTAGAAGCCGATTTATGACACCATGTAAAAGAGCAGCCACCTAAAGGAACATCCACCAAACCCGCTGATGAAATAAACAAGTTTAAGGCATCGGCACCTTGAATATTAAACATAGAACCATATCTTTCGGCTTGCGTACGAACTTCATTAAAATCTCCCATAATAATGACATCTCCCTTCCAATTAGCAATCACAAGATTCAAGTAATTCCATAACATCTTTTCAGATAACTCTTGGGGAGCGTATACCGAAATAATAAGAATACTATTACCATTAGGAACCCACTCACCTCTAATAATAACAAAATAATCAGAAATCGTAGAATTAAACTTATGAAACATTCTTAGATCCCACACACAAATAATACCACTTGAGTTACCAATCGATGGACTATGAACAAAGTCAAAAGCAAAGTTACCCCAAAACATCTTAATGCTAAAAAGCTCCACATTCTCCGTTTTTGTTTCTTGAAGCGACAAAAAATCACCTTATGTTTAACACACAACTCCTTTACCCAATCTTTTTTAGCCTTTTGGGAAAGGCCTTGAATATTCAAAGATATAAAATTCATTGGTAAACCTCATTCACTCCTCGAGACTCTATAATCTCTTCTATATTTTTTATGCATCCCTCCATCTTATACCCCATAGTTTATCCAACCTTCACCAAGTCATCCATAAGGTGTCGGATAGAACCACCCGAACTTGGAAAATCTACTTTTTTGAAGCGGCCTGAGCATGCCGATCCCTGTGTGTCTACCTTCGATCTATGCGTAGAAACTTTCTCCCTAACATCAGAATCTACCTCTTCTCCATGGATATTATGCATACCCTCATCAACCTCCTCTTTTGACTTATTTAACGAGTTAGAGAAAGCATGAGTATCATCCTTAGGCATAAAACCAGGAGGGTACTTCAAAGTATCGTCTGATATAACACCACCAATGCGATCATCATGTTTCTTCTTCAGTAAATCATAAATACTAAACGGATCATTAGAATGTGAAACACCGTGACCATTGAAAATAGCTTCTTTCTTACTAGAATCTGTATGTTCTTGATCAAAAATTGTTTCTGGTATCTCTTCTTCATCACTTACATCGTCCAAATTATTATTCTTATGCAATTCCTCATTAACTTCATTTAAGCCCTCTTCCATAATATCATCATCTGTTGCATTATCTTCTTCATCCTCCTCGACAAAATCAGGAGTCCAGCCAGAAACTTCAATAGCACGAACCCAATAAACTTTTCCTTTAACAAAAATTTTAAACGACTAGAAAAAATTTCTACCAAAGCCGTTTTGATACAAATTCTTTTTCTGTGAAAGCATTCATCCTCCTGTTCTTCTTCTTGTAAAAGGTCACCCCATTTAGATGCTATTTTAGTGAACGTATTCTTGGTCCACACATTTAATGGAATGCCCTCAATATCCACCCATGTGACCCTCCCATCTACATGAAAAAGAGTTAGACACTTGTAGAAGCTCAGAAAACCACGAAGCTGCTCCAACATGAGACTTAAACTTGTCTTTTGAAACAACAGATTGAAATTCAATCATCACCCAGAACCCTCCCATATATTTAATCATGATATTTTCAAAACCCTTTGTAGCCAAAACCACCTTAAGATTTGAAATAGAGCCAAAATCCTTCACTTTCCCTATCAAGGATAAAGAAAAATCACGTTGAAGGACACACGATTCATCAATCACTAAAACTGGATTATTTTCCTCCTCCACCTACTGATCCAACGTCCCTTGTTTAACCGCAAAAGCATATGAGTTAGAATTCCCACTAAACCCAGAAAAACTTCGAGGTTTGTCGTGAGAAGATCTCTTCTCAACATATGAACCAAATTCTTTTCTTACAATTTTACAAGGCGGTGTTTGAAATCTAGCAACATTCGCATGTAACCTCAACCGACCTACCCAAATCGTGCACAAATTCTCAATCAAACGATCAACCTCTTTAATCTTTATGAAACGAACAAAACCATATCTATTACCTGATTTGGATATCTTATTCGGAATGTAAACATCAATCACAAACCCTCCATAAATCACACAGGGAAGTTCGTAACAAAAAACAGACGTAGAGATCTGTTGAACATGGTCCTCTTTAGATCGTCGATCACCCATAACAACAAAGAATCCTAACGAACCAAAAGAAACTTTTATAAAGTGTTTTTTCTCATAGGCATTTTATCAAATAGTTGTTGAGCATGTCCTATAAAAGGGGCTAAAAACTTTAGACCGGGGCTTTTGAACAATAAATTACTTATTTATCCATAAAATATTTGACATATACAAAAACTCATTTAATTATTTCCTTTTTAGTAATTTTGCAATAATAAGCCTAAGTCTAAGCTAATTTGCCAAACAAGTTTACAATAATACAAATTTCAATTTCGGCTTATAATATAAGTTCTAGCCCCAGCCCATTTCGCTAAAAATACCTAGATGAATACCAACTATTCCTATAATATGTGGATAAAAATGTTGCTTTACACTGTATAAGTGATTAAGATTTCAAAGAGACCAAATTCATTTTTTCATCTTTGATGACAAGAGAAATTAACGATGTTAGGTTAGTCGTAAGTGATATGAAATTTCTTGGAAAAAACCTCCAAAGACTTGAAACTTTTTTATTTTTCACGTGTTGACTTGGAACTTATCTTATTTTTTTAACATATAAGTTATACATTGCGTTGTGCTATGTTCTGCCAAGTGCCTTATAGCACTGTCTTATACAGTTGGTAGATTTTTCTCCCAAAATTATTGTTCAGTTAATTTTTATTTTACTTTTTAATACAATTCAAAGAAAATTGAGAAGTTTAAGTCAACCATGGCTATCTTCAAGAGTTCAACATGGCTAAAAGTTCTATATATACTCGTCGTGGACATCTGAGATTTTGCATTCTCGCCATCACTAATCATGGCTATCTCCATCAACTTTGTTTGTTTCTTAATAATTACAACATTCTTCATGTTTAATCACTACTACGCAAAAATCTCATTAGGTAGGGTTTTTAAGGCTATTTGGTACGGTTTTGAAACCGTACCATATACGAGCGTACCAAAAAATAAAATGTTTCTTGGTACGGTTTTAAACCGTACCAAAAAATGATTATTTGGTACGGTTTCTTTTCTAACCGTACCAAATTTCTTCAAGCAAAATTTTCTTTTCTGGTACGGTTTTTCAATAAACCGCACCAAAAATATGTTTTTTCAAAAAAAAAAAAATCATTTTTTATTTTCTAAAAGCTGTAACCAAACACTACCACAATATCTTTCGCATCAAACCCAAACATTGCATTATACACGAACAATATTCAACAAACTTAACCCCATCTTATATATATAAAGATTCACTTTTGGTATATTTAATATGGAAGAGTAAGGTTGTGTTTATTTTGCTTCATTCAGATCTGAATAGGTCTGAAGTCTGATTCGGTCAGACGTAATCAGATTCAGACTATTTGTTTTTTTTCAGATCTGAAGTCTGAATACATCTGAATAGGGTCTGATTCATTCAGACATTTGAATATGTCTGATTACATCTGAAAAGCCTAAACTTTACACATACTTATTTTCAATCCTTATCTCCTCATCTTGGTCTTGATTTTTTATTAATAATCATGAATGGAGGGTCTTTTGGTTTGTTTTATAGCGAAATGATTGCTTTTTGTTTATTCAGACATTTTATAAAAACAAACAGTCTAAAATAATTCAGATTCAGACTTTTGGACCACTAATTCAGATTCAGAAGTGGTATTCAGATTCAGACATAAAATGTCTGAATAAACAAACAGCACCTAAATGTGCACAAAAAATTGTACGGTGCAACATGCTTAAGCTTGAAAATAATTCACTAAAATATATACCGAAATAATATTTTATCATATAAATTTACAAATCAGTAAATAGGCCTATCGTATAAATACACGAATCAGTTAATAGGGGTTACATAATACAAAATGGCTGAATGATTTACACCTCCAAGAATACGAACCAAAAGAACCATGAATGCTATAATTAAACACCCAACATATGAACTTCAGGTCTATATAAATTATACCTGCATAACTTCGTCTACCCATACATACAGTTTCTAATACATCCGTGCATACAGGTAAGCCCATTCAATGGCTGAAAAGATAAGAGTGTAGCGTCCTAGATGTTCCTTGATGAGTTAAAATTTGATTCAACTGGAAGCATTGTTGTTATGTTGTGCATGATGTGGGATGTAAACGCTACAATCGGGCGTCTATTGAGTATCGATTTTGTTGTATCTGATGCAAAGGTAAGGTTTAAATATTATGTTTGCTGCTATTATATATGATTTTCACACGATATTATTGCAGGGTAATGTAATCCATTGCACTGCCAGGGCAACTGTAGCACACAATTGCCTCATGTTAAAGGAAGGTGGTATATACTCGATAAAAAATTTTGTAGTGCTGGCTAACAAGGAAGAATATCGCGTTAGAAAAGACGCTACCTTTATGCTTGAATTTGACGGTAAAACACGCATACGAAAGTCTTTGGTGATTTCTGATGGGTTCATTAGGTATCCTTTGCAGCTGGTGGATATTGAGAAGATAGAACCTACAAGGAACAAGTATCTTATTGGTAAGTTTGTATTGGTTTTATATAATTACTGATTTCCCACGATAAATGGTATGATGGATTTAGATTCAAATTATTACCTTCCAGATGTAGCCGGATATGTGACAAACATTGGCAGGATGAACCAAACTAAGACCGGTTCCAAAAATATTGATTTCTACCTAGCAAATCATAGGTTAGCACAGTTATATATGTTTATTATTCTTTTGATGAAAAAAGACAGTGTATAAATTGTCACGTTGCGATTATCAACTTAAAGGTATATTAACATTTATCACAATTTTTTCGGTATATGCAACAGGGGACAGTCAATAAGGGTAACGTTATGGGGAGGGTTATGTGATGTGCTTATTGACAAAAAGATAAAACACATAGTCATGTGTCCTATTGTGATAACCTCTACAACTGCAAGACATTACAACAGTATGTGTTTTTGTACTTTCAAACTTATCTGTATAAATCATGTCGGACATGTGAATCTGAATTTGTACATCCCGTCCCAGATAAGCTGTATTTATCCAGTAGTTCATCCACCATGATTATGGACGATGTTGACATACCTACAATCAAGGAGTTGAAGTCAGACTCTGGGTAAGCATTTATACACGTTTCGAATACATTATTTGAATAATGAAAACTCTCCGTGATTTGACATGGTTTGAAAAGTGAATACCGTCATTTTTTTTTACTTACCAATTATCGGGTTGTTAGTGGTGTTGGGCAGAGAAAGGCTGGAACCTGTGTTATGGACTCTGTACCTAAAGCTGGGACACTCGAAACCCTTCTGCTGTGGTCACGCAATCGAAAAAATTATTAAGTAATTTTCCCAGCTTCCCATGGCTATATTATCATCCCATTGCACCTTGGTTAAAGGCTTCCCCCGTCTACAGTCTGCAACCTTCCATTTAAAGGTGACAATCGACAATATCAGGACTAAGAAGGGGTGGAGCTTCTCATCATGTGGTGGGGAAAAATGCAAAAAAGGTGCCACCCGAATGGAAGGGAGCTTTTGGTGCGATGGATGTGAGAAGCCAGTTGCGTATCCTAATATGAGGTAATGTTATAATTTAAACTTATGTAACGTTATTTGGAATGCAACAAATACAATCGCTAACGTACCCGTAAAACATCTGCTTGACAGGTATAGGCTTGAGCTGTGTGTGTCCGACCACACCGATCAAACTGTGTTTGTGCTCTTCGATGAACCAGCAACTCAGTTGGTAAAGTCCTCGGCTTCCTCGCTCATGCAATTGGAACACGAGGTGAATACGTAACATAAATGCTATTTCACGTAACACTCTTTTACTAACCTTCCTTTATAGTCTTCAGATGAGCACGGGACCTTGCCACCCCCCCCCCTCTCCTTAGCTAACATCATTGGCACAACACATGTTTTTGAGATCAAGTCTCACACCTACTACGAGTACAGCAGTTTTGAAAGCTTCACATGTTGGACTGTGAACCCAAATGAGTTGGCCGTGGAAGGTGAGTGTTCCAGCGCATTTTTCAGTCAATCTGTCACCTCAAACACTTCATTAAAGGCATTAGATCAGGACCCATCAATCGCCACACCTTCTAAGTCTGCAGAGATTAAGAAAAAAAATAGGTTGGTTACCAGTAACCGTTACAAACAATAAACAGTAAACATGTGAATGTCACTTTAACCGACATCCTACACATGTAATATATGATTTCATTGTCTTCAGGGGGAGCTAGAAGATTCCGATGTAGAAGTGGAATTAGTTAATGCAGATGAGTGGCCGAATGAGGCTGGGAGTGGATCAACTGAACGGAAGAAAAAGAGAAAGTGAGAACATGGTGATCACAACCTGCAATCAGCAACCGGCTTACTCTGACTCGCTTATTAATAAGTTTCTGTTTCTCTTATGTGTTTAGGTTTATTGTGGAGGATTCTGAGTAACGATGGGGATGTTGTTTACGTCAGGATACAAGCACGCATTATCAACAAATAAACATCAACAAATAATGTCTTCATACACAGGCATATGTGCAGAATAAAATAGTTTTGTTTCTAATAGTTTTCTGATATTAGTTGGATGTTGCGAGAAACTATATTGATTTACCGCAGTATAAATCGTGTTTTTATTTATGTTATTTTATTTTTATATGAGCTTTGATATCATTCAACTTTACCATAAATCCTAAAGGTGTGTGGCTAATATTTGTGAAACAAATACCAAAATATTCCATTATTTATAACAATGCGAACTAAATATCTAAAATAAAGGGCAACCGTAGTCCATTAAATTTCACCGGAATGTCATCCCATGCCCTTCACTTTAAAAATCAACTGCCCGTAATGTTATTGCGGCATGTGGATCCAATCAAAGGATTATGCAATGGCACCAGGTTACTGAACAATGATCTAGGCCACTTTGTTATTCACGCTAGGGTTCTTATGGGATCAAATGTAGAGGAGAACATTGTAATGCACAGGGCCATGCTCTCATATACACACTCAAAATTGCCCTTCATACTAAAATGACGACAATTCCCTGTAAGACCATATTACGCAATCCCCATTAACAAGTGTCAAGGACAATCACTTAACTATGTTGGGCTCTATCTGCCAAATCCCCTATTCAGTCATGTTCAACTATACGTGGCAGTCTATGGGGTAACGATTCCTTATGTGTCAACGTTATTTATCATTACTTCTTTTAAATTTCAATACTAACTAATTGTCAAATATGTAAAATGTTTAAATCTGTTGTGCAAGTATAAACATATACATGTATAAACTCAGGTCACCTCTAATACTAAAATGAATTAAATGTTTCAAAGGGTTAACAATTAAAGACCCTTTTGCTCTATCTTATCATGATTCAGAGACCAAACAATATTCATATACAATGTCTATTAAAATGACATATGGTTTTATAGTTTTCCTATGAAACTAAACATCTTATACTTAATCAAAGAATCACTTCCGATCAAAGCATGTCAATAACTAACAATAACAAAACATAAATCATGAAATTAAATTACTTTATGAGTCATTATGAGTCACAAACCCTTTTTGTAACTGCTGGGAATGTCAAACACTTGGACAGGATTTAAAAAGTTGAACTCTGACCTCCACCAACACTCACCAGTTATTTGATCACACACATATATTAGATCTCCCTATTAGAAATAGATGGAATTCAACAATGAAGTTATCGCCAAGTACTTTCACATGCCAATCGCTCAAGCTGCAAAAGAATTTAATGTTGGATTAACTGTATTCAAAAGCCGCTGTAGAGACGTGGGTATTAAGCGTTGGCCCTATCGTAAACTAAAGAGTATGAAAGAATTGATTAATGGTTTACATGTTCAAAATGAATTAAAACTAACCTTTTTCCAAATCTGTATATCATGTTACTCAATAATTTTGTTTTCATTGCAGGCTGAAAATGGAGGCGCACAATACTATTGAACCATGCGAGATATAGTAACAATGCTGAAAGAAGAACAAAGACAATTAGAAGAGGACCCAAATTTACAATTTGCCAAAAGCACCAAATGATTGAGACAAAGATATTTCAAATATAAATACCAAAAAATGAAATCCATGAGTTTGGTATTATCATTACCAAATCCAACAATAGCAAAGGACGCTATACCATTACAGTGTTTGTCTTCTGCCACCAACTCCGATTATGATGGCATGAATGATGCTTATGGTAGTGACCGTGATGCGCAGAAGTAGATGAAAAAAATATATTCACATGTTACGGTTTTAATAAAATGTTGGAAATTAAGTTGTTAATGTAACTTTCAAGAAATTTAGGACAGCAATACCAAACAGCTTTGAACTGTGTACGCATGATCAGTTATTTCCATTTCGTATTAACATATTAAGTATTGCAAATTGCTTTTAACAAAAAACACTCAATGCTAAGTATTTGATGTATAAAAACTGCACACGACTTAAGTAACTGCAACTGCTAACAGACTTCTACATAAATATAAAGCATAGGTCTATTAAGTTAAAAAATAAAAATTAACAAATATACATGATAAGTTATTAAAATTCCATGATTCACTTCCTAACATAAATGCATATTGTATTATTATAAATACACATATCATGTCATCTTCTTCTTGACAGTTAATCAACTAATTTATCACAGTTAACAACTTTAGTTACCATGTCAGCTAAGTACAAGAAAGATCAAGACACTGCATACACGGTTAGTTTTTGTTTTGTTATTGATAATTGGCCGCAAATCTTTATTATCAAGGTCGATGTATTTTCTATGAGATCACAACAGAAAATGGTAGGTTTCAACTCCCCAATGTCTTGTATTAGTAATTTAACATCCTGAATACATAATTTCTCAGGTTATAACATTCATTTTATAAGCCGGTTGTAAAGTAAACAAGACTTTCTGATCTTACCCTACTCCAAGATGAAGCGAAAAGTGTACCGCTTTTAAGGGGTCATTTAAGCCCTAAATCGTATGTATTTGATCAAATATCGCCCTAAATCGTTCCTTTTGTCATTTTAGGTACTTTGGAGAAGAAATCTGGAAAAGGAAGCATTTTGGACGTTTTTGGAGCATAAAAGTGAAGAAAACGACAAAGTCTCAAAATCGGCTAAAAAGTACCTTTGACGGCGTCAGGAATTGCCCTGGACGGCGTCATGGCTTGGCAAGAAAAGGTGGATGTGAAAATTACTCATGATAAGCCAGAGAATTTTGCATGAAAATCTGACGGCGTCACCCTTTAATCTGATCAAGGTCGTCACGGCTTAATTTAAAGAGGGACGGCGTCAAGCCATAATCTGACGGCGTCAAGCCTTGATAAGCCAGAACGGATTTTGGAGGTCTAAAGAGGGACGGCGTCAGGAAGGCCATCCGGGAACCCTAAAAGCGGCGAGGTGACGGCGTCAGAATCTACAACGTGACGCCGTCAGACATTAATCTCTATATATAGTTTTGCAATTTTTTGTCATTAGTGTGGAACTTATTGAGGAACTTTGTGGGTAAGAACCCTAAGACGATTTTAGCAGCTTTTTCAAGGCTTTTTGCCTTGAGATCTTCCATGTTACATTGAAGATAAGTTATCAATTGATCATTCAATATGTCTATGTGTTGTTTGATTCTATCTTGTTCTTGTCTTTTGTTTAACATGCTAGGCTAGGTTTTCTTTGTGTTTGCTTAGATCTAATGAAACCTAGCTATTGATTATTGGTTATTAGTGTGTTATTAGTTGTATTGGATGATTGTTCATCTATGTTAGGCTTAAGAAAACTGGCTAACTTCCTATTCGGTAACTTGCTTGAACGTCTTAAGAAACATGAACCAATGCGTACTAAGGTTTTTATGGTTGTATTTAATGCACAAGCGAATTCTAGTGATCCCATGTTAGGAGCTTCCTAGCCGGCTCGACATAGGAGTGAAGTAGGAGCTTGTAGAGTTGGGGAAGTACGTACGCCACCCCACGATTGGTATTAAGGAATACACCCGTCATCCACGCGATTAATGCACACTAATTAACCGGTAAAAGATAGTTAGGGAGTAAGGAAATCTAAGTAAACACATTTCTCTCCACATAAGTTTCACCACCTTTTCATTTTCTGTTATTTTATTTTATTTGCATTCGTAGTTACTTGGGTTAGTTGACTAGCAACTAATTCCGCCCACTCTTTCAAACCCGAGATTTTACTTGCTTTCATAAAATTATAAAAACATAAAAAGAATCTTCTCTCACCCTTAGACCTATTAGAGTAGTTTTTCATACCTAACGAACACTATTCCCTGTGGAGAACGATCAATCCCCCGTACTTACCACTACACTATACTACATCGGTCAGGTACACTGCCTGGTGGGGTTGTAAGCCTCTTGAGATCCCTCGAGAGGTAAAACCTGTTGTAAGGTTGCAAAACCACGCATCAAGTTTTTGGCGCCGCAGCCCGGGGAGTAGTTATTGCTTAGGTTGAAATTTATTTTTATTAGGTCTACTCATTAGATTCATATCTAGTGAGATTTTTATTTTCTTTTTTATTAGCTTTCTAGTAGTCTATCTTTTCTTTGTGTCTTTGTTCGTAAAAACCTTTCCATTGACTCTTCCATTCACCATTATGGAGTACGCGAATCCACCATACCACCAACCACAAAAGCCATTCTACCCTAATGACATCTTGATGTTCAAGCAATATCGAGATGAACCCATATATGATGCATGGACTCGTTTTAAAAATTTACTCCGAATAGTCCCTCATCATAGTTTCGCTTTAGCATCCCTAACCCAAACTTTTTACTATCGTGTCGACCGATATGACCAAATGTGCATTGAGGATTTTGCCAATGGGGACTTTAGGGAATTAAATGCTGAAGAAGCATGGGATGCCATAGAAGATTGTGCCCAATATTATTATAGAGTAGACAACCCAACAAACGTTAGTACAAGTCAATTGACCACAAATTCCAAGGATCATGAAACAAGTTTGTCTGGGGATGACTATTTTGGGATACCTAAGTGGATGTCATGTAACATCATAGTACAAAACAAACACATAGGTAATCTAGATAAAATGGAGGATGAGGTGGATAATCCAAGCCCACAAAGTACTCCACAAGTCCTACCATCATTTGAGGCACCCACACCGCCCGTGACTTACCCGGAAGAAGTAGAAGAGACTTTAGGAATCCCGATGGAGGTAGAACCCTTGGACCAAGCACAACTAGAGGATATAGGTTTGAACACTTTTAGTGATGACCTTACTCTTAGTTCTAGGGAATTTCCTAGTGTTGATGAGCCGGAACCTCAACCTTTACACAACTTTTCATCCTTAGATACATTTCTAGGAGACAAAAGAGGAACCGACCCACCCATCAACCAATATTATCCGGGTAGTTTTAGGATGAAGGAAGCCATTCACTCACCCCCTTCACCTCACGTGGCATATTTCCACCCTAAGGGTGTGTATCGCTACTTTCACCCGCACTTAATCCTAAGTGTAGGGAAAACCTCCCCTATTTTTGTTAAATAAGGGTAGAGTCAGGCTCGTGACTCGAACAAAAACAAGTGCTTCTTGGGAGGCAACCCATGTTTTTAATTGTTTGATGTTTTTATTTTATTTGTTTGTTTGTGTCATATATGCTTAATCATAATTGTTTAATTTTTATGTTTCGAATAATTTGTGAAAATGCTTTATTTTGTTTTTAACTTCGTCTTAACTACATATAAAGGTATTTTGCAAAAGTTAAGTGTAAGGGAAATCTAAATCGGTTTATTAGAACACAAATAAACATGAATCATAATAATAATAAATTAACATACATATTAGTATTTGTTTGAGTCAAATGCTTGTATCGAGTCATAATGATGTTTTGCAGGAATTCCAGGAAGTAAGGTATAGGTTTTTCCAAAATTTTTTCCGGAAACGTAACATGAGAATTCTGTCAGATCATTTCTGACGGCGTCAGGCTTTACAACCTGACGGCGTCAGGTTTAATTTTCTGAAAATTTTTGAAAGTTTTGTTTTCATAAAAAGTTTTTATTAAATCTCTAACTTATAATCTCTAGGAATCTGCAAAATTATCATTCCACAAGCATTATATCCTTATATATAGAGTTTATCCCGCCGATGTTATGCAGGTTTTCGTGTTTGTTTTCTCAGGTTTAACAGGTTATTTTGGACAAGGAGATGTATGTGGAATCAAGCTTATGGCGATGCATTAGTCATGGAGCTTCAACATTACCTTGGAAGAAGATCTAACCATGTTACCACATTATCCACCGAACGAATCAGGGGAGTATTTGATTTCATTCTTTTACCTTTTTACTTTACATCTTGTTATTTGAACATTGGGGACAATGTTCATCTTAAGTGTAAGGGGGGGTAAAAGTACGATTAGAGAATGCTATTACGCTTGATTTTTGTTTGTTTAATAGTAGATGTGTAATAAAACTAAGAGAAATACCTGTTAGGGTAATTTTAGTGCCAAATTTAAAATTTTTTACAACATTTAGGAGTGAAACTTTAGTTCTAATAAGCGTCTCATGGATAGGAATTATATGACTAGCACAAAAACCGTACCACTAAAAAAAATTTCCACCCCCAAATATGTGAGGTTCGCCCCTAGAATTGGTAGGAAAAGCATTTATGCTATGATGTGTGTACCGGTAGCACTTAGATTCTAGAACTTGCGTTAGGACCATCCCGAGGCCACAAGTGAGACTACATTCGTGTAGTTAGATTTACTACATGATAAGAGGCATTAGGATTAACCCATTGTTTTACACCTGTGTTTTTGTTATAATTACATTGGCTACATTGGTCAAGTAATTCTCCCACACCCTTTGCGTTGTACTCATTTTTAGTACACGATACCCCTAGTACACCCCTCAGAGCCTATCTTTTCGTTTCGACCTTTAAGCATTTTACTTAAAGGAAGAATTTGTTACACCCCACTAAAATGTACACCCAAATCGCCTTAGCCTACCTTGTATGCACTCATTTTTAGTGCATTATTGTGACAACATTTGTTTAAACCCAAGTTAATTATCTAGTTGATTACATGGTTGCTAAGTCGAGTCATATCCTTGTACATATTGTTTTGGGACGATTGGGACTCATGGGTAAAGTACTAGTGTAATGGAGTAATGGGGAAGAACATCATGTATTACCCCCATATGTGCTAAATGTTTTAAAAGTACTCCAAGTTTTTCAATTATCTTAATTCGAGTCATTAGAATAGTT